>JAPMLY010000112.1:25000-57500 GCA_026401115.1 Tetraselmis chui
TGTACGACTGGCGCCTACAGCGGTGCGTGGGAGGCGACTTTCGGGGGAGGGGGACCGCGAGGGGTGAAAGTATATCTCGGCTGATGTGTGGGGGCGAGGGTGCAGCACATCCAGCGAGCTGCTTGACACCGCCGGCCGTGGTGCCATCGCGGATGGCGTATACGATCTGGTGCATGGCGACACCCTCGACGGTGAGGGAGAGCCCTGTGGAAGATCAGCAACGCCCAACGCGCGAGTCAGCGTCCTCTTAAATGCACAGAACTGATGACCAGGGCTGGGACATCGTGGTATGTAGCATGCTTGGTCATGTGTAGAGGGAAGGGGGGGTCACACCTGGCGGGAGTGCGTCGGAGTGGTTTGGACTTGCGACTCGTAGACGTTGGCCACCGAGCTGTGGCCGCCAGTCATAGGCTGCACAAAGCCGATGGCGTAACTCCTGCCGTACACCGTGCTGTGCGCCGCCTGTTGCCCGTTGGGCAGCTGCTTCCCGTAGCTTCGATAAGGCATCAAGGACAGGTCGTCCAGGGGAGACACCACAGGTAGCCGCTGCGCCTCCGCGTAAGCTGCCACCATCTGATACGCACACGATCGGCAGAGATAGGATAAGGCGAGGCAGCAATTGAGTGAATCGTTGGCCACACAACACCTCGTTGAGGGCATTATAGAGCTGCTGTGAAGTTGTGATTGACTGGGAGGGGGGAGAAAAGAAAAAAGAGGAGGCGGCACCTGGACGCGGCCCTGTAGAGCAGCTGCGTGGCGCTGGACGCCATAGAGGAGCTCATCTCCGCCCCGCTGCGGAAGTTCCGAATAGCTGAGCCGGCGTCGACGCTTTGAGTGTGCTGGGCTAAATTCCCTGTGAATTGGGGATTAGATAGGGGTTGATATGTGAGTAAGAATATGCGTGCGTGCGTATGTGTGTGTGTGTGTGTGTGTGTGTGTGTGTGTGTGTGTGTATGTACGTCTATGCGTATGTGTGTTGCTGTGTCTGTTTGCGTCTGTTAATATGTGTGTGTGCGTGTGCGTGTGTGTGTGCGTGTGTGCGTGTGTGCGTAAATGTGGGTGTGAGAGAGTATATGTGTGTACTTGCGTTTCTTAATGTGTGCGTGTGAGTGCTTGCGTGTGTGTGTGCAAGTGTGTGTTCTTATGTTTTTTCGTGTGTGTGTGTATGTGTGTGTGTGTGTGTGTGTGTGTGTGTGTGTGTGTGTGTGTGTGTGTGTGTGTGTGCGTGCGTGTGTGTGTGTACGTCTGTGCGTATGTGTGTTGCTGTGTCTATTCACGTCTGTTAATATGTGAGTGTGTGGGCGTGTGTGTGTGTTGTGCTTGTGCCCCGTCGCGCTGCCCCCAACCCGCCTCCCAAACCACCGCTAGGGATCGTAAATGCAGTGCCCACCAGTCGTGTGCAAGTTGCAAGCTCGGCGGTGGCGCTGCTCCTCCTCCTCTCTCTCTCTCCTCTCTCTTCTCTCTCCCTCCTCTCTCCCCCCCCCCTCTCTCTCTCTCTCCCTCTCCCTCTATCTCTATTTCTTTCTCTCTGTCTGCGTGCGCGCGTGTGTGTGTGTGTGTGTGTGTGTGTGTGTGCGTGTGTGTGTGTGTGTGTGTGTGTGTGTGTGTGTGTGTGTGTGTGCGTGTGTGTGTGTGTGTGTGTGTGTGTGTGTGTGTGTGTAGGTGTGTGTATGCGGGTAGGGGTGAGCGTGTATGTGTGTGTGTGTGTGTGTGTGTGTGTGTGTGTGTGTGTAGGTGTGTGTATGCGGGTAGGGGTGAGCGTGTATGTGTGTGTGTGTGTGTGTGTGTGTGTGCGTGTGTGTGTGGGGGGGGGCGGGGGGGGGGGGGGGGTCAAAGAGAGTGTGCATGTATGGGCGTGTATTTGTGGGAAGGATTGGTGCGTGTGTGCGTGCGAGATCGAGGGAGATTTTGAGGTGCTGGTTGGATGTTGAGGTGGGAGTGCGGGGCCACGGCCTATGCGCACCTGGCGGTGCCCTCTGCGGTGTGGATGTCGCGACGCTGCCAGTCTGGAGAGGGCACGCTGGCAGAAAGCGAACGGTTGGTTGTGTTGCTTCGGAAGCGGTGGGGTCCACCAGGGGCGGAAGCGGGCGGCTCCTGCTGCTGCTTATCATGCCGCCGCTCACGAGCCTCCGCAATGGGGGGCAGCACATCCGGTGACGACATTTCGCTCCCCCACTTCGCCCACGCCTCCACTACTCAACTCCAATTCGCTGGACGCCAGCATAAGCACTCCTTTGTACACACACATGCAAAGACCAAAGGTATAAACAACAGCACAAACGACACAGCCCCCTTCTGCTCTTCCCCTGTCGCGGCACGTTGCTCACACGGCCCCGCACGATGACGTGACGACAAAAGAAACTCCCGTGCAACCGTGCGTGCCTAAAATGAATGCATTGATGGTCATTGAACCGCTGCCTCGTTCTGGTGTGTGCATGTGTGTGTGTGTATGTGTGTGTGTGTGTGTGTGTGTGTGTGTGTGTGTGTGTGTGTGTGTGTGTGTGTGTGTGTGTGTGTGTGCTGTCGGCTGTCCCTGACTCGTTGGGACTTGGGAGGGCGTCAGTCGAGGCAGCCCGACGACCCCGGGTACCGCACCCACCCAGTAGGGCAGCAGGCCGCGGGTTCGAGCACATTGGAGAGGATCTTTGTCGGCTGCAATGGGTAGCGATGATTCGGAGGGGGCGGGAATGTGTCCGTCTAACGTTGCGGGTGTTAGGGGAGGGAGGCGGTCAGTGGGTCGGAAGGTCGGACGGAGTCGATAAGTGTCGATGCGGGGAAAAGGGGGGAAACCCGAAGAGAGGGGGGGGGGGCTTACGACGGTATTGGTTCGGAACACCTTAAATTTTCGAGTGAGGAGCCTGCGCTGGGGAAGACTAATATGGTTGGACCGTTAGGTGGTCGGATATCGAGAGCGAGGTCGTACGCGGTGTCTGGGTGAACGGCATGCGCCACCGCTATTGTCGGCGCGGCATGCCGAAGTGCCGTATCTCATGCACCGGCCAAAGTACTGCTTGGTGATTTTTTTTTTCTTGATAATTCGTGCGGATATATTGTATACGGGTGGCGGGCCGGAGGTGATTGCAATACGTACGCTGACAGTAGTAGAGCAAGTGAAGTAAGTGCGGCGGGATTACCTCGGCTATGTTCGACACGTTGCGACAAGGTTGCTGGGTAGGGGAGCTGGTTGATAATCACCGCTGGTCCCTGTGCGTGACGCGGAAGCATGCAAAGCTCATCAGGCTCAAGCCTGATGCACCACGGCAATCAGGGAAACTCGGGGCAAATGGTCTAGAAAAGGCCCGAAGAGGCGGAATGGAACCAGCAAATAACGATATATTATTTTTAGGTTTTTTCCTCTTTTCTTCTTTTTGCTTGGTAGTGGCCTCCACTGCTTTTTCTTGTAAAAAATCCTTATTTTCATGATAATGGATAAAGATACAGCAATATAAAACTTTCTGACAAGAAAAAGCAGTGGGGGCCACCAAGCAAAAGAAAGAAAAGAGGAAAAAACCTAAGCCCGAGGAACAGGAAGGCATGCCACAGCGTCAGCACTGCCCTCCTGAAAAGCGTCGCGAAGATAGGAACCCAGAGTGCCATGAAGAGCAGCAAAAACACGTTGCATGAATTCACGTCGCCCATCCCCTAAAAAACGCCGAAAACAGAAGTAGTTCGACGAACGAAATGTTGCAAGGAGATAACTGTCAGAGCGCAAGGAGCGAGAGTCTGCAGCACCCTTGCTAGGGAAGCGACGAGCAGCCACAAAAATAGCCAAGCGATCAACAAACTCATCCGCCATCGGCGCCAACCGGCCCCCATCATGCATGGCGAAGGAATAGTAGTCATGGATCGACTGAACCGAAGGCGTGCCAAGCAAAGCGGAAGTGCGGAGGTCCGCATCAAGTTAACCATGCTGAGATCCCAATGCAAGGCTACCATGGAGTGGGAGACGAGCACGTATACGAGGAACATTGGTGCGAGCACTTGTAACCGTCACATCAACAACAAGATGACGGTGCGGAGCCATGAAGTCTAACCACACCACATCCCCAAGACGATCTCGAGAAGCTCCCGACCGAATACGGCGGACCTCCAACCGCAAGTCCCGCCCCTTAGTAGCCCTCGCTTCAAGCATGAACTCTTCAAGCACGTGAACAATCCGGTCGTGGAGTTGAATGATATACCAAGAGCACGGACACCGGGGGATATGGTCCATAAGCATAGCACATGTGGAGCGCTCACCCAACATAGAGGTGCCCGATACCGTCGACGAAGATCCATACTCGCGAGACTTTGAAGGAGCCTCATTGCATAGAGGGCACTTTCGAACATGAGAGGCGCGCTCCGCAGTTAACCCAAGCACCCAGTGAGCTGCCATCGTATAGCAATCGGATAGCACCTTGAAACTGGACTCATGTGAAGCGAAAAAGAGAGCCAAAGCCCTGCGACCCGTACCCGAAATCAAATTGAAATTAAAACATTGAAATTGTTTACAACATGTACCGTATGCGCCGGTTTACAACAAATACCGTATGCGCCGGTTGTTGTCTCTCTGGGCCCTCCGAACTATGCCATACAGGAAATTTACAAGTCATGTCTAGACCGTTAACCACATATATCCAACCTCTCCAAGGGTGTTCGGGGGTTTTACTCCCCCCCCCGGGGAGTGTGCGATGCGGGGTGATGGCTGCGTGCAATTAATTAGGGGCGTGCATAGGTGCATTTTGTGGAGGCGCGGCGAGAGGTCGTGCGGGATTTGATGCGGTATACAAGTAGGAGATGATGTAGCCATTGCACAGTGTGCGTGTGGAGTTGTGCAAGGATGCGAGACGTGTCGAGTCGTGTTTTGGAGATGAGTTTGTCCGGAGGGTCTATGCAGAGTGTGAGTAGAGGTGAGACTTGCGATGGTGGATGAGTACGGTGTACCCGTGCGGCTCATGACGATGGGGAGGATGTCTACATCGGTACCTCGCCAGTGGCTACGGATGGCATTTGCGAGGGGTGTGTATTTGGCACGAATCAATTGGGCTGTTTGGGAGAGGTTGTGGTCCGTGCAGTATTTCCATTCTCTTATCTGAATCTTTTTAATGGATGAGTATCGGCGGCGACCGTTTTTGTGACCGACGAATCGAGGTTGTAGGAGGCGGATAAAGTCGGGTTTGTGCGCGGGGGGTCGTAGCGCGGGGGGAGAGAATCTCGGGGGGGAGGATGGCTGGGCACGAGGTTAGGGAGTCGGGCGAGAGACCTTAGTCAGCAGCAACAAGGCGGGTGGGCATGTGGGTGGGGTGAGGTGGATGGCAGTCAAGAGGGGTGTGGGTGGGTGTGGGGGAAGTGAATGATTTGATGGGTTTATTACCAAAGTCTGCAGTGATTGTCTCCTATCGGCCGCCGTTGTGGCGTTCCAAGAGGGAGAGTAAAAGTTGCAGCGCGCTGTTGTGGGGGTCCTGTCTTAGGCCAGACATGGTTTGGCAGTTACCGGCCATGTGGCCGTTGCTAGTGAATTGGCCACATAGGGGCAGCGCAGGGTGGGGTTGTGTGTGAGAAGGCGGGTGTTGTGGACTCCCCACATGAATTCTTGCTTGTGGGTGAATTGGATATTAGTGAGTGTTGTGTGTTTTTTGTGGAAAGTGAAGTCAGCGCCGTTCTCCGCGGCGCGTGCGAGGAGGGCACCGTGTTTGGATGTTTGCGAGAGGGGTGTGTGAGTGTGTTTGATGCTGTGGGCGTGAGCATCAGGTTTAAGGTTTGTGTATCTGTAGGGTATGGGTTCTCCTAGGGTTTGTGAACTGAGGGTGTATGGCCAGGTCTAGTGGCCTATCGACACGGCTGAACTTGTGGCGTATGTTGTGTCTGGTTGGTGACCGTCTGCATCTTGGTTAGCTAGTGTGTCTGCGAGGTCGTTTCCTAGTGAGTGGTTGTGTGTTTTAATTTTGCCGAGGTGTGTGCGGATGCCTGCGTTGCAGCGGGTTTTGAGGGTGTGTGTGATGGAAAGGAGTGTGTCGCGGTGGATGTTGTGGTGGTAAGCGGATGGGCAGTTCAAGTAGCCTTGTATGAGGCGGAGGGAGCACGCACTTTCTGTAAGGAGGTGGGTGTGGCCTAGTTGGAGGCCTATGTCTATGCCAGCTAATTCAGCGCGATTGATAGTGTGGGAGGGAGGGGTAGAGGTCACCAGAATTTTGATGCGGGTGTCCGAGGCGGGGTGGGTGGCGGCTGCTTCTAGGGGGGAGGAGCCTCCCTTTTTGGAACCGTCTGTGTATACAAAGTCCTGCCAGTTCCAAGTAAGATGTCCTCTGGTGGGGGAGTATGTTAGTTTCATGCGTTCATGGAAGGGGTAGGTAAGGGGGTGTGAGGGGATTGGGGGGGAGGTGGTAGATGTATGTTGTGTGTGGTGAGTAGGTGTCGGTGAGGTGTGCAGGTGGGATGGTGATGGTGGGGTTGGGGAGGTGCGTGTCGTAGATAAGCTCGAGTGTGTTGTGTAGTGCGGTCATGGCTGTGTGTGAGGGTAGGGTGGAGAGTGCGAGGGGGTTGGCGACGAGGTCGATGTCGACCATCCAGCGTGTGCCGAATGGGGTAGGGGTGGGGTGGCCTGTGTGTTGGTCGGGGGGAAGGAAGGTGTTTGCGTCATTGGGAAGGGTGTAGAGGTGGTGGGTGTATGGGGAGTTGATGTATTTGGAGTGGCGGTATGGTGTGTGTTCCCATCGGGGGAGTATGAGGATGGTTGCGCTGAGTGTGTGAGCGGCTGTGAGCTGTGCGCTGGTGATTGCGTGTTCCATGGCGCGGCGCTTGCATTCGTGGTCGTATTCTGGGTTGGCGATGTTGGTGCCGTGCCATGTGTGTGGGGCATTGCTGCCGCTTGACGAGAAGACTATGTCTTCGGGGTATAGTGAGTGGTAGGTGTGAGAGTGGAGTTATTTGTTGAGGGGGTATGAGTATAGTTCTGTCTGGATGTGTAATGTGTGGCGGAGTGCTGTGAGGAGGTCCTCTATGGTGGCCCATCTGCTACGGGTGGTGGTTGCAGGTGTGGGTGAGTGGATTTCTGAGCGGGAGCGTAGACGAGTGAGGAGGTGGTAGACCTCCCCTTCGAACGTGTGCTGCGAGAGGTCGGGGCGATAGAGTTGGAATTGGTGGCGGACGCGGGGGCCGTTGAGGGTGATGACCGCGCGGCCGTCGGGAGTGCAAAGTATAGTGGTGTCGTGTAGTGATGGGTGTGCGTGAATGGCGAATTTACCGGTAGGGAGCATGTCGAGGCCGGGGTGGATGGGGTCGTGATTGAACGTGATGAGGGGGTGCGTCCATGGAGGGGGTCGGGGTTCGGGTAAGATGGGTGTTGTGGAGGGGACATAGCAGGAGTTAAATGCGGTGAGGGCGGTGGGGCCGGAGGGGTCTCACTGATGGTGTCGTGTAGTTGTAGGCACGGTGCCCACTGGACCTCGTGGAGGCGGGTGAGGTCGTGGTGTTGGCCGTGAGCACACCAATCGCACTGCCAGGTGGCCGGTCCCTGAGCGGGGCGGCATTGGGAATGGACGGCAAAGTGCGGGCATGTGCAACATGTGGAGGTGGGGCCTGTGTGTAGTGGGTCGTGACAGATGGAGCAGTCGGTGGGGGAGGGGGTGGGGAGGCATACCGATGTGGGGGGGGAGGAGATGAGGCGGAAGCCGTCGTCGAGTTGGAGTTGTATGTCCCATTCCGTTAGGTGTTCCGGGGCCCATTCTACCATGTATGTGTTTGGCCGTATTCTGTGTCCTTGTGTTTGGAAATGATGCGCGTAACGTCGCAGGGGGGGGTAGTGGTGGTCTGAGGGGGTGAGGTATTCTGTGTCTATGTGTGTGGTGGGTGCCGTGGGGGGGGAGGTTCTGGTGTGGGAGGTGTGGATGCCGGATGAGAGGGTGGGGGGGGAGCGGGGGAGGTGTGGGGAAAGGAGGGGAATCCAAGAGGGGTGGATAGTGGTGGGGGGGGATGCTTGTTTGGGGGTGAGATGTGTGATGGGCAGGCGGTTGTGGATAGTATCGAGGGGTTCGGTGAGGATTGCGGCGAAATCGAATGGGGACTGAAAGTGGGGTGGTGGACCCCGTGAGTGTGGAGATGGATTTGCGGGATTTGAGGATGAAGGAGGATGAGGTGGCTCGGAGGAGGACTTGTGGCCATGTGGTTATGTTATTTTTCTAGTGGGGGGTGAGGCGGGGGAGGAGGGAGGCGTGTGTTTTGCGGGGAGAGAATTCACAGTATGTTTGTTGGTATGTGTGAGGGTCGGTGATGTGGGTGGCTCTGTCTCGGAGTGAGGCGAGGAGGGTGTTGTTTTGTCTAGTGAAGTGGGCGCGGAGTGTGGAGGCAATAGGGTTGGTAAGGGAGAGTGGAGGAACATTGTGGAACATGGTGCCCACGTCGCGTTGGGCCCGTACTAGGCATCGGAGTGTAGGTGGGGAGGAGCTGCCGGACATGATGGATTCAGTGGGCTAGTGGGAGTATGTGGTGGATATGGTGCGAATATGTGCTCGGGCCCATGTAGCCTCTATGTCCTGGGTTGTTCATGATTTTATGGAGGTGGCAAACTGTGAGTTGTGCGGCGTGGGCTTTGAGGGAGGGGAGGCCGTAGCCGAGGTCTGAGGTAGGGCGGTGGAGGGCGGTGCGGGGGCGGTTACGCACCGAGGAGACGGCGGAGCGGAGTGCTCGGCAGATTTGTCCGTCGAGGATGTCCAGTTGGTGGTCGCTGAAGAGGCCGAGTTGGAGGGTGAAGTGCTTGCCGATTAGGAGGCGTCGGATGACGCGAAATCCACTAAATTATGGGGTTAGTGGGGAGGTGGAGAGAGCGGTGATGAGGGATGCGGTTGTACGTCTTAGTTCGTGCCAATGCTTAGTGAAGGTGAGAGAGGTGTTGAGTTCGACCCCTAGGACGCGGTATGTGTCCTAGGGGCCTATGGAAGGTATGTGGGCAGGGGTTGAGTTGATGGTGATGAACTGAGATTGGAGTCGGGAAGCGAGCATGGTGATGTTGGCAAGGGAGAGGGCGTTGCCTGAGCGCCAAAGGGCGCCGGTGATGCAGCATTTTCGGATGTTGACGGTCATACCTGTGTAGGCGCTGAACATGGAGAGTCTCCGGAGCTGGATGGTCATGTTGGGGGTCGAGCCCGTGGCGAGGCTGAGGTCGTCGGCGAAGCCGTGTCCGGGGTAGGTGGCTGTGGGTTCTGTGGGGTCGACGTTAGTGGCGTGGGGGCCTGGACGATAACCCCGGCTGCCCACCGTGAGCCAGCGGAAGAAGGGTTCCAGGAAGAGGGTAAATAGAAATGGGGAGAGAGTGTCCCCCTGCAAGGTTCCCCGATTTACGTCGATGGAGGGGGTGGGGCCATGTGGGGTAATGTGGTCGGTAGATGAGACCCCGTAGAGGTGTTCGCAGGTGTCTACAAAGGTGGAGGGCATACCGAGATGTCGCGTGTGTTTGAACATGATGCGGTGATCTGCTGCATTAAATGCACCCTTGAAGTCCGCGTACATAACGTAGATGTCTTTTTGTGAAGTTTTGTGTCCTCCATCGTCATGATGATGGACGATAGTGCGTCGTGGATGCTGCGGTGTTGTCGGAATCCGTCTTGTCGGTCGCTTAGAATGCCGTGGGTTTCGGCGTATTTCGAGCCCGCATCTTTGATTAGGACGGTCCATAGCTTAAGGAGGTTGTTCATGAGGGCGATGGGGCGGTAGTTGTCGAGGAGGTTGGGGTCACCTTTCTTATGTAGCAGGCATGTTGTGCTGTGGCACCATTCAGGAGGGGTGTAGGACGCGTGGGCGAGGAGGGAGAGGAGAGAGAAGAGGGCGGAGCGGGTCGCCGGGGGTAAGAATCTTATTATTTCGGCGCCCGCCGGCGGCGCAGCGGCGGCGGCCCCGGAGGGGGGTGCGCTCGCAGGCCCGTCGGCATCCCCTCACCTCCCCGTGGTGGGCGCTGGAAACCCCGTAGCCGTGCCAGGCATGGCACGGTAGGGGGCTAAGAGGGCCGACATCTCGATCCGTGGGATCTGCAGCTGTCGGGAAAGCCCTGTACAGAGGGCTTTTGAAAAAATAATTTCTGTACACTACCGGCGCCAAGATCTCCCGCTTAAGGGTCCGAATCAGAGATCGATTAATGATCAGTAATCGATGCATCGGCGTTTTTTGCAATTAATCAATTATCGATATTTAGGCACTACATTTATCGGATGCATCGATCTTTAAGGCTTGACTTATCAAATGCATCAATATTTAAAGGCCTGACTTATCAGATGCGTCGATATTTATAGGCTTGACTTATCAGATGCGTCGATATTTATAGGCTTGACTTATCAGATGCGTCGATATTTATTGGCTTGACTTATCAGATGCGTCGATATTTATAGGCTTGACTTATCAGATGCACCAATCTTTATAGCAGCGATTTATCAGATGCACCGATCTTTAGTCCGCGATTTATCAGATGCACCGATATTTATCCCGGGATTTATCATGTGTATTAATATTTATTTATCGTTTCTACCTTTGTTTCATTCTCTATCCCGCGCGAGCTTAAATCAAATGGTAATTCGCTTTATATCTACACTGACCATATAAAAATTTAGCATATGAATGCAAAATTGCAATTCACACACACGTCGATTTTTTTAAGTCATCGACAATGACGAAAATAAGGAGAAGGTGTTTAAACAGAATTGCATTATCAGTACTATACTCAGAAAAATGCATCTATGACCATCGTTGGTTCCGTGATATATCAACGGCCAACACGAGCCGAGAAAGGGTTCATGGATTGACCAATCAGCAACTCGTATGCGTCATAAAAGGGATCATGGTCTCGTTGCCATGCTTGGATAAAACGTGGTGACGAGGTGGATCGGCGCCGATGACGGTCCAGAAAGGGATCATTGGTTACGAAGATTTTGATCGACGGATGCGATGAACCTACGCCATCACCTATCCGTACATGTACTTTTGAAGAGTGTTGAAAAGCACAGTGTATCAAACGCTTATTGTTATTCCTCTTCTTCGTAGCCTATCCAGAAATAGCACGAAATACATGAGAATATATTACGTTGCGTATGGATTTTAAAATAGTGACAATATGGGGACGAAACGTCAGTATACCAAGCGACTACATGTCTGTAGTCAACTTGAAAAGCGCGCGGCAACCACAAAAACCAGTAGATTTTTTCACTCCGATGCGCGATGTCTAACCGTGGATGGATGTCCGCCTCGCATCATTATCAACGCGACGATATCGTCGCTGAAAGTCTCTAGTGGGGCGCGGCTTCTGCAGGTTGCGTTGGGATGGCCTCGCATCTACTCGACGCGGCGTCGAAGGCGATGCTACAAGACTTCGTCGACGCTTGCGCTAACTCGCATTCATCGTCGGACGCTCTGCGACTCGTCAAGGTGCGTAGTGCAACATTGTGCAACAGACAACACCATTCGTTTTAGCAAGGGCTTGTCTACGCCAATGCAAACACAAAAGGACTATCATACGTTGGTAGTGGTATGGAAATTGTGGAGACTCTCGACAGCTTCACTGCAAGTGAAGGCAGCGACTATTATTTTAGTCTGCGTCAAGGACGGTATAGAGGTGAGTCCCATATGCTTTACTTCAAGTGCCATTGTGCTCCTTTACCGTCTACGTAGTCGTGCCCATAGCCCCATACATGCCGAAACCCTGCAAATTCGAGCGCGCGCGCGCGGGCGTATGTGTGTGTGTGTGTGTGTGTGTGTGTGTGTGTGTGTGTGTGTGTGTGTGTGTGTGTGTGTGTGTGTGTGTGTGTGTGTGTGTGTGTGTGTGTGTGCTTCGCAAGTCTTACTTGTAATGTATATTCTCAACCGTGTCGTGTGTGTGGAATGCACCTTTCATTATCAACTGACCGTGCTTGCTGTGACTTTTTTCCGTGTGTTGTGTTAGGGATGGCCCTTGGCCTTGTGGCGCAATAGTTGTATAGTTTACGTGCTTTGCCAACGACGACGGAATATCTTGAAGACCACCAAATGAGCAACGATAAGATGGTAATCACGTGCCAGTTGTTAGCTCCCATGCATGTCGTGAACGTGTGCGCCTTTTTCGCCTGTAATGATCAATACTTCATTATAAAGTGTGACCCTTCACTGCATGCATTCTTTCCCGTTATGTTACGTGAGTTGTGTGCATTACATCCTGTGTGTGTGTGTGTGTGTGTGTGTGTGTGTGTGTGTGTATGTGTGTGTGTGTGTGTGTGTGTGTGTGTGTGTGTGTGTGTGTGTGCGTGTGTGTGTGTGCGTTGTCTGTAACTTTTAATTATCCTGCAATTTCACCACTGATTTGTTACGTTTTGACCCTTCACTGCATGCATTCTTTCCTATTTTGTTACGTGAGTTGTGTGGATTACATCCGGTGTGTGCGTGTGTGTGTGTGTTTTGTCTGTAACTTTTATTCATCATGCATCTTTACCACTGTTTTGTGCGGCGCGTTGGTATGTTGGAATTAGTGTAAGACACCGTTCAATATCATTCCTGAATCAGTGGCTTCTTTTGCATGTGTTCATTGGGTGTGTCCCTTGGGCCCGTAAAACAGATGTTGAACGTGATAAAACGCACCTCGGTGCACAATTTGTGAAGTGCATTGCCAATGTTCAAGCTATTAGCAGCAAGCCTTCGTAACTTAGTACTTCTTATCTGTTTCGTTCCGTAACAAGCACTTACAATCTCTCCACTACTCGCATTGCATTGTATTTGCTTCGGTGTGTGTGTGTGCGTGTGTGTGTGCGCGTGTGTGTGTTGCTGCTTGTCTGCGTGAACTGCTCCTCTAGAGGAGACGGCGTGAACTGAGTTCCTAGAAAGCGCTCATCTTCTGGGATACTTGTCTGGCAACGAACGATTTTGGGATACCTATGGCAGCGCACCATTTTGGGACACTTCCTTGGCACTACATGGTCCAGCTATTCGCAACCATTGTCCGGACTATCAGCAACATGGCAAAGCATCGTTTTGGCACCACAACGAGAGATGGCAATGGGAGCTTTCTCGCCCGTCAATATACTTTTATTGTTAGACCTTCTCTCCACTGTTTTTGAGCGATAACATATTATTCCTATAACCCCAATGATCCCAAACACGACAACCTGTAGTGGGCAGGGTAAAACCCACGTCGAATGTGCTGCGCTGGGTGAGGGGTTTGTAGCACATTTTTTTGCTGGGTTGTATGGGGATAGAATGTAATTCACGTATTTTGAATAGTGCGTCATGCCTCCAACGTGCACACGGGTCTCAGCCTTGAAGAGCGATTGCATTGTGCCCTTCCCATTCACGACAACATGATTTGGGTTGTGAGCTGGGTATTACTTCAATGAAGCAATGATTGACTTATCAAATGCACATCAGTTATTCACGAGTTTTTTTAAATCTCGTACTTTTATAAGATTTCGATATTGAGCGTTTGAATTATCAGATGCAGTGATCGTTAGCGTCCAAAATATCAGATGCATTGATATTTTGTGCCGCAATTTATCAGATGCATTGATACTTAGAGCCGCGATTTATCAGATGCAATGATCTTTTAGAGGTTGAATTATCAGATGCATCGATAATTAGGGCCTGAATTATCAGGTGCATCGATCTTTACGTGAATGAAAATCAGATCTAGTGATGCGATTCTTGATACAATATATCGATTCTCGATCTTTAAGATTGAATTAATCACGATTCTCGATCTTTAAGATTGAATTAATCACGATTCTCAATCTTTAAATTTGAATTAATCATGATTCTCGATCTTTATGCTCTCAATTTCGATTCGGACCCTTACTCCCGCTCGGCCCGTCCGATATGTTTTTTCGCGTACAGATACTCCTAGATACAGCCTTACTTTTAGGAGTGGGACCTGTACTACGGCAGCGTTTGATGGCGAGGAGGGTACGGCCGGATCAGCGGTGGGAGGCGGGTGTTGGAGCTGGTGGTGGCCAGCCGGGAAGCAGCGCCAGGAAAGGGCGCTCGCTAGCTGTCGACCAGCCCTGTGCCGGTCGAACCTTGCCGAGGGGTGAGGCAAGACATGACACAGGACGGTGGCTAGTCGCAGACGGAGGAGCGGCTACAGGAGGCGGCGGCGATCCTTAGGATCAGCCGCCGCCGGAAAGCCCTGTACGGAGGGCTTTTTTGGATACTAAAAATAATGTCCGTACCCGGCATCGCGCTAGTTGGGGAGCAGCGCCAGGGTAGGGCGCTCACTAGCGCGCCGCTACGTCGTCCAGCGTCATCTCCCGGGGGGAGGAGTCAGCTGGGACGGCAAGGAGGACGGTCGCGACGGGAGGAGCGACACGATCTGGCGACGACGACCCTTTGGGTCGGCGCCGCCGGAAAACCCGGCACGGAGGGTTTTGTTTAATTCCGGGCGCCCGCGGCCCGCCGGATCCGGCTACGGTGACCTTCCCCCCCCCCTCTTCGACACCCACTACCCCGACAGACCTTCATACTCCTAGGAGTCCTTGAGCGTGGGCCCGGGTGAGCGCGGAGGCCCCCGCTCAAGAAAAGGCTGCTCGGTGGACGCGCGATCAGAGGGGGGAGGGTACGGCCACAGGCCGGAAAACCGACAGGTACCCGGGTACCAGACAGAGAAAAAACCGGGGAAATGAGCGGGGAAAATTCAGGCGCGGAGGCAGGAGCGCTAGTTTTTTCTATGTCTGTGTGTCTCGGTCCCTCACACCTGTCCTCGAGGTGGTGGGGGACCTCGACAAGGAGGACCGCCGCGTCGGTGGACGCGGCAAGACCTTGGGGCGGGGTTTACGGGATGGAGCGGCGGGATCGACGAGCGACCGCGCGAGGAGGGGTTTTTTGCCAGCCTTTCCCCTCCTACCTTCGGCAAGACCGAAGTCACGCGGGAGCTAGATTAGGCTGGCCCGTCGTCCCTCCCGAACGCCGACCGGCCTAGGCCGGTCGACACCCCGGTTCGGCGGGAGCGGGCCGTGCATCGTGAAGGTCGAGCAGCAGTTTAGTTTTGCATTTCTCGACAAGTGGATTTATTTTTAGATCTGTTTTTCTTGATTACAAAATTATTAGCTGTTACTGCCATTGGAGAGGTTGGGATTAGTGGTTAACGGTCTACCTCAGTCTACTAAGTCCTGTATGGCATAGCAAAAGGGGGGGCCCAGAGACAGCAGCCGGTTTATACTGGTATTGTTGTAAACAATTTCAATTTCAATTTCAATTTCTTATTATTTCGTTGGGGCCGGGGGCTTTGCCTGTGCCTAGTAAGTTAAGGGTTTTATCGAATGTGTCGCGGGTTTTCATGTCGGCGAGGGTGAGAGAGGGGTCCCCGCGGGGTTAAATGGTAAAGTTGTCGGGGTTGTCTGGGAGTTCCCGTGGGGAGATGGGCAGTTCGTGTGGGGTGGCGCGGCTGAGTTCAGTGGCGAAGTGAGAGTGTACCGCCTCTAGGACGGCGGAGGGAGAGGTTGCGGTGGTTTTATCAGGTTTGGTAATGCGGTGGAGGGTCGAGGTGGCGCTGTTGGGGGGGAGGAGGCCGCTTTTAATTTTCAATAGGCGGTGGGAGGATTTAGGGAGGTATCGTAGGCCGTATTGGCACGAATTTTATTTTCCTCAATTCATCTGTGGTGGTTGCTCTAAGGAGGTGGCGTATGCGTGCCTGGCACTGTTGTTTGACGGTGGTAGGGGTGAGATAGTCGGTTGTATTTAATGGGGCTTGAGCGAGGGGTAAGGGGCCGCTGTTGGTGCTACATCTGCGAAGTTTTCGGATGTGTTTGCGTGTTTTTTTATTTAGGCAGGTGGTGTCGAGGGACGCGTGAGGTGGGCGAGGTTTCTTCGGGGGTAGGAGGGGCCAAATGGTGGCTGCGTGGTCCATGTGATGGGAGAGTAACTCCGCACCGACCCTCCTGACAAACTCATCTCCAAAATCCGTCTTTACACATCTCGCATACTCGCACAACTTCACACGCACACTGTCCAATTGCTACACCATCTCCTACTTGTATACCGCATCAAATCACGCACGACCTCTCGCCGCGCCTCCACACACTACACTTTCACACGCCCCTGATTGCACCCCATCTCCACCCTGCACCGAGCAATCCCCGGGGGGGAGTAAAACCCCCGAAACACCCATGGAGAGGTTGGATTTAGGTGGTTAACGGTCTAGCCCTGACTTGTAAGTTTCCTGTATGGCATAGTTGGGGGGGGGACAGAGACAGCAACCGGCGCATACGGTACTTGGTGTAAACCGGCGCATGCGGTACATGTCGTAAAACATTTCAATTTCAATTTCAATTGGGAGAGTAGTGTGGTGAATTTCGAGGCGAGGGTGTCGAGGGTGTCGTGGGAGGCCGTAGATGGGGGTGTATTAAGTATGTATGCGTGGAGGGAGGCCGTTTGGTTGATTAGGGAGGGTGTGCTTTTTTGGTATGCTTTCATATGGTCCGGGTGTAGTGGAAGTTTGAAGCTGAGTTTGCGGGTGGTGTGGTGTGTGTGAGGGGGGTTTTGGGCCGAGGGGGGTTGAGCGATGAGAGAGGAGGGGGCAGGAACGACTAGGTGGACTGCCGAGTGGTCGGTAAAGTGTGAGGGTGCTGAGAAGACCGAGCATTCAGGCGGTTTGAGGCCGAGGGGGGGAGGAGGAGTGGTGAGCCAGTGCTCGAGGCACCCTCCGCTACGGGGGAAGGTAGGGATGGGGGGGGTGGAGGGGTTGAAGGTGTGATTCGAGTAAGGAGGTGAGGGCCGGGTTGCCAATACCTTGTGTGGTGGTTGTTTGAAAGTCTCCGCCCCAGAGGACGCGGTGGGTCGGGTAGTCGTCCGCTAGGCGTAGACCCCAGGCTGCAACCTTTGCGTATAGTCGGGCGAGTTGGGGGTTGTTGAGCTGGGGCATGTAGGCGCCGAGGAGGAGGTGGGGGGTGCATAAGTGTGGGATTATGATTAGTCCATCTATGTGGGGGATGAAGTTGGGGGTGGGGTCAAAGCAATGGCGGATTGGAATGAGGTCCGGCGGACCGCGAAGATAACTCATGCATTGGGTAGGGGCACAGGTGAGTAGTATGGTCGAGAACTTTTGAGGAGGTATTGGGGTAAGGCGAGACGCCAACGTGATTTATGGGTGGCGTGGTTGGTTTCTGTGAGGATGAGGACGTCAGGGTGGTGCGTGGTAGTGAGGTGTTCGACGTCCATGATGGATGTGTGGAGGCCGCGGGTGTTGAGGTTAACGAGGTGTAGTGTTTGTGCTAGATGGTGTGGAAGGGTTGGTGATGGGAGGGGGGCTGGGAGAGTCGTTGGGGGGGCGGGCGACGTGGTTGGGGGGGAGATTCGGCTGGAGGGGGGGAGGGGTAGGAGGGTGGGGATGGTGCAGGGTAGGTGGTTGGGGGGAGGTGGGGTGCTGGGGTAAAGGGAGGGGGGAGGGTTGGGGGGGGTTGAGGGCGGTAAGTAGTTGAAAGCGCCCCACCGGTAGGGGAGTGGAGCGGAAGGTGTGGTGCCACAGGAGTGAATGTAGGGAGTAGACAGTAGTGCGGGGGTCGAAGGAGGTAGGATTATATGTTTGGTCGGGGGGTGTTGTAGTGATAAAGTAGGTATGTAGTAGGGCGTGGGTTCCGCACGACCACGCATGGGACGTGTCGTTTTGGCGAGGGGGGTTTAGTTAGCCAAGGTCGCCAACATGCGGGGGGAGGGAGGAGTTCCAGGAGGCGAGAAGGGCGAGGGATCGAGTGAGGAAGTTTGGAGGGGGGTGGTGGAGGGAGTCCACCCGGGTTGCTGAGGAGTGGGTGAGGTGGAGGAGACCGAAGTGAGAGTGTTGCCAGGTGAGGACAAGTAGGGAGTGGTTAGGTGTGCCAAGGTGAGGGATTGAGCCCATGTTAGAGAGGTAAGTCCATTGGCTAGGGTAGAGCTTATGTTGGTGGAAGTTATCAACTTCGGTATTGGTGATTACGGTATATGAGGCAGATGCTGTGGAGTGGAGTTTAGCTAGGGAGGTAGTTATGCAATATAAGCTTGAGAGGTCTTGGTAGTGTCCCCATTGGAAAGAGAGTACCGCGGAGGAGTCTAGGTTTCCAATGGGGATGGGTAGGCCATATTCGAGATTTAAGTCAGTGAGGTAGGTGTGTAATTTGACGCCACATGTGGTTGAGGTAAAGTGGGCCGGGAGTGAGGACCGAAGCGAATGCGGAGTGGTTACTATATGTTGTCGGATGTCAGGTAGGGAGGTGTGGGGGGGGGGGGGGGGGGGGTCTAACTTCCGGGCCGTTTGGCCCATCCGATGTGGAGTTAGGGACGATAAGCGGACTTGCCGGCCGAGGCTTGTGGAGGGCGAGGGTGTGAGGCTCCGGAGGGTCCGTTCGTCGAGGTCTTGCGCATGTCGGCGAGTAGAAGCTCCTTGGAACGGGTGCTCCTTCGGAGCTTAAGAGGGGGTGGTAAGTGTAGGGATGGTGGTGAGAGTATGAGAGGGTAGGGGAGGGGGGATAGAAAAATTGTAAGCAAGGTGTGGTAGGTATTAGGAAGAGGGCGAAAGGGGGGAGCTGCCGTGACAAAGGGGGCTGTCGATATCGTATCAAATATGCTTCGGGGCTTCCGAGAGAAGCCTCGGAGCATGCCTAAAGGAAGTGGGGATTGTAGGGGCGGGGGAATACGTGTATCGGTGAGAACGTTACGGGTACGTGACTGCCATACTGTTTTTGTAAGGGGGGGCGATATTTCCGGGGCAGGGGGATACGCCGGGGGGCGGGTGATCCATTAATCATTCGGGTAGAGCAAGTCGGGCAAGCTAATCTCAGCAGGGGGAGAGTTGTCGTTATCACAGCGACGGGCGAGTTGGGCAGAGCATGGAGTGTGTAAAAGGGGGGAGGGAGAACGTGTGCGCTAGGGTCTACGGTGTGGTAATCGCATGTAAGCGCGAGTGTCTTTTGAGTTAGCCGGGATCGGTGGACTATCATGTAAATAAAAAGGGAAGGAGGAAAAAATGAAAAAGCAGAGAGGCACAGCGACTGGAGCGAGCGAGGGGTAGAGCGAGGGAGCACGGGGAGGACAGCCGTCGACAGACAGGTTAGGTAGGGGGGAGGAGGCGGGCGGGGAATTGGTGTCCGCTGATGGCATCGAGTGAGGAGAGTGGGAGTTGTCGGTGTACGGATCGTGTCGGTCGGCGAGCGGCGAGTTCGGGCGAGAGGGAGCGTATAGGGCCGGCGCGACATGCCAGGCACCACGTGCATCTGCGAATAGACTAGTGTAATTGTGAGGTAGGATGGTAGCGCGAGGGGAAGAGGGGTGTCGGGGGGTATTGATCAAGGCGGTGGTTAGTGCGGGGGCAAGAATTAGGCCTATAAAATATTTTACTCGGGAAGAAATCGACTTTCGAATTACAAGATGATGCATTATTGATCGAACTGTACATCTATGTGGCTGGGAAGCACTTAGGTGGGGAGAGGGTATCAATTTAAGTGCGTTGCTAACGAGTGTATCAGCGTAGGCTAGCGAGAGGGGGCGGTGGGCGCTAGATTGGTCCTTACTATGGGACGGAGCGGGACGATCGCACCGGTATGGGTCGTCGGTGCGGGTTGATAACTCAGCGGCCCGTCCCATGTCAGTGGTTGACATGGGGGCGGCGAGGACCAGAGGCGTATGAAGTCCTCTCAAAGGTGAGAATTCCAAAGTCGCATCCATGTCTTGGGCAAATGGGGGTGGTTGGGGCACAGTGTTGAGTAGAGCGAGTGGATGTCCCGCGTGATAGCTCCGGGGGTTGTAGGGGTCCGCGGTGGGCACATTCGCGGGCCGATCCCGCAATAGCATATGTCCGTGTGTGGGAGGGTGGTTAGTGTTTGAGGACACATTGACCACGTTGGGTTTTAAAGTCGGTTTAAAGTCGGGTTTGTAGTGTGGTTTCGAGTGGGTGTGTTGGCGGCACACGACCATGTCTGATGGGACCTGGGTTTGGTGGATGTTGGCGGCGGACGTGAACGTCCGGACGCTTTGAGGGGCGCGGTGTGGTGCGCCGGTCCCGTGTAGGGGGGTTTTTGTAAGCGATGGCGGATTGTGAGGGTCCGCAATACTGTGGCTGGTATGTATCTTGATTTCGAAGTGGGTGGCGCGAGGGCTGTCGGGAGGACATATTTCGAATTTTGGAAAGCCGCGCCTTGTTGCGTGTACCGTCTGGTGTCGCTACGGATCCACTGACCTGGGTGAGCTAGGCTCGGGTGAGAAGAGGTGGACGGTGCCTGTTGTTCAACGAGCCCTATGTCCACCAGTATGTCGCTCATTGGGAGGCCATACCTTGAGCGAAGACGGTCGGCGTTGCTCATTCGAGCTACCGACCCATCCCCGTTTTGTGGTTTTGTAATACTTTAGTAGTACTTTGGATCTTATAACTGTCTTTAGTGACGGTAGGATACGTTTTATCCGAAATCACCCTCATATAGTGAAGTCACCCTCATATGGTGGGGAAGGTCTGCAAAACGCCGAGAGGTCAAGGTAGGCCCGGGCACGAAAATGCGTTAAATGTCCCGTTGAATGTGGCCCCCGGATTCTCCCAAGCGAGTGAGAGCACCGAGAGTCGGAAGTTGAAGGTAAGTCAATTGGGTAGCTGGCGCCACCGCATTATTGACCGGAGATACCACCAACTCGATATCGGGCCCAGCATAATCGGAAACGTCTTGGTTTAGTGTGTAAGTCAACACCACGAGATCCGATTCCGAAAACCCGCCCATAGTGTAGATCGAATCATACGAATTGCGTAATTGGACCGCCCACGGTAAAGTAGAAGTGGCAACATTCAGTAGTTCCTATCGGATGAAACCGTACAAAGAACCTAGCGACTTGGACTCGTAATCAATAATCATGTTGGCGAAGGTGAGTCGCAGTGAATGAAGCACAGTGAGCAAGTTCGGCGTCGAGCTCGAGAGACGGTACATTAAGCCCTCAAAACTCCGCAAGGAGGGAAAGCTAGCGCTTAAGCCTTTATTCCAATGAGAAAATGGTAACGGCTCGCGAGCCATGAGCCGAAAATATCGCTTTTACTTGAATTGCGATTACGGTACACGGCTCGCGAGGAGGTACACAGCTCTAACGCCCAGTACATTACATAGTACATCCCGCTTATCGCGTCGCGCGGGGCTCTTCCCCATGTAAGGCTAGGGATCGATGATATCATCCAGACTATATCGACGTATTTCGTGGTGATCTCGGACACCCCGAATGCGAAATTTACCCGAAATCGCAGCGAAATGCGATTGTAAAATATCGACGATACCATCGATCTCTAGCCTTATATAGCTGGCAATAATCGCTATGCAGTATCCCACCACCCACATCCCCGTCCATAGGCGCGAGCACAACCAACCTAATATACCTCGGCGAAAGCGCCCCGAAAAAGGCGGGGCCGCGCAATCCGGAAGTTGGCAGTGGACAGGGGTAGAGAAACATGTTGCCCTTGAGGCGTCCCTCTCCGCCTCGGAGCCGGAAGGATGTGGCTAAGAAGGAGGAGGCGCTCGAACGAGCTGCTGGTATACTCCGGCCCCTACACGACATTGCGAGAGCGATGGTAGGACCATGCACCTGAAACTCCCAACGAAGCTAGCCAAGCCCCAAATCGTGCATGAGCAAGAGTCGGTGCGTCAGGTAAGTAGTTTTAGTGTCGTACTTAGGGCCGTCGCGACAGCGAGTTGGTGGGATGCGCGCGTTTTCTCGTCGTTTGCACACCCACCCACCTCCTCTGGAAAAGTTTGGCCGTCCACTACCGTCGCTCATATGACATTGGACTAGCGCCTTCGTGTTCTTTAGACAAAGAGTCACCAGCTGACATAAGCTTTTTCGAATAGCGCCTCCGACGCGTAGTAAGCGAAGTGAGCCTTGTCGCACTTTTGAATACGATTACGGGTTGAATCGGACGCCCGCTCTTACGACACTTGTTGTCGGGTTTTAAGCCCTCCCGCTACCACCCAAGTTTTGTTGTTCGCACGACACACCATTCATGGTATATGTCATAAAACATTGACATTAGATACTCGAGGTTTCGGAATGGAGCCGGGAGGGGGATATATTTGTGGATTGGGCGAGCTAGTCGTCGGGAGGGCGTGCCGGTAGCGGGGAGCGTAAGGATATGCATTTGGTCGGGCAAGTTCCCGATACCAATCGGGCCCACAGGAACGAGGGCTACCTTCGAGGAGCGCGGGATATAGAAAAATAATATCACAAGCTGAAGCACATGTTGCAGGAAGGGGGCGGTTCTAGCTAGAGGGTATTCCGGCGAGGGGGCGCGTAGGCGTGATTTACACGCAATAAATGAATAGATAGCAAGGTTGTTGTGAGGGGGTGAGCTTCGGTATATACCACCTCAATCAAACCCCATGACCAACAGCCTTTAGCTGTAACATGTATTTCGTGTTGTTATGTTGGTCCCATGTCACTTTGCAACGATGATCGCCACATTTTTGTGCATGTATAGTCGCACAACTCATGTTGTTGCTGCTACTCATACTTATTGTTGACTTGTTGCTGAATTCCGGTTTCGCAAGGCGCGTCAGAGCCGTTAAGATTGTTACGTGAGGTACACGCTCTCGTACGCTCGGTGTTAAAGCTACACAAAGATAAGATGCAAGCTCGTTCAAAACCGTCGACAGCCCCACACTTCGTTCGAGGAGACAAGGTAACCATTTGTAGCTGTAACCTCTTCTTACGTGGGCAGCCTAAGAGGAAGCTGCGCGATAGACAGCTTGGACCTTTTACAACCGAGGAGCAAGCTGGGAAACACAATTATATATTGAAACTGCCAACAACATTATGCTTACACCCGGTGTTTCACGTTAACAACTTACGACCATGCTCTACATCGTCGCTACGACAGGTTGCCCCGGTTGTTGCACTAGAAGGAAACGACGAGGAGTTCAACGTCTCCCACATCTATGTTGTGTGCATCAAGTCATTACTTGGACGACGAGGCAAATCAAGCAACAATGTGCTTTTCATGACGCACTTCGGTGATGAAGACATTCCACCTCTATGGCATCTGCTGAACGAGGTACACCGAACAACGGCGTTACTATATTTCTTGGAGTCGCCCCGATGGCACAAATTTGCCAAGGCTTAGGCGTACATTGAATTCATGCACGCTCACCCAGTGCGCATTCCTGAGTCTTTGTAGTTGCTTCAGTAATGGAGCCTATATCACAGAGATATGCCTTGCGGCTGTCCTCAAGATTTGTCAAGAGGGGGAGGGTACGGGTGTGACGAGTACAATCCTGCAACACTACATGGCAAGACATTGTACATGTACTCGACTCCTCATAAATAAATCCAATTCGGGTGTTTCCATCGGAAGAACGTACATCGCGCGTACGTCGCTACTGCAATTTAGAGAAGGTAAAGATGCGTAGTGTAAAACCAAGACCTCCCGGTACGTACAGGTACGCAAAGTAAATCTAACTAGCTAGAGGACGCGATGGTCGCGGTTCCCAGTGCTGGACGAGCCGCGTCGCTTGCCTGTTGACAACGGTTGGAGAGCCCCAATACCATACACGTAGACCAAGCGAGAGCAATTGCAAGCTAGCTAGGCGAAAGCGGCGCCCGCCGGTGGCGCAGCGGCGGCAGCCCCGGAGGGGGGTGCGCTCGCAAGACCGTTGGCACTTACCTCTACCTCCACGCGGTGGGGGTTGGTAACCTTGTAGTCATGCCATGCTTGGCACGGTAGGGGGCTAAACGAGGTACCGGCAGCTGCAATCCGCGGGATAAACTGCTGTCGGGAAGCCTTGTACGGAGGGTTTTGGAAAATCATAATATCCGTACACAAGCACATTGATCTCTCGCTCGGCCATTCCGATATGTTTTGTCGTGACTAAATACTCACAAATACTCTCGTGACAAGGGGGCGGGGGCGGTGTTTGCGAAATCTATATGGCGAAGAAGGGTACGGACGGATCAACGGTGGGACGAGGGTGTTGGAACTCGCGGCGGACATCCGGGAAGAAGCGCCAAGGCACGGCGCTCGCTAGCAATCGCCAGCCATGTGAGTTTTAAGTCTCCCTAGGGGGCGAGGCTAGAAGCTACGCAAGATGGAGGAGGGTCGCCGCCGAAGAAGCGGCACGGTCTGGCGGCGGCGATCCTTTGGATCACCCGCCGCCGGAGAAACCCGGTACGGGGGGGTTCTAGGAAAATATCCTCGCACACACCATCTTTTGAGGAGCGGCGACTCGATCCATGTGTTCTTCCAACCCCTCCCCTAGTCGGTACCCGGTTATCGACATGCTGCTTGAGGCCGTGTGCCTAGGGTTATCGTTACCGCACAATGCTCGTAAAGCCGGCCCCCTAACAACGTAATCCACAAGGGGAGGGTACGGACGGCCATTTCGCGATAATATAGGTGATGGAAACAGACGGAGAAAGAACAATGGACATGAGAAAATCTGGCATGGAAGCAAGAGAGCCAGCCGGACACCGTATGAGGCTTAGGTATTTTCTCTTCCCATCCCCCGAAGGAGGAGAGAAGAATAGGCTGGGTCGCAAGCTGCGACGGGAGGAGCAACGAATATCTCGGACGGGGATGTGCATGGATCGGGTAGGGACCGTCGACGACATGAGCGAAGGGGCTTTTCGCCTGCCTTTCCCCCTTAGCTCCGTCACGACCGGAGTCGCAAAGGAGAAGAGGTGAGACATGTCCGCCTCGACCAGCCCAAGCTGACCAACCCATGTGATCAGCGTCCCCGCCGCGGCTCGACTAGACCGCGTAGGGTGGAGAAAAGCGACACTTATTTCTCATATGGTATGCAAAAAAAAACATATAGAATCATAAAATAACAAGTACATGTTAACGTGTATGTTTTAGACGGTATCGCTACTGCCAATGGAGAGGTCGGAGTAAGTGGTTCACGGTCTAGCCTTTGCTACGTGCGTTGAACGTGGTATGCACGGTTCGATAAGGAAGATACTGTAACTCGCGGTGTATTGGTTAAAGGTACGCTAAACAACCAGCCTTGGGTGACGGCTGGTGTCCAGACAAGAGAAGTGGCTTTAGCTATAGCTGTTAGCTGTCTATACGCTAGTGTGTGATATCGTGCTCAAGCACTCTAGGGGATGTCCTGTACATAAAGACTTCTATCAGAGCATACATTAGCTCTCTGTAACTAACTTACATTAAGAATTACTTACAACACTCCCCCTCAAGATAGCTAAGGTGTGTCTTGTAATCAGATGGAAGTGATTACAGAATTCCCTCTACAAAGTGTATCGCTGCATGGGTCCGGATGTGCCCAGGGTGGCGCTCCTGTGTTTCACGAGTGCAAGTTCAAGCAGTGGCTTGGTCAACATGTCGGCGACCATGTCACTAGCGGGTAGGTACCGTAGTTTGATAGTCCCCAACTGCACGTGGTCCTTCACGAAGTGATACTTCATGTCGATGTGCTTGGTCTTCTCGCTTACCAGTGCATTCTGCGAATAGGCGATGCAGCTATGGTTGTCTTCCCATATGGTGGTCGTCCCGCTGGCAGGTCGACTGAAGATTTCCGATAGCATCTGCCGAATATGGATGGCCTCCTTGGTTGCGTCCGCTGCTGAGTAGTACTCTGCCTCGCATGTGGACTGTGCGACGCAGGACAACAGGGATAGCCTATGCGTCGGCACACACATCGATTGACGAGGCGACATGGTGGGATGACCCAAACCGGGGCACAGTCTCTTCAGACTTGACATGAACAGACGTTGTGATGCGCCTGGTCGCAGGGTTGTAGATATGATACCTCGGTGAGTTATGTGAGTACCCCACCAACACACCTCAGAACGCCTTCATGCCGAGTTTCCGTGTGAGGCTGTCATGGACCTTAGCAAATGCCGTACACCCAAAAACTCGAAAGACAGACGCGTTTGGAACTGCCTCCGTAAGAAGGGTGATAGGGACCCCTCCAGATGGACCAACAGCGCGACTGTAGGTACGGTTACGGAGGTGGCCCACAGTGCTAATCGCGCATGACCACATGCTATTAGGCACAGACAACGAGTGAAGCATTGAGGACGCGCAGTCACGCAGAGTGCGCCACGGGCGTTCCGCCTTCCCTAGCATGTGATGTGCGTACGGTGCGGAGAACTGAGTGCTGAACCCCAATCTCGTGCACATGAGTTGCGTGTTCGCAGCCTCGAATACCGAGTCCGAGTCAAATTTTAAGAACGGCGCAAAGGCATGCTGTTGGGAGTGGAAGCGGGCATGGGTGTGTCGCGCGTCCAAGAGAATGCTCTCCAGGTTAGCGCGTGTTTCATCTTTAGACTTAAGAAACCTACCCCACATGAAGTTCGTGTGATGGTCAATGACCAGCAAACAATACCTAAGACCGTAAGGAGAGGGGACACTGAGAGGACCCCACAATCACACGACAGATGCTGAAGTGGGGCTGCTGGTTTCTGTGATGCTTTGCGATTTTGAGGGGTTGAGGCGGCCTTATTCAAATTGCAAGACTCACAAGCGAGATCATTTACATAACTAGGCATAACAGGTACATACGCCGTATTATTAGAATGCTGAGCTTGAAGGCTCTGCATGTTCAGGTGACCCATCCGACTATGCCACAAAGCAGCGTCACATTCGGCAACAAGTGCGACAGGTTTCTGTCTAAGACTGTCTACTTGGCGCGAGGGCAGCCCCGCACAACCATGCGACCTCGGAAGGAGGTACAGTCCGTTCCCCGGCGGTATTAGCATCCCCATTCCTGTGGTGACGAGCAACATGCCAAAGTCAGTGTTGGTAGGGAAAGAGAACTCACACCCCGAGTGTTTCTGCATGCAACTCACACTGAGGAGCCGGCTGATACGATGCGCAGACCGAGAGGACAGATCAGAGGTATACAAAGCATGAACGCGACGAAATACCGTCCGACCGGAAATCAAGCAAATAGGAATGCGAACACTGCCAATGCCCTGTACTGTGACACCGACGCCACCGATAGTGCTGCGGCGAGATGAGGAATGAAATTCCTAAAAAACCGACCGAAATGACGTTAAGTTGACAGAGCAGGCAGAGGCAACAACCCAGTAGTCAGACAGATCAGTAACGGACGCAGCGGACGCGAATGCAACATAGGCAAAGGATGTACCGACATCTGTGTCATTATACTCGTCCTGCATGTCGTATTCCAGTGCGTCCCCATCAGTAGCATCTCCCACATACGCCATGTCAGCAGGTACGTCGTTGAGGTGAGCAGTGGGAGGGGGTTGGCCGGCGTACTTCTCCGCAATCTGCTTGCGCTTGGCTAGTATCCAGCGAAGTACGTTAGTATCTGGCGCCTTACAGGTAGACCAGACGTGGTTAGGATCACCGCAGGCACCACACTTCATCGAGAACTTCGATTTTTTCTTGTCCGCTGTCTAACCGCCAATGCCACGACCACCCTGCCGTTTTCGATCCGCTAGGAAAGCATTGACTGGAATTCCTGAATCAGCACTGTCAGATTTAATAGAAACATCGGCGTCCAGATTCTGCGCCTGATGTATGATGCTCCCCATCACTTCGTCGGCCAACAAAATGAAATCGGTGTCAAAGGCATTAATGACACACAGCTTGGCCTGGCCATACAGCCCGACGTTGTAGAGGCCACGAATCATTACCAGTGCGAGCACGTGGGGGTAAATTGCAACATAACCATCCTTCAGCTGAATGCACTCATTCAGTTCATCAAAGTGCTGCTTCACAGCGTGAACGTACGCAGAGACAGACTGACCAGAAGCCTTACGAACCATCATGCGGTCCAAGAGCGACAACGTGGGTGAGATGAATTGCGCGTCCGGTCTCTCGCACAACATTTCCCAGGCGGCTGTCCCGCAATCGGGTCGTCCAACAGGAACGCCCGCGATTGCTTGTGCAGCCGGTTTGTTTTGTCGGCAGGACTGAACAAGCATAGCGTGTGCGAGCCGCTGAGCGACCGGATTTACAGGGACGCCAGAGGAGGACAAAGCCAGTTGTGGGATAAGTGCAGCCCCCTTAATGGATAAGAACGACAGAAAGTCGCGCTTCCAAGTTTTGAACTCCCCTGTCCTTGGCATAAGCGGAGCGTCCATGCGAAAAGACCGGGATAATGAGTCACCGTCGAAGTTGGTGGCCCATTCTGCGGTCATTGCAACGAATTCCGGGTCGATCGTGGACCTACGACTGGCGCTGCCATGGGGTGAATGCTTGTATGTTGGAGCAGGCACGAAGTCGCTAGTAAGCTTGTATAGGTCGTCCACAGGTGGGTTCGCCCCCGCGTCGATAGCGACCGGGTGATCGCGCATCGCGTCCCGACGGAGAAGCTCCGACTGCGTCCGGGCCTGGTCGTCCATTCGAGCGTGGAGCAATTTTAGTTGCTCCATAACTAGTCGAATGTTGTCGCTGGCTGAGTCAGCCGACGGTGTGTCGCACTGATTGGAGTCGGCAGCCGAGTCGGCGGCTGATGCGGTAGGCGCCGGTTTTGATTTTGGCGCCATTCCAAGAAAAACCAAGTACCCAACCAGACAGTGGAAAAATCCACTAGCGGTAACAGTGCCTAAAGGTGGTATACAAAGAGACGGCCTGATGCCCACCGACCCCTCGGCCTGATGCCCCGGGGTGTCTCAATGCACCTTTTCCGTATCCTCCACCCAGTGTGGGGCACCGCGACAGCCGAGGCAATAACATGCAGGTGTATACGTCCGCTGCTCTAAGTTACGGCTGATGCTGTCGTTCACTCTTTGTATGGGTGTTCACCCTCACAATGCTCCCCCTTCCCCACTCTAGCTTGGACCTGTATGCACCCTGTCCACACAAGCGAGTGCGCTTGTGTGGTTGTCTAGGTCGTCGAGGCGTAGAGTAGAATATAGCCGTGGTAGGCTAGAGTAGGGTCGATGGTAGCGGAACTGTTCCGGAGAACCGAATTAAAAAGTGGAAATAAAAGTAAAATGAGAGTAAGGTGTAAAGTATTATTAATTTTGAAAATATGTTTGGCGTTGCCTTCGGGCGAGTTTCCAAGTTGCACGCCGGACGACAATGTTGTCTCGCGTACCATTCAGGTGGAGGGCTCCATAATCTGTTGAACGTGGTATGCACGGTTCGATAAGGAAGATACTGTAACTCGCGGTGTGCTGGTTGTTGAAATTGAAACTGAATTTTTTAACTCCAATAGCAGTAAAACCGATTAGAGTCTCTAGGCCCCCCCCTATGCTAAAACCGATTGGAGTCTCTGGGCCCCCCCTTATGCTATGCCTAGCTGGACTTAGAAGCGTGAGGTAGACCGTTGAACCACTAATCCCAACCTCTCCAATGGCGGTAACGATACCGTCTAAAACAAACCCGTATCCAAGTATTTATTATTTTTTGATCTATACGCAATTTTTTTGGATACAGTATGAAACAAAAAATGTCGCTAGTCTCCACGATACGCGGCCTGCTCCAGCCGCTGCGGGGTCGCTGATTAGCAAGGCTGCTCAGCTGGAGCTGGTTGAGGCGAACTTGCACGACCTCGGCTCTTGTGCGACTCCGGTCGTGCCGGAGCTTGGGGGGAAAGGCAGGTGAAAAACCCCCCTCGCATAGGTCGTCGTCGGTCCCGCCTTGATCCGTGCTCAACCCCGCCCGAAGTATTAGCCGCTCCTCCCGACGCAGCTCGCCACCTAGCCTAGTCTTCTTTCCTCTTTCGGGGGCTGAGAAGAGAAAAGAACTAGGCTGCATACGGTGTCCGGCTGGCTCTCATGCCCCCGAGCTAGATTTTCTCCTGTCCCCTATCCTTTTCCCGTCTGTTTCCAACACCTATCTGATCGCGATGTGGCCGTCCGTGCCCTCCCCAATTGGTTTACGTTGTTAGGGGGGGCGCCTTTACGAGCAGTGTGCCGTTACGATAACCCTAGGCACACTGCATGAGGCAGCCTGTCGATAACCGGGTACCGACTAGGGAAGGGGTTGGAAGAACACATGGATCGAATCGCCGGTCCTCAAAAGATGGTGGGTATGGGAATTTTTCCAAAAACTCCCCGTACCGGGCTTTTCCGGCGGCGGGCGATCCTAGGGACCGCCGCCGCCAGACCGTGCCGCTCCTCCGGCTGCGACCACCCTCCGTCTTGCGTAGCAACATGCCTCACCCCCATGGGAGACCTAAGGCTCTCGCAGGGCTGGCGACTGCTAGCGAGCGCCGTCCCTAGCGCTGCTTCCCAGCTGTCCGCCGCCAGCTCCAACACCCTCGTCCCTCCGCTGATCCGTCCGTACCCCTCTTCGCCAAAATATATTTCGCAAACGCCGCCCCCGCCCCATCGTCGGGAGAGTATTTGCGAGTATTCAGTCGCGGAAAAGACATATCGGACTGGCCGAGCGGGAGATCCTTGTGCCGGTGTACGGATATTATGTTTTTCCAAAACCCTCCGTACATGGATTCCCGACAGCTGCTGATCCCGCGGATCGCAGCTGTCGGTACCTCGTTCGGCCCCCTGCCGTGCCAAGCCTGGCACGGCTATGGGGTTACCAGCGCCCACCGCGTGGAGGTAGAGGTAGGTGCCGACGGGCCTGCGAGCGCACCCCCCTCCGGGGCCGCCGCCGCTGCGCCGCCGGCGGGCGCCTGTGCTGGTTACATGTACGCTAAACAACCAGCCTTGGGTGACGGCTGGTGTCGAGACAAGAGAAGTGGCTTCAGCTATAGCTGTTAGCTGTCTATACGCTAGTTTGTGATATCGTGCTCAGGCACTCTAGGTGATGTAAGGACTTCTATTAGAGCATGTAGGACCTGTACATAAGGACTTCTATTAGAGCATACATTAGCTCTCTGTAACTAATCTACATTAGGAATTACTTACAACAACGTGAGACCTAGCATGGCAAAACAGGGAGTGCGAGTGACAACAGCCAGGTAATTCAAGTATTGTTGTAAACAATTTCAAATTCAATAGGCGAAAGCTATTTAAGCCTAGTGCAGTAGAGGGAGGTGACGGAACCGTTTTTAACAATTCCTTTGTTCGATTACAATATAATGTTAAACACTAAGCATTACAGCATCTACGCATCTCTCTTTGTTTGCACTTTCACCTGCAGAGACAACAACAACAAGCAAATCAGAACAAATTTGTGGTAGTAGTTAGCTCATAGAAGGCCACCTGCCGCAGAAGGGATGCATGTGGGGAAGTTGTTGGCCTCCTAGCGCCGCAACGTCTCTCTCGCCGTCCATGCTGCTCACGCGGACAACGCCTTGCGCGGTTTGTCCGCCGCCGCAGATGGTGCGGAGGCTGCTTCTTCTCGGGATGGGATGCCTTCTCCTGCCACGGCGCTCTTTACCACCGCCATGGGCCGCAAGCGTCCCCGTGCTTCCTCGAGAGGCGCGCGAGGCGCCGCTTGTCGCCTCCACGTGTTGTCTTCTCGGCGTTGCCTAGTAGTTTCCGTGGTTTAGTATGCTAAGTTTGTGCACTATGTAGTGCTTCCTTTTCCGGTGCTTTGGATTCAGTGATCCTCTTGTCACTCTTGCCCTATTGTTTTCCCTCCATTTTCCCCTGTTCTACTTGTAATCTTTTCTTCCTGAGCAAGACAACGCAAGAATGCGACAAACGAGGAAAATATATTAAGCAGAAAGAACGGACATTGAGAATTGTTTTACAAGAAAGTTATTGGAAAACACCGAAGCAAGCGGCCAAAAGGGGCAATTCTTTCGTAAGAGAGGAAAACCCCCCAGCAAAGCGTCGCGAAGATAGGAACCCAATGTACCATGAAGAGCAGCAGAAAGAGGTTTTTTTGCACTGATCTTCGTCATGCCTTGCAGGAGGGGCGGTACAGCTGCTGTTGCCGGCCTCCCTGCTCCGAGGGCTGAGGCTTCTGTGCCGCTTTTCTTTTCTTCCTTGTTGGTGGGTTCCACTACTTTCTCTGTAATCAAAATTGACATTTGTGCTGATACATGTGTAACAGTACTGGTACCATCGCTGAATCAAGTAATAATAAATAATAAAGCAGGAGCCACATCACGACGACTGATACCGACCCACCTCACCTCTCCGGCGCATTTGTTTGAGCTCCACTCTAGTACAGGGCGCCATACCTAGCACTAATCCACTGACATAGGGCGACTGGCGGGAATCATTGGAGGCCGTTGAGCTTTTGGCTGCGGGCCCGATGGCCGAGGAAGTGGGAGGCCGCGGCGAGACAGCGGACGAACGCGGAGGCAGTCCGCCGCCCACTTCAATTACCCAACCAACGCCCTCAGCTTCCACTCGCCAGGGGAGAGGCGTGCTTGGGAGCAGTCCTTCGCAAACTACCGGCCGGGACGTGTTGTTAGCGCTACAGGAAGCGGTGCTTGTGGTAGATGGCGACGGTGGCGTGGTGCTTTTCAATTCGGCGGCGGAGGCGCTTTGGGGGTGGCGTGCGGACGAGGTGACGGGGCGGCCGGTGGGCTCGCTGTTGGGCCCTGGGGTAGACCTCACGCAAGCGCGACACCAGCGGTTACGCACCAAGAATAAGGTATGGATCAGGTGCAACTGCGTTGACGACATCTGGCATGGTCTCTGCGGGGACCGCGCTGCTTAAATGCCGCCTGCCTTGCTCCTTGCTTGTCGGCATGCGGAATCGTACTTTTAAATGGGGATACATATTCTCCGTTTCCGTTTCCGCCAC
>JAPMLY010000112.1:62500-345529 GCA_026401115.1 Tetraselmis chui
GCCCGCCGCGCCGGCCGTCGTTGCTGGGGACACGCGTTTTGGGTGAAGCGTATGAATGTCCCGCTCGGCGCTTCCGTAGGTGAGCGGCACTGCCTCTTGAGTCATCGCCGTCGTGGGCTGTAGTGTGTCGGGTTGGGGCAATGATCCGTTTTTAGCATTTTACTGCGTGGGAAGTGGTTTCGGAGCAGTGTTTAAGGTAATTGTTGGAATGTAATTGGCACTATAGCGCGGACGATTTGTTGACTACAGATTGTGATTTGATTCGACGTACACTTTATGTCGAGAAGGTAAAAAGTTAAGGCAAGGGCCTTACTGATGATGGTGGTGGTTGGGGTGCACTTTACATTATTTATTGAATTACAAGAAGCACCAGATACACGTGGACTGGGGAAAAGGGGAAAAGGGGAAAATGGAATCCAAGAAGAGAACATGAGCGCTTACTGGAAAGGGGAAAGGGGGGGTACCACTTACGCAGACTTAATGTCAGTGAAGTAAAACTTGCGTGTTTGGTATTGAAAGCAGGGCCTTAATGATGATGATGGCCGTTGGGGTACCCGCTGCTTCTTGAATTGCAGTTTTGAAAGTGCAGAGCGTTTTATGTTGTGTTGACCGGACTGACCTAGTTTTCAAGGAGACAAGGGAGGAAAGATGGAGGGTAGCTTTTAGACAGAGATGTCTCGAAACGCCGCGGCTGAGTCGTGCGTGGTTTTCCTGAAATATTGTCGGAGCCGCTCTGTCGTGGCGATCGGTTTCAGAGAATGTTTTGGTCGTGTCCAATCAGCCTAAAGTACGATGTACTATGGCTTGTGTCTGACTTCGAAATTGAAGTAACTTTATTCCCGTGCCGAGTCGGACGGTGTCGGGAAGCTCGTTCAGTGTTCGAAAAGCACAGCTTTTTGACTTTGGTCAGACTTGGTTATAGTGTTCATCTGCGCGGGCGATGCTTTCACAGCGCGACATCCGCCTACCGGGTTGGCGTTGTCACTTGACAGGCGTCGAGATTCAGTCTTCTCGGATGACCCCAACGCTGATTAAGTTTTTTCATTTCGCTTGCGTGTGATGGTTATGGAGCGCCGCGACTTCTGCGCCGCCGGCAACTCTGTTGTCGTCAATGACCAATAACCCATAGCAATCTTGGCGCACCATTCAAAATTGTTTCGTTTTACCAACTCGAAACTGTTTCGTCAACTCTTGCTTGGTCAATTGTTTCATTTCAAGGCGGCGGCTGACTCTATGAAGACAGTACGTTGTTGTGTATTTTCGGAATCTATGGGGCCCTCGATTCACGCTGGTCGATTCGCCGCATTGACCGGTTTGCCGTGCCTTATACCGCAGAGCATGCGCATTGGTATGCATTGCGGGCCTGTCATCGCCGGCGTTGTGGGCAAGCGAAAGTTCCTGTACGACATTTGGGGTGACGCCGTCAATGTCGCCAGCCGAATGGAGTCGACGGGAACGCCGGGCGAGATCCAGGTGTCCAATGACATTAAGGAGCTGCTGTCGGAGTGGTTCGAGTTCGACGACCGAGGCATGACCGCTGTCAAGGGTAAAGGCGACATGCACACGTGGATGCTCAAGGTCAGGGCGGATCACGAGCGCCGGGTGTCGTTTTACAGCTAGCTGCAGTCATGGAATAACTTCCGATGGAAAGTTCTTCTTATTGATATACAGGTTCATGATAGAATTCAAACACGGCAGGGGAGAAAGTCATTCAGATACTGCGACACGATAACCAAAGTGAAACTTGTCTATTTCGGAATGGATTCAAGCCGGCCGTGTTTTAATCGTTTCCTGGCCTTGTGGGGCGTGTTATTGCAGGATCCCAAGGTAGACACGGAAGAATCGTTGATGGAGCTCATATGCGACACTCTGGCAGGCCGAACTTCTGGCGGTTCGGCCACCAGCTCGACATTCTCGATGATCGCCGACGTGGCACCCAAGCTGGGCCCCATTTTTGAAGTGCTCGCGCGGAAGCACTTCCCGGAGGACTACAAGTTGCCGGAGGCTCAGCGCTCCAGCGACTCTGTCACCTCGGCGACGACGGATTACGATGCGTCAAATAGTATAACGGATATCCCAATAACAGGGGTGGGCTCGACCGGCACGCCCGCGGCAGCACCCAAGACGAAGAAGGTTGTGATGTACGGGCTGCCGTCTTTAGAGGCAGATCGCGGTGTGAATGAGGGTGGGAATACGGGCAGATCGTGCTGTAGCACGGCATCGGCGACAGCGGAGTCCATGCAGTCCTTTCGAGGCGACTCGATAGTCGACGGCCTGACCCCTCGGCAGGAGTCCTCGAAGACGGGGCTGTCGGAGTCGTTGCAGTCTCATCAAGAGGGCGAGTCAGGGTCGGGTGGTGGAGAGATGCTGCTTCTACCGGGCCAGCTCCCCGCATCAACAATACCTCAGTTGCTGTCGACCAGCGAACCGGCGGAGCACGCCGGTGGAGGCGGAACTGAGAGGACGATGCCTGGAAATCTGCAAGCGGAAAGGCCCACGCGGCGCTGCGCGCTAATGTAATTGGGGACAGGAGGCCGCCCACTCTCCCCCCCGCGAGTGTGGCGCATATGTCGTCTAACACGGATATCAAGCGAGCTCAGCGTGCTGCAGTTTTCTTCACCCGACAGCGAACTCTGAACAATTTAGTAGCGTAATGATTGAACAATCTATTTATTTTTACCCGGAAGTGCTGGCGCATAATTCCCGAGTTACACACCACATATTTTGTATTCATTGCTTATTTGGGCTTCGTAGCTATTGCAATTATACAGCGAATGGACGCTCATTTACCCAGCTGGGCAGTTGCTATGGTTCCCATGAAGTGGCATAATTCGACTTGAGCTGTCTACGTTTTGCCTGCCAAGATGGACTTTTTATTACCGTGCGTGACTAATCCAAGTCAGTTCGCCCTTCACGCACTCGAGCCCAGGCAAACTAGGCCTGCTCCGCCTCACTGCTACTCGACAACCTCGGTTGAGCACTCGCGGCGGTGATCACGCCGCGAGGCAGATGGATCGAGCACTTCCTTTATTTTTTTCTATTTTGTAGATGAGTGGGAAGTGATGGTGATGGTGATCGTATTATATTCGATATTGTGATATTCGGGATTTTTTTTTCGTGAGGGATAGGTGCGCTCACAGTATAAACAGAGGAAGTCAGGTCAGCATGTGAGAGACTACCAGAGGAAGTCGATGGTCGAACAAAGGGGGCGCGTTCTAGGCCGACAAAGCCGACACTCAGGGATTGGATCCGGATCCTACGGCTCCGCGAATCCCCGAGACTACTCGGGTTCGGACTCGGTCTCGTGGGTCCGGACCCTAGAATCACAGGTTATCGCGGGATCCGGACCCTAGAATCACAGGTAATCGCTAGATCCGAACCCTAGGTCCGGTAGGTAATCGCGGGATCCGAACCCTAGAATCACAGGTAATCGTTGGATCCGGTACCAGTTATTGTAAGTAATCGTTGGATCCGGTACCAGTTATTGTAAGTAATCGTAGGATCCGGTACCAATTATTGTAAGTAATCGTTGGATCCGGTATTCATCGTACTTTAATGGATCCGCGGTAATCGCGAGTACCTCATCCTCGCAAAACGATGTGGAATCGCGATACCCAATTAGTACTTACGATTCCGAGTATCTCACGATTCTGTGGTGGCCCGAAGTGACACGCTGTTTTTTGGGGAGGTATTTGGCAATGCAAATCTGCTGAGGTGTATGTCTAGGATTGGTTCAATAGCCCCGATTGTTGTCATTCCGAAGCCTTGAATCGATTGTAGCCCACCCAAGGGCCAGTTAAACGGTGCGTACGCGATTGAAATCCACCATAATCTGCCCGTCCACATCCAACTCCTATTATAGTTAGCAACAATGGCGGGGCAAGCGGGAAGTAGTAGACCGTCTACATCAAGGAAGAGCTTGTCATCGACGGCTATCCAACGTACAAAAGAGGAGCTTGTTGGGAATTCAGATAGGGTGTTCAGGATACCTCAGTCAAAATATATTGTATGGGATCCAAGCATGAGCAGGCGCATAGAACTAGTAGAGATGTATGAATTGAACTTGCAGTACAAATTTCCCCCAAAATGCGCAATTCGTATCAATTTGCATGAGTACTTCGAGTACTTGTTGGAGTCGCGAACCCAACGAATCCAACGGAACCAAAAATTTAGAAGTACTCATGTACTCGGTTCCGGAACCGAAAACACAGGTACTCGCTGGATCCGAACCCTAGAATAACAGGTAATCGATTGATCCGAGCCCTAGAATCACAGGGAATCGCGGGATCCGGACCCTAGAATCACAGGTAATCGCGGGGTCCGAACCCTAGAATCACAGGTAATCGCGGGATCCGAACCCTATAATCAGAGGTAATCGCGGGATCCGGATCCAGTTTTTTAGAGGTACTCACTAGTTCCGGATCCTAAAAAATAAAGTACTCATGGATCCGAACCCAACAAAAAAATGGCGGATCCAGTCCCTACCGACACTGACAGATGGTGGAAGACAAGCAGTGCGAGAAGGATCGAGTCCCACGATGGAGCCTATGTCAATACACGTCACCGAGATGCTACAACGTCTAGCTTACCGAGTTGACACGTTTTCGATTGAGCTATCTCAAGTGCGTGACCACGTCGACAACGGTTTCAAATATTTTGAAGGACGAGTGAATAGAAGCCAAGAGACGAAGAATTTTCTTCGAGGAGAGCAGCTGAGATCGGAGAGGACGGGAGAGATGCCGAGCATGATGCCTAACGACGTCAAGACAGTCAAGATCAAGAGCATCGCTACGACTAATATCGACGAGTTGAGAAATTGGTTTCGACACGCACGAGAGTATCTACTTTATCACAACGTTAATCCTGAAGAACATAGAGGAGTTTATTGGGTATTAGGTTTTTTGGAAGACCCACTATCGAAGTGGTGGTACTCCCAAGTTGCGCAAACAATAGATGAAGTCGGTTTGTCGGTGGAGGATTTTCCGGAGTTTTTGAGATGGGGAGATTTTAATTCAAGAAACCGGCGGAACAAGCGAGATTGAATTTGGACAAGGCGCGACATAAAACCACGTTCATGAAGTACGCGAACTATTTTCGAGAACAATTATTGGAGCTTCCTCATCGTCATGAAGAAGATAACGTACATGGTTTCCGGCGCGGTCTAAGACCCTCGAATCATAAGGAGGTTGCCCTAAAAACCCTAAGACCCTACACGAGGCGATTCAAGCACCAATGCGAGTGGAGGCAGCAGAGACCAAGATTGAGACGACCCAACGCTCGACAAGCCGGCTGAATGTCATGGAGGAGGATCGCGACTTTTTGGAGGCAGCGGAGGAGGTCGACAGTGAGTCGGAGGAAGATTCGCATGGAACGACCGATGAGAAACCGCGGGAGTTGTACGAGATTCGACGCCTTACTCAAGAGGAGGTCGACATATTTAAGGAGGGCAAGTGCTTCATTTGCCACAATAGGGGACACATCGCCATCGACTGCCCAGACAAAAAGGACAAGAAGAACGAAAGAACGAGGAAACCCCGGCCGGGAAAGTGAGATATGAGTCGGCAGCTCGCGGCAAGCTGCAAGGTGAGGTTTCGTCTCCTTCAGTGACTCAGGATGAGACCAAGAGAGAAGACGAACGAAACCCGTTACTTCAAACGACATTGAGACTAGTCTTTAGGAGCAAGGACTTTAGCGATTGGATGATGAATAGGGAGTATTTCCTAAAGTACTCTCAGATCAAAGGACCTTTCGAGTTAGGTATAGCTAGCAATGGTGACATCTTTAATTCTCAAGTGGCGGAGGTTTTTTGCTGTCCGGCGCGCCCATTTCATGAGAGACATCTACAAAAGTACCGGAGAATTTGGCTAAATGCGCCATTCAATGAATTAGACGATTTTTTGGGCCACTATTTGCGGAGTTAACTGCTTCATTCCCACTTGAGAGCGGTTATAGTGGTTCCAAACTGGAGGACAAAACCATGGTTCAAGCTGCCGCGAAATTTCCGACTTGTCGACGAGCTGGCGGCAACAAAACATGTGTTTACCTGTCCTACGAACGATGGAATAGACGGAAGAAGGCAAGATGCTAGACCGACAAGATGGACGACGCAAGTCTACGTCGATGACATCGATCGAGTTCGATTTCTGCCCCATAACCTACAGAAGCCCCCGAAGACCTACTGGACTCACTCAAAAACTCTTGTTACCGATGGCCGACGAGTGTTACTCACGAAAGAGGACAACGGCATGGTCTTGTCTTTTGGTGGCAAACATGAGATTGAGGACGCGACCCCAAAACGCATAGCAACGCGAACACTTAGGGAGACAAATGGATTTAAGGTGAGCGAAACAAATTCACACCATCTAGGCACGGAGTCTTCCGGACAGAATAAGCGCTACGTGTATATCGCTCGCGTTCGACCCGGATCGTACCGAACACTACGTCAACTTCTCGGGCAGTACGGGCTACTTGGAAGGAATTAATTTCGGCGCGGCGTACGGGTTATCCGATTCGTGGAGTCCAACAGTTTCCTCTTCGTTATGAGACTTTTGGAAAGCCGAATGACGGGTGGATAAACAAGAATGTCCGACTAGAGGACAACGTTCCTTCAACGCTACACGCATCTACGACCCCGTCTAGAACGAGTCTCTTAGTGATGGAAGGCACCCTACGAGGCCATCGATGCCGTATTTTGGTGGATTCCGGCGGCTCGGAGAATTTTTGCAGGGCTGAGTGGGTACGGGAGCATCACATTCCGACGGTTTTTGGAGAGAAATACCGGATTAATTTGGCAGATGGTAGTACAACTTCGACTCGCCTGCGAGTACGGCATGAAGTGCTTAGAGTGGGAACCTTGAACATACGCTTGGACGCAATTATCACAAAACTCGATAAATTCGACATCATCCTCGGTCAACCTTGGGTACAAGCCGTCAACCGGGATATAGATTGGTCTATTAAAACGATCCGCGACCGTAAAATTGGTGAAGCTATGGTGTATGGCGACGAGTACACCGTATACGTACCATTGGTAGTACATCTCTTGGAGGCGGATGCGATGGCGAAACTGTTTAGACAACAATTAGCAAACCTCGTGCTTGGGCTACGAAAAGTACAGGACGCGGTCGACGACATCAATACCGATTTGCAACCCGAGTGGACGACTTCGTTACGAGATTCCCTGAACGAGTTTCCGGACATCATTAAAGAGCCTGACGGTCTACCGCCATAACGCTAGTGTGACTTCGAGATTAATATGGAGTACGATGAACCACCTAAGGAGCGAACGTACCGTATGTGACCGGTAGAACTCCGAGAGGTTCATGTACAATTACAATACTTACTCGCAAAAGGTTGGATTCGTCCGTCTAAATCTCCGTACGGTGCCCCATTTTTATTTGTACGCAAGAAGGATGGTACCATGCGTCTGTGCGTAGAATACCGGAAACTCAATGATTTTACGATGAAAGACCGTACACCGTTACCCCGGATCGACGAATTACCCGACTCGCTATATGGGACTCACTATTTCAGTACGTTGGACATGTACAAGGGCTATCACCAAGATCGAGTTAAAGAACGCGACATCCATAAGACAGCATTCCGAACTCATTACGGATTGTTCGAGTACTGCGTTCTACCATTTGGACTCTGCAACGGCCCAGCTGCATTCCACGCGATGATGAATCGAGTTCTAGCCCCGTATCTTAGCAAATTCTGCGTGGTATCTGTGGACGACGTGTTGATCTACAATCAGAAGGCCGATGAACACCTCGAGCACATTCGACTCGTGTTACGAGAGCTACAACGACACTATTTGCATATCAATCTCTCTAAGTATTAGTTCGGGCGATCGAGCGTTCACTTCTTGGGACATCTAGTGGAAGCTGGACATATCCGAATGGACCCCGACAACGTGGAGGCTGTACAAAATTGGCCCCGGCCGAAATTTGTGAGAGATATACGTGGATTTTTGGGATATGCTGGAAATTATCGGAGGTTTATCAACCAATTCGCAACCCTAGCAACCCCATTAACGGATCTGACCAAGAAGACACCGGAATTTTGCTGAACCCCTCAAGCCGAGTAAGCATTCGAGCAAATTAAGGACGCGATGGTACGTGCACAAGTCCTTGTAATTCCTGACACTTCTCCTAATGGAAGGTATACGATGTACACGGATGCTTCTTGATTTGTAGTGGGAGTTATGTTGTTACAAGACCAAGGTATCGGACTACAACATGTTGCGTATCATGCTCGGAAGATGAACAAGGATGAGGTACACTATCATGTCCACGAACACGAGTTACTGGCATTGCGCGAAGCTGTACTGAAATTCCGTTGCTACTTAGACGGCGCGGCGGGATTTACGGTAATTACTGACCACGACACGTTGCGACACTTCTTTCGGCAGCGCGATTTGTCAACTCGACATGTGCGATGGCTACAAGTTTTAGCGCCTTAATAGCGACACATGGATATCGTGTACAAGGAGGGAGCACTCAACCATGCGGATGCTCTGTCTCGCCGACTTGACTTGAAGGACTTATCACAAAAGCTGCAACAATTGCGCGAATGGACCAACGACGAAGCAGAAAGCGAGTTACACGCATTATTTTTTCCCCTAGATTCCCGGTTACATCTTGACTCTGGACTTCATGCGGAAATAAAAAACGCTTATGACTCGGATAAATACGTGCTTCCCCGGAAATCTCTGCCTACCTTGCTGGTACGTCAATCGAATGGACTCTTGGACGCCTACGGGACAAGATTGTATGTTCCGGACGTTTCTACATTGCGATCAAGAGTACTGTACGAACTACACGACGCACCGACCGCGGGTCATCATGGTATCACTCGACTACTGGCATCAACAACCTGGACGTTTTGGTGGCCTAACACGAAGCGGAAAGTACAAAACTACGTACGCAACTATGTTACATGCCAACATGCGCAACACAAGCCCTATGGACTCCTTCAATCGCACGAGGTACCTTCCAGGCCCTTTGAACACGTATCGCTTGACATTATTACGGACCCTCCCGAGTGCGATGGGTATGATGTTGTGGTGGTACTCGTCTGTATGCTTGCGAAACGGACGTCGAGCCGATTACAAAAACGATTATAGCGGAGCAATTAGCGAAGGTTATGCACCGCGTTGTATTCCGGCATTTTGGTCTACCACGGAAATTGATATCCGATCGAGATCCCCGGTTTATGAGTGACTTATGGCAAACCCTATTTGGAGATGTTGGCACCAAGCTGCTTATAATTTCGACGAGCTATCATCTCTAGACAAATGGCCAAACCAAACGAGTGAATCAGACATGGGAGCAAGTCATTCGTTGCTACGTGCATCCCTTGCTTGACGACTGGGTTCAACACCTTACCAACGTGGAGTTTGCGATCAACGCATCGCTTTCTACGTCGACGACTATGTCTCCATTTAAGGCGACACGGGAATTCGAGCCGACATCTCCAACAACGGCTACATTTGACGACAACGAGCCCAACCGTACTTTACCGGAGCAAGTGGAGATTTTGGTTGAAATGCACAGATTTGCCCACGACTGGGTAAAAGCAGCCCAGGCGCATATGCAAGAATCTGCGAATCGGCACCGGTTACCATTACCTTTTACAATTGGCGACAAGGTTAAGCTCAAGGCGGCAAATCTACGATTTATACAACCGTCATGTTCTTAACTACGCGACCGCTACATAGACCCATTTCTCATTACGGAAGAGGTTTCCCCGGTTGCGTTTCGGCTTTAGCTACCCCCCGGAGTACGGATTCATGATGTTGTACATGCCAGTCTCTTGGAAAAATTGAATACAAACACATAATAGGCCGACAATGCGCAACGAATTCCGATTGTGCAGGGCGCGAAGCGATTTGAGGTCGACCGACTATTCGACGTGGCCTTCAATTCCAACGATAATGGACTTTTGTTCAAGGTTCGTTGGGCGGCACATTTCAACTCGCCTAGCGAGGACACATGGGAGCCGATGCGAGGAGTCGACCACTTAGACATCTTTTCCGAATTTCTTCGATCGGATGTCTATCGAGACTTTTCTGCGACACTTGACTTTGTAAGATTTCGCAACCGCTTGCCTGCAAGAACCCCGAAGATTCTAAGAACTTGAGTGCTACATAGCGAGGACGCTTGTGCTTTAGGAGGGGAGAGTGTCATATCCTAGCCCATTTCTCTAAGTTCTAGCATCTGACATTATCTAGTTCCTCCAAATAGTACCTGTATATTAGCGATATTCAGTGAGTCTTTTATTGTCATCACGGAGTACCACTGTATCGCCGTATTTTCCCGGAAAGTACAAAGTTACTAGCAATATCTCTTCTGGATAGTTCCTTTCTAGATAGTTCTATGAGCTTGTGCGATAAGGTCATATAAGACGGTAGAGATAATCTCAGATCATCTGTATCGCTAGCAATAGTTTGGTTTAATTAGCTGGCAACACAAGCTACAGGTTCTAAGGTTATTTCTAGAACACATGAGGGGTGGATATTTAAAGACGGGGACTTACTTGCCATGGGAGAGACCTATACCGGTACATACCAGAATTACGCAACACCCAGATTGTAAGAAACACTGTTCCTAAGACAATCATATTAATACTCTCTACACTATATGATTAGATCAAGATATTAAGATCTACTATTAGTCTAAGGTTGCCAACTTAGCCTAACCAAAGTAGCGCTTTACAATAAGCCCTATGTACATGGCGTTCCCTATAGCTGCCGATCGCGCGGATCGCAGTGCTAGCCCTCTTAGCCCCGCCCGTGCCAAGCTTGGCATGGCTATGGGGTTTCCAACGGGAAGTGAGGGGATGCCGACGAGAATGCGAGCGCACCCCTCTCCGGGGCAGCCGCCGCTGCGCCGCCGGCGGGAGCCGCGGCATATGAATATATTGTACTTGTTTCAGTGGTTGATAGCAAGGTTTCTAAACACCATAAACGCAATTTGCACGTTTAGACCCCTACTGAGTAAACGGACCCGCAAAGTTGGAATTTACGATGGGCACTCCCAAAGCCACGACGAGCGACTCTCACAATGAAGCCGTGTAGGCACGCCAATGGCTTTCGTCTCATGCGCAGCCCGAACACGTAATGGGGCTATATATCCTTGCTAGCATTATGCTCGAGAATACTTCACAACTACCGGTGTGACCAAAATTTCGCGTACGGCCTCACCACCCCCATCGGCCGCCTCGATATCATCGCCACCCTCTCCTTCCAATGGGGCCGCTACCAAGAACTCGCTAACAACTACTCCCTCGCCACCTCCATCGCCAAATTACACTCTACCCCCACATCCACATTCACTATCATCACCAAACCCCAAAGTCGACACATTCCACCACCATCAATCCTTCCCTAGTCAATGGCTCAACAACGTTTACAAAGGACACACCACTAGCCACGGCACAAACAACCACCCCCTCATCATCATCACATGGAAACACTCGCACTTCGGCTTACTACATATCACCCACAACTCCGCCGTATGGATATACCTGCTCTACCGTAACCCCCCGCCTCCGACCTCCTACCCCTTAGCACCACCCTGCTCACCGTATGGAACTCCTCCCCTCGCACCCCCACTCCCCCTCTCCGCCTCTTGAACCCCCATTGCGAGAACGATTCGAGCTTCGCGTGGTCCTGCGGGTCCCACGTCCTACTCCACACATACTTCATCCTTATTACCCCATCCAATCAACACTACTCCCCTCCCTACTACGACCCCAGCCACACCGTATACGCCCTCCACTACCTACTCTGGCACCACACCTCCCTCCCAATCGGCCGCGAACACCTCCTCTCCACTCTCTCACCAACACCCCCACCCCCCCCACCACGCATTCACCCCGCACATACACCCACCCCCCCCCCCCCCTTCACAAGACCTACCACCCACCCTCCCCGCCCCCGACTCTCTCCCCCCTCACCCCCCCCACCACCACACAACACTCAACCCTTCCACCTCATCAACCTCAACACCCGGGGCCTACACACTTCCATACTCGGCGTCGACAACCTCGCCCGCGCGCACAACCCCGACGTCCTCCTCCTCACCGAAACCAACCACTCCTCACACAAATCCACATGGCGCATAGCCCTCCCACACTACACTTTCAAAAGCGCACTCCTAAAATTCCCCCAACTCCTTCACAACGCCGGAATTTTCTTCGCCGTCCATAAGTCCTCTTTTCACTTTGCCACAGTCCTCTCCCCCCCTCACCATCTCTGTTGCGAGACATAGTTTTGTGTGGTAATCAAGTTGCTACACAACAATGTTGGTCAAGTAGCACCGTGATAGTACGGTTGTGACTCAGCACAATAAGATGATAAGCCAATCAACAATAGAGAGGATTGGGTTGCTGATGGTGGCAAATTGCTGAGCGTTAGATATCATCTAAAGGCTCAGAATATACGTTGGCGTGTGCTCACCACAAGGCGAGTGCGTGTCATGTGAGCGGCAAGTGCTAGGCACTTGCTGAGGGTGAGATGACATGCAGTGTCACTCACCGAGTGTAATCATTCCTTATCGCCCCCTCAACTTTGATAGGTTATGGGCCCTCTAGCTGCTAGTTGTTGGAGTCATTTGTCTTGACTGGAACCTAGAGCTTGCTTCTCGAAGAGTGGTAGACCTTTTTGGTGTCGCACGATACGTGAGGTGCGGCTGGCTCACAAAGTGGCTGGCTCTTGCTTGTGTTTGTAGCTTTACTTCGATACCCGGCTAGTAGCAACTTATTTGTGTCGCTTGGAGCCTTGAACCCCCGAACGCTGACTCGTGTGACGTGAAGATCGGCTTGCTTCCTTTGTTATAGCTTGGCGCTTTCTGGAATTTTATTCGCTTCCGAAGCTTGTCACCCGCCACTTTCTTTTCTCGTGAAAGCCTCTAGTGGTCCGGCTGAATTTTTTGAAATGCATCTTACCACAAGTGCACTAGCACTCCTGTACGACGTCACTTGACCGACCTTCTGAGACTCGTTTCTGATTGCCTTGGCTATATAGACTCCGGGAGTACAACTGCGTCTTCGGTCATCCCTTTGTCGTCTCTTTTTCTGAGCCGTGTTGCCCGCTTCTTGACCGGTACTTGGTGCTTTTTTTGGTGGCAGTTTTCATGTTTTCTGGTTCTCTTGAGAGCGCATTCGACGCACCTGATATGGACTCCGTAAAACTACCGAAGTTCAGTGGGGAGAGACGAGATTTTGATGTGTGGAAGAAACGTTTCCGTGCATTTGGTTTGATGCAAAAGTGGGCTCCGGCTTTGTCGTCGGATGGTGTCTTTGTGGGCTACGCTTCCGAATCACCGGCGTGGTTGGTGTACAATTATGTTACTCGTCGGGTGGTGAGCAGCCGGAACGTGGTGTTCGATGGGGCTGCTGTCCTCTCCATGGGGGAGAGCAATGCGGAGCAACGCAATGATGATGAAGAGGACAGCATCCACGTCCAAGGTATAATCTTCGATCCACTGCCGCACCACAGCAATGCGTACCCAGTCCAAGGTATAATCTCCGTTCAGCGGGCGCTTCGGGAGATGGATGGACTACGGGAAGTACCGCGGCTATTAAGTCAGCCAGCAGCCCGACTGTTCAAGAGCATGTGTCATACAAGCAAGCGCTGAGGAGTCCCCAATCGGGGAAGTGGGAGGCAGCTATCAAGAGCGAGTGCGACTCACTTGTATCTCGGAAAACCTGGACATTGGTCCCTTGTCATGCCGGTCGCAAACTCGTAGATTCCAAGTGGGTGTTCAAGCTGAAGCGCGATGGCAATGGGCATATTGCAAGGTACAAAGCAAGACTTGTGGCTTGCGGGTTTACTCAAGAGAAGGGTGTGGACTAGCATGAGACCTTCGCTCCCACAGTGAGGGTGATTTCTATTCGAACGTTGCTCGCGCTTGCTGCTTATAATGATTGGGAGGTGGAGCAGCTTGATGTGGTGACGGCATTCTTGGAGGCCGATATCGAGGAGGAAATCTACATGAGGCAGCCGGCAGGATTCCGTCACACCGACATCAATGGAGAGGAGCGAGTGTGCTTGTTGAAGAAATCATTGTATGGCCTCAAGCAAGCTCCTAGGAACTGGAATAAGACAATCACAACATGGCTAGAGGAGTATGGCTTTACCCAATCCAAGGTAGATCCCGGCATTTACATCTTCATCAAGGGGGGTGAGATTTATGTCTTGGCGTTGTATGTGGACGACAGCATCATCGTCGGACCAGCGGGTAGCTTCATCGTTGGGTTCAAATCGGCTTTCGGCGAAAGGTTCAACGTGCAAGACCTCGATCCAGTGTCTTGGTTGCTTGGCATGACAGTCGAGGGTGATCGTGGCAACCGCACCATCAGGATTGGACAACAACAATACGACTTAGATATGTTGGAGCGCTTCAACATGATGGGCTGCAAGCCAGTGGGCTCACCTATGGCGGTCGATGCTTTAAGCAATTGTGTGGAGACGTCGACATCAAGGTTGCCTCCCGGTCTAGTGCCGTACCAAAGCTTGATCGGCAGCTTGATGTGCGCTTCCGTAAGCACACGGCCCGATATCACCATGGCTGTTACCCACCTTAGTAGGTACATGTCCGACCCCTCTCAGTCACATTGGGAGCAAGCCAAGAGGGTGCTCCGCTACCTCAAGGGGACCGCAGAGTCGGTGTTGATGTGCGGTGGCGCACCCTCATCAAAGGTGGTAGGATGGTCAGATTCTGACTACGCGAGTGATATTGGCGAGCGGCGCTCTCGCACGGGGTATGTGTTCATGCTCAACGGTGCAGCGGTGAGTTCGAAAATTCGGCGGCAACAAACTGCGGCGTTGTCGACAGCGGAGGCAGAGTATATGGCGCTGACTGCGGCCACTCAGGAGGCGATGTTTTTGAAGCAACTACTCCACGAGTTTCACCAAGACTCCGGGTCTCCCATCACAACTCACGAGGACCATCAGAGTTGTATTGCACTCAGCAAGAATAGCATGACGACCGGACGCAGCATGCACATGAACGTGAGGTACCACTTCTGTCGGGAGAAAGTGGAGAGCGGAGACATCGAGGTGCAATATTGTGCGACGGAGAACATGCTTGCTGACGTGCTAACCAAGCCATTAGTGAGTGCAAGGCACGGCAAGTTGTGCAATGCCATCATGGGATTGCCTGCGTAGCAAGGGGGAGTGCTGCGAGACATAGTTTTGTGTGGTAATCAAGTTGCTACACAGCAATGTTGGTCAAGTAGCATCGTGATAGTACGGCTGCGACTCAGCACAATAAGATGATTAGACAATCAACAATAGAGAGGATTGGGTTGCTGATGGTGGCAAGTTGATGAGCGTTAGATATCATCTAAAGGCTCAGAATATACGTTGGCGTGTGCTCACCACAAGGTGAGTGCGTGTCCTAAGAGAGGCAAGTGCTAGGCACTTGCTGAGGGTGAGATGACATGCAGTGTCACTCACCGAGTGTAATCATTCCTTATCGCCCCCTCAACTTTGATAATCTCACTCCCCAAATTGCAGGCCTCTCCCTCACCCCACCTCAGGTACCCCCTACCTCGGGGTTTACATGCCCCAACTACAATCCACACACCTCGTCCGCCTGTATGCAGAAGTTGTTGCTTGGGGACTCCGCCGGTAAGACGCCTACCCGTCCCATCGCGTCCTCTGGGGGGGGGCGGGGGGGGGGGGGGCGACTTCCAAACCACAGCACAACAAGGTATAAAACACACTACCCTCACTTCACTTCTCCAAACTCACCTCACCCCCCTCCACCCTCCCTTTCCCAACTTTATATAGACCACTGGCTCTCCCCTAACCCCTCCCCTCTCTCCCTCTCCCCATCGGCCGCCTCCGTATACCTTACCGCTTCACACTACACCGACCATTCCGCCGTCCACCTCGTTATCCCATCCACATCCTCCCTCATCACACACCCGCCCACTACCAACCCCAACACATCCTCACACCAATTAACTCGAAAATGTGACTTTCAACTCCCATTCACCTCCGCCCACATCCAATCATACCAGTCCAGCACCCCGGAACTCATAAAACAAATCGCCACCCTACACGCCGACATCATTGACCCTACACCCGCCACAGCCCACCTCACGACCCTCGACTCACTCACTAGCCTCAGACCTCACCGCCCTCCTCTCCAACCACATGGACCACGCAGCCACCATCCGGCCCCTCCTCCCACCGAAAAACTGAAACCCCCAAACTCTTTGAGATATTTAGATTGTTTCTAAATCATAGTATTAAATTTATTAAATACTTTTAAACGAAAAGAGTTTGGGGGTTTCAGTTTTTCGGTGGGAGGAGGGGCCGGATGGTGGCTGCGTGGTCCATGTAGTTGGAGAGGAGGGCGGTGAGGTCTGAGGCTGGTGAGTCGAGGGTCGTGAAGTGGGCTGTGGCGGGTGTAGGGTCGATGATATCGGCGTGTAGGGTGGCGATTTGTTTGATGAGTTACCCCAACCTCACTTGGCTCCCGAATCACACACGCAACACAGTCAAGGCACTACGCCGCTGCAGCAAAAAACACGGACCCCTCCCCCTCGCATAATACCTCCTCTAAACATCGGAATACATGGCCCCCGATTCCGTAAAACACAAATGCTATGAACGCATCAAACACCTCCTCCACGCAAACACAACAATAAAACTTCGGGAAAATGAATCTCGAGCAAACACCGCCTACGACGTCAACCCGAAATCGCATCACCGACACCTCAAAATCAAAAGCGGCCTTCTCCCGAACACCACCACAATCCCAACAATCGCCAAAATCATACGTCCCGATTTACAGGTTGTAGATTCCCCCCAAGGGGACATTGCCGCAGTCCATACCCTTTTTCAAACCGAACTCGCCCGCGCAACCCCACCCGAATCCCCCGGGTGGGAAAGCCCAGCCAACCCCGACCCCTTCGAAATCACCCCCGAGGCGACCCCACGGCAAACCTCGCCTCCATGATTGCCCCGACACCTTCGATCAAACGCTCCACTACCTCAACATTGGCAAAGCCCCCAGCCCCGACGGCATCCCCGACGGAAAAAAAAATCCCCCCCTGCCGCCCTCTCCGCGCTCTACTCCCTCCTCTCCCTACTCGCCCACATATGTACACACCCCCCGCATGGTGCCACACTTCAAAGGCGCCTTCAACGTCACCGACCACCTCATAATGTTCAAACACATGCGCCAACTCGGTATACCCCCTCCTTCGTCGACACATGCGAACAACTGTGTGGTGTCTCGACCATGGACTACAACACCCGATACGGCCCCAATCCCTCCATCGACATTAACTGAGGTACCCTCCGGGAGACACACTGTCCCCTATCTTATTCACCCTTTTCCTCGAACCCTTCTTACGTTGGCTTACGGTCGGCAGCCAGGGCTACCGTCCTGGCGCCTCCTCGACCAACTCGAACACCCCCGAAGAACCTACGATAGCCTACCTAGGCTACGGTTTCGCCGATAACCTCAGCTTGGCCACCGACTCCCCCACCAATATGTATATCCAATAGCACAAACTATCATTGTTCAAAGAATTCATTGGCATGACCGTCAACGTTTAGAAGTGATGCATCACAGGTGCCCTTTGGAGCAATGGCAATGCCCTCTCCTCAGCCAACCGCCCCCTTCTCACCGCCCGCCTCCAAAACCAACACGTCTCCGTCTGCGGCTCTCCCTCACCCATACCCACCATAAGCATGCTTTGCCTCCCTCATTATTAGCAATACGCCCCTTGACTGCCACCCGCCATCACGCACTGACACGCCTACACGCCTTGTAACTGATGGCGAGGGCATCCCCCCCGACTCTCTCACAATATGCCCCGCTGTCCTCCCCGACGAGCTTCTTCCTCCCTCGCTCGGAACCCCCGCCCACAAACCCAACTTCATCCGCCTCCTCGAACCCAGATTCATCGGACACTCGAACAATACATGCCGTTACTCCTCAATTCGAAAGATTCAATTTATGGAATGCAAATACTGCACCGATAGTAACTTCTCGGACACCGCACAGCTCATCCGAGACAAATACACCCCGCTCGACAACGCTCTCCGCAGTCACAGGCCAAGTACTGGAATTGACATCCTTCCCATCGTTATGAGCCGCACCGGCACCCCCCACACATCCACCATCACTACCTTCACCTCCCTCCTCACACTCCGCATCGACCCCCCTGACAAATTCATCTCCAAAACACGCCTCGACACCACCCGCATTATAACACAACTCCATTTGCATATTGTTCAATGGATGCACCTCTCCTACTCATCTACCGCATCAAATTCCGCACAACCACACACCGCTTCTCATCACACTACAACCGCACATAATCATGCTGCACTACCACCATCACCTCGTTTCGCAAAACTCCCCGGGGAGGGAGTGCAACTCCCCCAAACCATCCTTGGAGAGGTAGGACTAGGAGGTGCACTGTCTAGCCCCGGCTTGTAAGTTCCCTTGTAGGCGGTACTGGGAGGGCCAAGAGACAACAACCGGTTTCACCCGGTACATGTTATTGTAAACAATTTCAATTTCAATTATTGGCACTAGCATCCCGTTGCATAGTGCTTATGTACAAGGTAGCTATTTGTTACCCTAGCTAGTACTCGTTGTTATGTTGTTTGCGGTTCTCTATTACTTGTTAGTGGCGGTCGGTCGGCCCTGCCGGTGCCTTTGTCGGCCGCCATCTCTCTCCACTCACTTCTCTAGTTTGCACACCCGGTCCCCTTGTGGGGCCGGCACGACCCTACGTGTAACTATATATTCCCATATCCAACATGTTATGGGCCCTCCACCAAGTTACACAAGAGAGGAGCGTGTGTTAAGCGCTGAGTGCCACGCTAGTCCTACCTACTCCCGCGTAAAAAAGGGTAGAGCGTGTGTAAAACGCTCGGCGCCACGCCAATGATTCATCGTCCGACTGACAGCACGCTTCGCCTTCGAGTTGGTTGTCCGTGACAGTCCTACCCTCTCCCACGTAATAGGAGGAGAGTGCGTATAAAGCGCCCGGAGCCACGCTTGCCCCACCCATCTTTCAGTCTCACCTAGCCTTCAGCCTACCGGTGCTCTCGACCGGATAGGTTTTTAAACCGACCCGCGAAAATTCGGCCCGCGCGTACTTCAATTAGTACTATTATTGTTTTTTTCCCTAGGCAACGCCGCAACGCTCACCTTACTTAGCGAGGATCTAACCTTGCCCACAGCGAAAGAAGGGAGTCGACACGAGCAGCGCCCGTCTATGCTTTGGCGTGCCTACACGCTCTTGACAATTCAGTTGGCTTTGCTCCTTCCTCGCCGGTCGTTGTCATGCGTCCGTGGTCGGCTGATTCCACCCGGTCGGCTCCAATCCGGTCAGATAATTTACCCGTGTACAATTTCCCCTGCTAATTGTCAGATTTGTACATTCCGCAGTATTATTAGAACCGTTTCATATAGGCAACTCGCCGGTAGCTGCACAATCTTTTCAGCACATGTCGCAATACCTACCCGGCCTGGGACACGCGCTACAAGTACATACAACACCTTCGACCAAGATGGCACATTCTTCGACGCAAGCTAGGACGAGGGCAATGGCAAGACCTCGGCTACCTTGAGGGGGGGGTGTTAGCACTAGTATCCCGTTGCATTGTGCTTATGTATAAGGCAACCATATGTCATCCTAGTAATTACTGTTATGCTATTTTCGGTTCTCTATTTCCTTGTTAGTGTCCGTCGGCCGTCCTTGCCGGTGCGTTCGCAGGACGCCATCTCTCTCCACTCACTTTTCTAGTCTCCACACCCGCCCCCCTCGTGGAGCCGTCACGACCCTACGTTTAACTATATATTCCCATCTCCGACAAGCCCACTGACCCAGTATTTTCCATATGCTCAATTACGGCGACGCGCGCTCGAAAGGCAAATATGCAACGCCCCCCCCCGATTATGCAGCCCATGTGCGCGACTCGCATGCGCATGTCTCGCCATACCCGACGGTGCATGGACGGCTCGCCGGACGGCGGCTCGGCCCATAAAGGGGGCGGCTCAATCTGCCCATAATCATACGGCCATGTATGAATTCCGGGACTCCGTCCGCATAACGTGTGCCAATGTGTGGGCGTCACTAATTGGCTGGGGCTGCCGGCGGGGTGAACGGCCTAGCTACACAATGCGCAACATACGGTCCATGCCTCCATGGAAAGGCATACGGGTGGGCGCCCATGCCAACCTCGCGTGAACTAATCGTTCGCCCATAGAGAGCCCCCACGCAACTCGCTCACCACCGCAATAATGTCACACCGAAGTGGCTTGGCATTTTTTGTGTGCTAACGGTAATGACATGCATCGCCAAGTCGGAGGCGCTAGTCGTGGGCATTTGTGTCGAGTTATTTGGTGTGGCAAATAAATGGTGTTGAGATGCACGTAATCCGAGCCGGAGGACGGGGATCATACGGGATGCTCAAATCACCATGGGATTTCGGTGCAAGCAGCCGGGAGCGAGGATTATCGACTCCCGCACAATCGCACGTGCTTTCCTGTCGTTTTTATTGCTCATTTACGAACTCAAATCTTCATGCCATTTCGTGTATCATGCAGTCCGCAATCCCCTCTACGGTATCCGTACTGGTACTACTATATTTTTGGTACCCGTACATTACGTATCATGTGATTGTGCGGTATTAATAATTGTGCCCAGGGCAGTTGGATCAAATAAGGGTACGTACGGTACGGGTATGCTAGCCAAACCGTTAAAAACGATATTTAATTTTGCATCGCCAAATTAATTGTTCACATTTTGTGGTAACCCGTACATGTAAGGTATAACCGCTATATTGTTTTATTTGTTGGTATATGATATTTTATTTGATGTAAATGATGATATTCCTACCAGGGCAGGTATTCCGTATTCATTATGTTTATCATCATTCTTAGGAGAAAAGTATTGAAACACTGGCTGTGTCGGAAAAAATATAGCGGTACGGGTAGCAGCGGTGCATCGTTAGTAATATTGATTTTATTTATTTACATGTTATTTATTTCAATGCTGAGCATCAGCACTGATATGAAGATGATGCTTAGCATCGCTTGGCACTCGTACGGGTACATGAAGCGACAGGAGCTTGGACATACATACACGCCCACTCCTGCTGAACTACCCGTAGTGCTTTGAGCTCAGTGGTCAATGCTGCAACATATTCTTCGCTCAACTACCTCCACACGGAGCGACACTTGAAATGAATTCGTTTAGAGCGAAAGAGTGACAAGAGCGTCGGAGAAGAAGCCAGCACGTCGAGGCAGGCCCCAGTGAGCAGGGAATTCCAGCGGAAAAGATATCGGTGGGGGCGCCTTTTGCTAGGGGGAAGACCTGCGGGGTCGTGTCAGGCCAGGTCGGTACCTATAGTACATCTGCTGCAAGACCTGGAATAGTAGGGAGGCCTTAACTAATACTCCATAGAAGACCGCACCGCCAGTACTACTACTGGAACCTACTCGAGGTAGAGCTACTCTCGGTCTTCTAAGTATTATATCCAAGTACTGGAGTGGAGCCTCGGGGCAGAAAGCGACCGCCAACCCACTCCAACCGCCGGCACCGCCCCAGGACTATATGGCAGCGGGCGCTGCTGGTGGGAGAGGGGCCCCGTGGCGGTGACCAAGGCAGGGGTTAACGTGCTCGGAGTGGGGCGGGTCGTTGGCCACCATGGCACAAGCAGGACGTCCGCGCAGCGACGCGGCGCTGATGGCACAGCTGAGCGCCAAACTCGCCAGGCGCAACTCCTCCGGCCGGCACCACCAGACAGCAGTGGGTACGGGCGGGAGCAGCCGTGGCGGTAGCGCTCGCTCCTCAGCCGTAGAAGTAGTCCCCAGCAACAGCGATCCTCAGTTTGGCGTCCTCGTGAAAACACTCAACTACCTACAAACAGGTGCGTTCCCTGGGCGCAGCGGTAGCGCCAAGCGGGGGCGAGGCGAGCGGTGTGTTGGCGCTGTTGGGTTGTCCGTCTCGACGAAGCACCTCCCGCCCCTATAGGCCTCGACAGCATTAACCCCCCACAAAGCCTTGACCGACTCTTTATCGGTGTCCCACGATAACAGCTGCGCTTACATCTCGCTTCATTGCGCGTCCTGTCGGCGACGTCGTCGGGTCAGTTTGCGCGACAGGCGGTGTCGCGCGCGGTTAAAGGAAAAATTATTATTATATTATATAAAAATTTGTTTTTTGAAATAAAATCAGCGCCCGTCAGCTACATAATTTTTCCAGCGAACTTTCGCAGGGGAAGGCAGGCAGGAGATCGGTCTCCCCCTCATTTCATGTGTGTGAGGGGAGGGGTGGGGATTGTGGTAGAGGGCCGTTGAGGCTGCATATGCGGGGACAGTTTGCAGAGGACAGAGGGGCAGGAGTGGCAAGAGTGGTGGTGGCGTGTGTAGGGGGGGTACGTGAGGGGGAGGAGGTGTGGTGGAGTGGGGTTGTAAGGATGGGGAGGTGTTGGGTGATTGAACGCCCGGGTGTGACCATATGCTGTGGATGTGTGCGTCTTTGTAGTTGACTTCTCCAGGACGGTTGGACTCTTCCTGCAGCAAGCACCTACCCCGGCGGTGAAGAAGCTGTGGGAGCGCCTTAAAACGAGAGACATAGAGCAACGTATGCCACTCTCTGACTTACCACCTGCCTTTCTCCTTTCCTCTTTGTTGACCCTGGCAAGCCCCCCCCCCCCCTCCCCTGTTCTTATTCTCCAACTGTGCTTGCCCACCTCTTTGGCACCCGACAGACGAGGAACCATGCCCTTACACAATGGCAGGAACGCTGGTGGCGGCCTTGCACGCGCTAGACGAGCCACTCATGACCAGAAAGATGTTTTCCTCCTTCACCACCTCCCTCAGCATTCAGTCCCAAGTACAGGTGCGCACGGCAGCGATGTCAGACAGCCCACTTCCGCATGTTCAGGGCCGCGCGCACTCGTATTATTAGCCATGCATTATCTATGACCCGGGCGCTGACTGCGGTGTGCCTGTGTGCGCTTGTTTGCTCCCCCTCCACAGCACTTTGTTGTGCGACTGCTGCTGTCGAAGCTGCCGTCGAGGAATGGCTGGCTGGTGGAGCACCTCTGCTTGCTGGCGTACCGGATGTCGAGGCCGCTGAGTGAGGGCGGAGCGGGAATGGAGCCGTCCACCCTCGCGATCGTGCTCGGCCCCGCTGTGTTTCAGTCGCAGAAGTCAACCGGTGAGACATGACACGACCCTGATCACCAAGGCCACCCCCCCACAAAACTTTCTGCCCGTTCCACAGTAGCATGTTGAACTCCCTATTAACCCCCAAACGCCGGCATTCATCCGCGTTAACCTAAGCACTGCGCCTGCAAGCAGGGAGCACTTCAGGACACAGCGCAGACACTGTGGCCAAGACCATAAAAATCATGGAGGCCCTCATTGCGGACTACGATTACTTCTTCAGCAAAAAGCATCACCCTGGCGCAATGGGTCAGCAGCAGCTACAGCAGCAGCAGGCGTTGGCGCCGGAGCGGCGAAAATTGGCGGTGGAGGATAAGGAGGGGGCGCAGGCGCGGCGGAAGGAGCGCGAGCGGCAGAAGAAAGAGCGCGATGCGGCAAAGCAGCGGGAGAGGGAGGCGCGGGAGAGGCAGTTGGAGGAGGATCGTCTGCAACAGCTGGAGCGCGACCGGCAGCTGGAGTCTAAGCGCAAGGCGGCGGCGGAGTCAGGGCGCAGTCACCTGCGGCGAATGGTCAACGTGACGTCCACCCTGCACTCCCCCTGGGCGGAGGACCCCGAGCAGGACGACAGCTTTCTGGACCTGCAGGAAAGCGTGCAGCGTGCCACTCTATCGATGCGTAGCTCCGTTAACGACCTTCAGGCAAGCGCTTACCCTTTAATCAGCCAGTACCCGTGCTGGAAGCGTCCCAAAGAATTGTTTTGTGTATGTATGCTTGCGTTTGTGGGATTGTGTGAAGGGAGAGAGGGAGAGAGAAGTAGTTCTCGTATTTGTATTCTTTCTTGGGGTTGAGTCTATGTGAGAGTCCATACACGGTGGTGCTCGTGACTTGATGAATCGAGTCCGCGAGGTAATGTGCGTATTGGGGTAGCCAGGGTGGAGCTGACCCTCTTTATCGCATTATGTCTGCTTGTGCGCAGGCGCTGGTGTCACTGAAAGCCGCGAAGCGAGGGAGCGAGGAGGCCAGCCGACCACCAGCGCCCGGCTCGCCTCCGCTGTCGCCCAGTACCTCCACCTTTGCGGAGCGGCTGGCGAGGTGGGAGGGGCCGGACTCACACACGTACCGCTCGGTGGTCGTCCCCGACCCTCAGCATGACGTGTCGCCGGAGCTACTGCTCACGCGGCAGAGCAGCCGTGGGCGGAGCGGAGCGGGGCTACCTCTGGATGAGGCGGGGCACAGCTCGCCGGTGGACATGCCGGAGCTTAGTTTGAGCGGGCGCTCCGATTTGGCCACGGGTCGCTACATCCAAGAGGATGCCTCCGACACCACCAACAGCCTGATGGACCTCGGGCGGCAGTACGCGGACCTCGCGCAAGCGGGGCAGCGCGAGGGGCGGGGGCGCGAGCGAGGGCGAAGCGGGTCGACAAAGCGGGGGGCGGGTGGGAAGCGGAGCCAGTCGCAGGGGGCGAGCAGCCGCGGCCGCAGCAACGGACGTGCCGGCGGCCCGGTGGAGGGGGACGTGGGGAGGGTGGGGGGCGTTGGGCAGGGGTCGCGGCTCGGGAGCGTGGCAGGGGGAGGTGGGGGTGTGCGGGGCAGGAGTCAGTCGGCGGTGCGGGGCGGGAGGGCGGAGGCAGAGGTGCCGTCCACTCGGTCGGCGGAAAAGATATTCTCGAGCAAGAGTCGGCGCGCGACCACCTCGGGCGGCGACTCGCTGGAGAGCCTGAAGTCCCGTGGTGGGTCGGTGGGGCAGTCCCTCGTGGGGCGCAGGGCGGTGCAGGCCAGCAGCACCGACCTCACCGACGGTCGGTTCTCGATGTCGAGTCTCTCGACTGTTGGGCCGACCGCGCGGCGGTCCCTCAGCGCGCCGCGTCGGCGCTCTACCGTGAGCTCATCTGCGCAGGAGCCGGTGAAGAAGATTTGGCGACCACCCGGGCCGCTGGATACGCGCGCTGGGCAGGGCGAGGAGTCTGTGGGCGGCGGGCGGCGGAGCAGCTCCGCGCAGCGGTCGCGGCCAGGAAAGGGAAAGAAGGGTGGCAAAGGGGCTCCGTCACGCGACGTATCGGCGCCGCCGTCGCCCAGGCAGCACCTTATCACCGCCTCCCCGCCGCTTTCGCCGACCAAGCTACCCTCATCTATCTTGAGTCCTGTCAGAGTGGCTACGCAGCGTGAGGTGTCACCGGACAGTTCATCGCAGGAGGTTGAGCTGAAGGTGCGCGGCTGTGACACCTCTCTGCCGTCACAGAGTGAAAGCAGCTCAGCTTTTGTTCTTAGGGCCATGTTGGTGCTGGGGAGTCTTTGGTGAGATGTGTTTGTCCGTGCATACAGGTGCTGACGGGCGCAGCGGAAGACTCGGGGCGGAGGGAGATGCTGCAGAGCCTGCTGCAGTCGCCGGAGCTGATCAAGGCGCTGATCCACCTCCAAAAGCACACGGAGCAGGAGCAGCAACGGCAGAGGATGGAGAAACCTGACGAGGCGCGTAGCGTCATCGCGGACAGCGCGTCAAGCGCGCCGATGCAAGCGCTGCAGCAAAAGGACGGTCTACCTGACGAGGAGGGGGAGGGGGCGGCGCTGAGTCTGAGTGAGGTTGCCAAGCTGATGCGCACGTTTGACCAAGTATCGCCGGAGGCGTACCTTCCCAGTTCGCTGGTGCACCTGCTGAAGGAGCACATCCACGGCCACTTGACGGAGCCGGAGACGGAGGAGACAAAGATCTCGGTGCGCGCGCGATCTATGACGCCACCGGTAAGTAATATGGGCCTGCCCCTCCGCCATTCCCTCTCCCTTGATGCGCCTGCGCTTACTACCGTTTTCTCTCAGCTAATCTTTCCCCTCTGACGAAACAAGAAATGAATCTACAGCATTCCTGCTTTATATTGATTTCTTCAGAACACTACGCTGCAGCGCCTTTGCTTAACGGCGGGCAGGCCTTTCTCACTGCCCGCCTAGTATCACCAGCTCAAAAGAATGGTTGGACCGTGTCTATGTCTCGGCTTATATGTAGCAGTGTCGCCTTACTCTGCGCACACTTTACTGTGGTGGGGTGTGTATGCGGAGTGTGAAGCAAAATGGGAAAGGAATTATGAATATTTAGATGGTTATTGGTTGTGCCGTCGATGATACTCACGCAAACGGTTTGCTGATGCTCTGCCTGCGGCCGGCTGATAGCCCAAGAAGGGTGACCCGTCAACGTCGGCGGTGATCCGGGTCCAGGTGAAGGCGCGGTCGCGGGAGAACACGCAGAGCGAAATCAGCGATGCCTCGGGCACAGTCGACAAGGTTGAAGCGGGCATGGTTGATTTCGGGTCGGACGCAGAGGTGGGGAGCGCGGTGCAGGGGTCGTGGGACTCGTCAGACGACGAGGCCCCTCAGCCGGCGGCGGCACCGGAGACGATGGAGCTCTCTGTGACGGAGATTCCGGGGTCGCCGAGTGAAGCGGATGCGACAGATAATACGCGCGACGACGGCGCGGCGTTCACGGGCTTTGAGCGCGCGAAGGAGGAGGCCGAGACCGAGACGCCGTCTCCGCCGCAGCGTCGGCAGTCTTTTGCGGATAGGTTGGAGGCCATCCTGAACCGCGCGAGCTCTGATGTATCGTCGCGGGAGAAGGAAGCAGAGGAGGCGGTGGAGGAGGTGCGATCACTGCGTCACTCGTTGTGAATGTCACCTTGTGCTCACCCGTTTGTCGTCTCAACTGCGCAATTCCATCTCTGCCTGCGGGAGTTGTGTATTTTGTCTGTTTTTTACAACTGGCTGTTCCGTGTTGCAGAGGGCCGTGGCTGTGCGAGAGGAAATCCCCACCCCTGTCACCATTCGTGAGCACAAGAAGCGTGCCAAGGTTTGCAGCCTCCCTTTCATGCCGCACCTTGTCATTTTTCGGTTCTGCCCCTTGCTTTTGATCTCAAGGGCGTCCCTGCTTTTGCGTGTGATGCAGAAGGGAGCAGTTGTGAAGGATGATAAACCTCAGGAGGCCGCCACCTATGAACCGCTGCATGTGGTAAAGGTTGTTGCGAACTCTAATGCACCCCCCTCTGTTTTCTATAATGGTTGAGTCCACGCGCTCAGTCTGCTAAAGTGTTCCGTGTTCTCCCAGACTACGCAGGCTGTTGCGGTTGTCAGGGAAGAGACTTCTTTGGAGCTCAGTAACTACGATCCTCGACATGGTGTCAAGGTAACAGCTCCTTTGGAGCGAACACACACACACACACACACACACACACACACACACACACACACACACACACACACACACACACATACACACACACGCCACATTTGTGACCTTATTATTGCCCTGTATTTGGCGTCCTGAGCAGGTGTTGGCAAGGAAGGATGCAGCGCAGAAAATTGACGAGTCGCCTGAGGTTAGCGTTATCGCCAACGGTCCGCCCCGGGCTGGCGACCTGAGCTGGTCGGACTGGGACGAGGAGGAGGGTGAGAAGGAGGAGGAGGACGCCGATGATGAAAGCACGCCGAATGAGGTGCGCATCCCACCCGCCCCCCGCTCGCCCCCCACCGTTCGCGGAAACCCATGCTTCATGCAGCTAGCCTTGGTTGTGCGAGGCGACGGCAGTGGACTCAGTATTCAATGACGGTCGGGGTGTGCAGGGACTTTCGTTGAAGCGAAACGCAAGCTACAGCGTTCCCGCGAAACTGGCGGCCAGCCTGCACGGGACGCCGGTGAAGGAAGTACCGCCAAAGACGGAGGAGGTGGTTATTAGAAAGGAGAATGGGCAGGTGGAGGAGGAGGAGAGAAAGGACGCGGCAAGACGACAGGAGCGTGAAAAGAGCAAGCGACACGGGCGTCATCCCCGGCAACAGGCAAAGCCGAAGCGCATCGACAGCGCTTCCGATATAACCTCCACCGCTGCGTCGTCCGACACCGATGGCACGCCTGGGCAGAAGCAGGAACGGCGGTCCCGAGCGGCACAGTCGAGGGCTGCGTCTGCCGAGGCAGAGGCAACGCTGCCTGCGGGGGTGCAGCGTCTGGAGGTTGACCTGGAGACTGAGACGCTGGCGGATGGACGTGTGGCGGTGAGCGGGGTGCAGCTGGCACAGCTGTTGGCCCTGCACGGCGTTCACAAGACGACAACGGAAGGCGGCGATGCGGCGCACCCGCTGCCGCTGCAGTCGACGGAGCCACGACCAGCTGACGGCCCGAATGGAGGGCCAACAACGGTGACGGGCGAGACGGCGGATGTACTGTCCGTCCTGCCGGATCAGGTGGAGGAGCAAGAGAAGACTGGGCTAAATGTGGACCCGACCCTAGAGCGCACCCACCGGAGTAACGATGCGACGGCGCTGGATGTGTCGGGCTTGTCGACCCGCTCGATAGATCCCGGGGCAGCTGTGCCCGGCAGCCCCCCGCAAAGCACGACGACACCGCCCTCGCTGGAGCAGATCGCCTCGATGTCATTCGACGACCTGGATGACTCGCAGCTGGCGTGTTTGTTGCCTGGGGGAGCTGAGACTGTAGCCCCGCCGGTGGCAGCTCCACCTGCGGCGACGCAGGCGGGGGCGACTGAAGTGCACAAGGGCTTCCGCACCGTGTATGTGCCCGAGGGTGTTGACCTGGACAAATTGATCTCGGGGGCAGCGGAGCTGTTGGGGCCAGAGGGGCAGAAGCAGGGGACAGGGCAGCCGCACGAGGGGCAGGCCACGGACGCGCTGCAGCTGGCCAAGCTTGTGGGGAATATTGCGAAGGGCGTGTCGGAGGAAGACTTGCGGGAGCAGGAGGCGCTGGCGAAGGCGTCTGACGTTCTCAAGGTGACTCCACCCTCCCACGTGTGGCGTGCTGTATGTCTGTCGGTGTGCTTGACTTGTTGACGTGTGTGGATGAGTGGGTACGCAATTAAAGTGATTACGGGGGGGGGTGTGGGTCGGGTGTTTGATTATGCTTACGATTGCGATTCTGTGGGTTCTGTCGGTGCAGGCACAGCTGCAGTTAGGGCGGGAGATAAAGATTGAAGCGGAAGAGACGATCAAGGAGGCGACGCCCACGCAGGCAAAGGCTGAGGAGGAAAAGCAGCCGCCGTCTCCGCCTAAAGTGGAAGCGAAAGAGGAGCCGCCCAAGGTGGAGAAGAAGAAAGAGCCACCGGCGCCTCCGCCTGAAAAGAAAGCGAAGGCGTCCCCGCCGCCGCCTGCGCCGGGTGGAAAAGGGAAAGGGCCGCCCCCTCCACCGCCCCCCCCGCCGGGCGGGAAAGGCAAGGGCCCACCGCCTCCACCGCCGCCCCCGGGGAAGGGAAAGAAGGGTGGACCGCCGCCTCCGCCGCCCGGTAAGGGAGTGGTGGCGGTGAAGACGACGGAGGAGCAGCGTAAGAAGCTGAAGCAGCTGCACTGGGACAAGGTGACGAAGGCGGAAGGGACGGTGTGGGGGAAGACCAACGCGGGAGCGGTGGACCTGGACTATGCGGAGCTAGAGTCCCTGTTCACGATCCTGGAGAACGACGCGCTACGTAAGCTAGTGAAGAACAAGGATGAGACGATCCGGCTGGTGGACAACCGGCGCAGCCATAACATCTGCATCGAGCTCTCCGGCATCCGTATGCCCTTTGCCGACATCAAGGCCGCGCTGGTCAACATGGATGCGGGCAGGCTGACGATCGAGAACCTGCAGTGTCTCGCGCGCGCGGTGCCCGACGACTCGGAGCGCCGTAATATCGAGTCTTACCTCGCCGGGAAGCACCCCAAGCACCGCGGCGTCAGCGACCCAACCAAACTTGGTACTGTAGAGCAATACTTTATGGAGATAATGGACATCCCGCGCCTGCAGCACCGCATCGAGGCGTACGTGTTCTCCAAGTCCTTCGCCGCCACACACGACAAGGTGGTCCACCATCTCGACGTCCTCACCGCCGCGTGCACGGAGCTGTCGGAGTGCGACGACTTCATCAAGGTGTTGGAGGCCACGCTGGCGGTGGGGAACCATTTGAATCAGGCGGGCCGCAACGGCGGCGCCGCGGGATTCAAGCTTGACACCCTCCTCCGCCTCGTCGACGTGAAGGGGAAGGACCGCTCCACCAGCCTCCTCCACTTCGTCATTCGCGAGCTCACCAAAACCAGCACCTCCATCAGCACGCTCAGCCAACAGATGGAACACATCAAACCCGCCTCCGCGCTGCAGGTGGCCGCCTAATTTGCCGTCCTTCCATTCTTTTCCGTCTTTTTTCGCGCCACTTAAATTGTACCCATGCTGTGACTGACACGTTATTGCCCTTACTATTCTTTCCGCCTTCCTGCGTCACACAGGTCACCGCCATCAAGACGCTCATGGAAGAGCTGACGGTTGGGATGAAGCAAGTAAACGAGGAAATTCTGGCGGCCACCTGCGAGGAGGGGCAGACGCACGAAAACTTTTCGTCGGTAATGGTCGACTTTGCGACGCGAGCAGAAGAAGAACTCAAGGTGCGCTCGGTTGAGTGTTGACCTCCCTTAGTGTCGCGGTTGTCCTGGTGTTCCCGTTTAGCCTTAACGACGAATTTACTGTGATCGCCTTGCAGGAGCTGCGCGACAAGAACCGCAATATGGTGTCGGAGCTGAAGCACCTGGCCACATTTTACGGGGAGACATACAGTGAAGACGAGCCCACGCGCGTGATCCACACCGTCATGCAGTTCCTGCGCGTCTTTGACCGTGCGTATGGCGAGGTGGAGACTAAGCGAGCAGTCGACAGGCGCAAGGCTAAGGCGGAGGCCGCCGCAGCGTTGAAGCACTCCAAAAGTTCACCCGGGCTGAGCTCGCCGACGAAGCAGGCTGGCAATTCGCGGGACAAGATGCATCCTCTGCCTGGGGTCAGTAGTGAACTCGGCGCTAGCGGGGCAGGGGCTAGCGCAACGGGGGCGACAGAGGAAAGATCGTCCAAAGAGGCGGGTTTGCCTCAGTCGTCACCTTCTGGGGGACAACGGAGCGCCTCGGGCGGAGAGGCGGAAGGATCCGGTGATCGTCCGCCTCCGTCGATGCTCAACCTACCGTCGGAGCCGAGGGAGGAAGAAGACGAGGCGGTGCGATCACCCAGCCGGTGTCAGAGCACGCCCGCCTTGCATACTGGAGAGTCGAAGGACGAGGCAAGCGCTAGCGAACGAGCTCCGGAGAATAAGGGAGGACTGGTTGCGTCCCCGGCTACTGCTGCGAGTGGTTGTCCACTCAGTCCGTCTCCACCTCCCAAGGTCGACACGCCTGAGGCACGGGGCGGGCAGTCGGGCGAGGAGAAACTGTTTCGCAGTCCGGAGGATATCAAGAACATCATCCAGAGCTCGGTTGAGTTATCGGTAAGTGCTGCGGCAAGGTATTGTTTGAAGAGGGCTATACATGAAACGCGAAGCTGTATTGTTCCTGTGTCCCATGTATCCGAGCGCACAATTATATTGCGTGTATGCTGCTGTTATTTACTGAAATGCGTGCGCTCTCTTTCGGTGATACATCAGCTGGCCCACTCATCTGAGCGGCGAACAAGCGACAGCTCGAAACGTGGCTCGGATGGATCCGACGGCCAGGTGGGTTTGTTTTCGCGTCCGACAAATTATTCAATGCCGCAGTGGCTATAACCTGCTATGTGACGTATATGTTTCGTCTTCTCAGTTATCACACACTACGTCGTATATTATCTGAAGCGAGTTGCTGTTTGAACAGTCGACGGCTCGCCCTTTGAAGATCGACTTTTCGGCCGACCCCTTCGGCAACAGCGGTGCGATGTCGCATATCCGGGAGGAGATGAAGCACCACGGCCACGCACCCGACGCAGCCGCGGAGAGTGACCCCGACCACATTGATTTTAGCTCTGTCAAGAGCTTGATGGAAGGGAAGCTGCGCTTTCGGCCGGGCGGTCCTCCCCCTCGTCTCCCCAAGAAGAAGGCGGAGGCGCCCGTCCCGACGGCGAGCCCGACCGACCAGCGGGCGAAGAAGATACCCAGAGGGACCCCACCGCCGCAAACTCCCGCTCCACCTCCGCTCCCGCCGAAGTCCCTTTCCCCTACGCAAGGCCATCAGGCGGAGTCCCAGCGCGCCGGGTCGCTTTTGGCTACCGATTCCCAAGTTCCCAGTATGGAGTCAGGTTCTCCTGCATCTTCGCCTGCACCTGCCTTAATTCTGCCGCCACTTGAACACACTCCACGGAAACTTCCACCGCTTCGGGTAGATCGAGACGTTGTCTCGCCAAGCGGTGAGCAGCTCTACGAGGCCATCGCCTACACGCCGACAGGCAGCACCGGAACCGAGTTTCACAGTATGGAGACATCGCCGCTGGCGCTGCCTCCCGAGCCCCACAGAGCGGAACCCGCGAACACTAGAGGGGCGAAAAATACTTCGGAGCTATCGGAAGATGGGTTCTGCAGCCCGCGGGAGCTTTCGCACGAGAACTCGTCGATAACGGACGCAGCGAGGGAGGAGGGGGAGGGGATTTCGTTCGCCTCTAACAAGGCCGCCCTCGAAAAGTCGTTGGGTCGCATTTTCGGTTCTCTTGGATGACGGCCTACTCGAAAATGCTTTTGAGTGCGGTAGCGGGGCGACGCGCTCGTTCTGTGCTCGCAGACTCTCCCGCCCTGAGCCACTCTTCGCACATATAGGTATAGCGAGCGGATTCGGCATCGAACATAACACGGCCCACATAATTTCTCAAAGTGCAGGTATCAGCCGTCATGCGGGCTGAGCTCTGTGATTAGGAGCTGCGCTATGTAGCGGGGATGGCCGTAGCTGTGCATAATTCCCCATCAGCAGCATTTTACAATTCTTTTCTCTTAATCGACCCTGGCAGGGCCACTGCAATTGTAGTCGCAGAATGTCGAAGCGGATATACCTTCGTTGAGACTGGAGGCAGTGCGCATCAAGCGGCAGCTCTGCATTTCACTTTTTAGGGGCTTTGTTCCCAAACACCGACTTCATCCCCTCCGTCACGCTGTTCATGCTAAACATCTCCTTCGCCTTCTCGTCCAGCTCCTTCGCCTTCTCCGCCAGCCCCTCCGTGCTGGGCGCCTTCTTGATGGGCGAGGTGTCGCCGTAGGGCATCGGCGTGAAGTCCTCCACGCCAGACAGGTACAGCCACCGGCCGTCCTCCTTTTTGAAGGTGGAAGTCTCACTCAGCGTCTGCCACTCCTTGTCCTACGCACCCCAACACATACACATCGACACACACACACACACTCATGTATTGTTCTGTGTGAGAGGGTGCGTAGGGGCGAGGGCACATTAAGGAGAATAAGACGTTGGGACTGATCGAGAGGTGTGACGACCCGCGGCGTACCTGGATCGCTTTACGCCCCTTCCACTGGACAAACTTGAACCACAGCCTGAAACTCACTGTCGCCTCATCCTCACTCCCGCCCGCCTTGCTCCCCAGCACGGCCAGCTTGTGGAAGGAGCATCCCTTGGCGGTGCTGGAGATGTCCTGGGACAGTGCGGGTTTGACGGGTGCGGGTGAGAGGGAAGAGACGGCACATTCAGGACTACTCTTAAGCGCCCCTCCCCCTTGCCGACATCAGCACTCCCCACCATCGTGCCCCCCCCCCCCACCCCCCCCTTATATACCCTCCCATACACACCTGAATCATCTTGATCTCGGAAATGCCTTTGATCTCGGGGTGGCTCGGGTGCATCGTGGTATTGATGTAGTTTGTCTGCACAGGGCGGCGAGCCAACGCATCAACGAACCATATTGGAAGGACCGCTCCCACCCACTCGCCTGCGCGTGCGTGCATGTGCTGTAGAGGAAGTAGGGTGGCAGAGGGGGAAAGAGGGAAGAAGGGTGGCAGAGGCTACCTCACGCTTGGCAAATGCGCTGTAGCGCGAGCGCATCAGAGTCTCTGGCGTCTCGGCAACCTTATCGCCGTAGTGGTATGGCTCGCAACAGGCCTGAGGAGAGCATGGGGGAGAACCAATGGATACGCCTAGCATAAGCATGTGATGCAATTCCTCAACCTCGCCTGTGTGGTGCACTATTCCGCTGGCGGTGGCGGTGTGGTGGCGCTTTCACTTGACTACTCGAGTCTGCTGAAATGGTGGCACATCATTTTTGAGGGGTGTCATGTCGTAGTGTGAATTAAGGGTCAGGCACACCTCGTATGACAGTCCAGTTCCACAGGGGCAGACATCGCTGGTCTCATACTCGGGGAGGGGCTCCTTGGGGGCGGTTTTCTAAGGCAAACAAGAACAAAGGCAAGGGTGCGTCGTGAGGGTGCTGCCGGTCTGAGAGTTGGTCACGCGCCTTGTCGGCTCGGAAGACGGCGGCAGAATGAGCTGAATACGTCGGAGATGAGACACGAGTGGGGTGCTGAGATACAGCCACCGCTACTACATAGTATAGTGGGTGGGGTGCTTACCCGTCCTGCCCGCTTCGCTGCGCTTGTCACCACTGTCGACCGTTTCGACCTGTCGCGGCGGAACGAGGGACAGTCGTAAGGAAGAAAGTTAACTAAAATCCCGCCAGGAAAAAGACTCCTTGAACGTAGCTCGGTATGACCTTGTTGATTGGTGAAGTGCTCGGTGCGGCGGTCGGTGCCGCTCACCTGTCGTGCAACCGCTCAAAATGCGGAAGTCGACGTGTCGCCGGATTGGCGGCGTTGCTCGCTGAGGCGGATGTCGTCCGTCGGCGTGGCTCGGCGGAAGACTGGGGCAGCACAGCGCTGAGCCTAGAGGCAGATACCAATCGCGCCATGGCGAAAAGAGGGAGCTGTCTGTAGAAGCCCTGGTGATCTCGGCCGTGGGTAGCTCACGAGCGACGAACAAGGGGTTAGTTTGATGCTGATGGGACGGTTTGTTTGATCCTTTTTTTATCCCATTTACGCCCTTGAGGTTTTTTCCTCCTTTCTCCTTTCTCCTTTTTGCTTATCGGTGGTTTCCACTGCCTTTTTTGTAATGTTTTTTTCCTTGCAGTTTAGGCTACTGTTCAATACAAATATTTGTTGACGACGTCACCAGCAAATCAGACACATATCTCTGTGACGTGGCACTTCAGCGCTCTCAGAAACCAATAAGTTGACTCATCCGCGATTATCGCACCATCCGCACTAAGGATTATTATCTATCTATAATCTTATTCCACCACCGCTCAGCCCCCACCTATTAAAGAATCGACTTGCTACCCGCCCCTCAGTGAGAGATTTCCTAGTCCCGACACCTGCTCCGACACGGACGCCTGCCCTGCCTTGGGTCAAGTGCCGACAGGCGGACGAGTGAAGAGTCTCCACGCACGATTCCCTGACTTTCTCGCTGCCACTCTTACCTCGGTGTTCTCTCCTCCATCATCTCCTGCTGCCCGTTATTTGGCCAATTTACTATCGCCCGTGAGTCCGTACTCACTTTCGAACGCGGCGGTGTCCCCCCTGGCCTGCCACAAACTGATTCTGCAGCTTCGCACGTCAGCGTGTCAACAAGATGCTAGGCCGCGAATCCAGCACGAGCGTGGAAATTGACGTGGCTCGCCACCTTATCCAGACGCCAGCTATCGACAGGTCTCCCGAGAGGTCGGACTCCGGCCAGGGCTCTTTCGCGGGCGTATCTGGTACGGGTACCGGTGGAAGTGGGCTGGACCCACCCAGCCCAAACTCCCCCTGTAGGCTGGAGCAGTTGAGATTCCTTCGCTCCTTTCAGTCGTGGTCGTAGGGCGACTGATCGCCGCACGTTCTCAGCCGTCTTTCCAACTTCTGTCTTCTATGGCGACTCACGTTTTTTCTTTTTCCTGCACCACGACGACGACGACGACATCGACTTCACGAATTTTGTCTGGGGTTTCAATTTACTACCCTGTTTGCTTTTTCCCGTACTGGCGTACTGGAGCTTTGACTCGCCATCAAGCCCTCGCCTGTTCCCCCCCCCATCTCAGCAGTCCACTCAGCAAGCAACTGGAGAGCTTTGCAAGTGCCTTTCCCTTGTACCGACCGCCTCTCCAGGCGATCAAGGAAGGTACTATATCAGTGCGGAATGGAGTAATTGAGCGCGCTCGGGGTTTATTAAATACGCGCCACACAACCGTCGAAGCTCAAAAATGGTGCAAGTGAACTCGCAACTTTATAAGACTGTGCGGTAGCGTTGTGCAAAGACAGACTGGAAAAGCTGTCCGCACCCCGCTCTGTCCTCATCTTAAACATGGACTCACCGAGCCGGGTTCCTACTAGTGTACTCTCTTACGTGGCGACATACACGATACATGAAGTTGGATCGTCACGTAATGGTAGCAGCAGAAATCCCAAGTAGCACGATAGCGTTGGAGCGTTAGCAAGTAGTACAGCAGTTGTTTTATAAGGCCTGTGGTGGTTGTCGGGCTACCTCGAGCACCAAGCAGTAGAAAATAAGAGCTTTAGATACAGCAGCCACATATTAATTTTCCAAAAGGAGAGTACTTGGCACTATCTCTGCTAAGCGATCATGGATACTAAGATACGGCTAAACTTTGTTGTCAAGGAATGCATGTACCTTTTTAACCCCATTCGACGACCGAGTCAGGTCCTTGGCCATCAAATGACGGCATCACACTCGTTTTCTCGGGAACGTCGACTACATAAGCAAAACGCGAGAATATTCTTTGCCAATTCTAGCAGGTTCCCGACTTCCGGACAGTGTACACGCTCGCTAATGGTTTGTCAAAGTTGAGGGGGCAATAAGGAATGCTTACACTCGGTGAGTGACACTGCATGTCATCTCACCCTCAGCAAGTGCCTAGCATATCACAGGACACGCACTCACCTTGTGGTGAGCACACGCCAACATATATTCTGAGCCTTTAGATGATATCTAACGCTCAGCAACTTGCCACCATCAGCAACCTAATCCTCTCTATTGTTGATTGGCTTATCACCTCATAGTGCTGAGTCACAGCCGTACTATCACGATGCTACTTGACCAACATTGCGGTGTAGCAACTTGATTATCACACAAAACCATGTCTCGCAACACTCCCCCTTGCTACGCAGGCAATCCCATGATGGCATTGCACAACTTGCTATGCCTTGCACTCACTAATGGCTTGGTAAGCACATCAGCAAGCATGTTCTCCGTCGCACAATATTGCACCTCGATGTCTCCGCTCTCCACCTTCTCCCGACAGAAGTGGTACCTCACGTCCATGTGCTTGCTGCGTCCGGTCGTCATGCTATTCTTGCTGAGTGCAATACAACTCTGATTGTCCTCGTGAATTGTGATGGGAGACCCGGAGTCTTGGTGAAACTCGTGGAGTAGTTGCTTCAAAAACATCGCCTCCTGAGTGGCCGCAGTCAGCGCCATATACTCTGCCTCCGCTGTCGACAACGCCACAGTTTGTTGCCGCTGGCTTTTCCAACTCACCGCTGCACCGTTGAGCATGAACACATACCCCGTGCGAGAGCGCCGCTCGCCAATATCACTCGCGTAGTCAGAATCTGACCATCCTACCACCTTTGATGAGGGTGCGCCACCGTACATCAACACCGACTCTGCGGTCCCCTTGAGGTAGCGAAGCACCCTCTTGGCTTGCTCCCAATGTGACTGAGAGGGGTCGGACATGTACCTACTGAGGTGGCTAACAGCCACGGTGATGTCGGGCCGTGTGCTTACGGAAGCATACAACAAGCTACCGATCAAGCTTTGGTACGGCACTAGACCGGGAGGCAACCTTGATGTCGACGTCTCCACACAATTGCTCAAAGCATCGACCGCCATAGGTGAGCCCACTGGCTTGCAGCCCATCATGTTGAAGCGCTCCAACATATCTAAGACGTATTGCTGTTGTCCAATCCTGATGGTGCGGCTGCCACGATCACGCTCGACTGTCATGCCAAGCAACCAAGACACTGGACCGAGGTCTTGCACGTTGAACCTTTCGCCGAAAGCCGACTTGAACCCAACGATGAAGCTACCCGCTGGTCCGACGATGATGCTGTCGTCCACGTACAACGCCAAGACATAAAGCTCACCCTCCTTGATAAAGACGTAAATGCCGGGATCCACCTTGGATTGGGTAAAGCCATACTCCTCTAGCCATGCTGTGATGGTCTTATTCCAGTTCCTTGGAGCTTGCTTGAGGCCATACAATGATTTCTTCAACAAGCACACTCGCTCCTCTCCATTGATGTCGAAGTGACGGAATCCTTCCGGCTGCCTCATGTAGATTTCCTCCTCGATATCGGCCTCCAAAAATGCCGTCACCACATCAAGCTGCTCCACCTCCCAATCATTATAAGCAGCAAGCGCGAGCAACGTTCGAATAGAAATCACCCTCACTGTGGGAGCGAAGGTCTCGTGGTAGTCCACACCCTTCTCCTGAGTAAACCCGCGAGCCACAAGTCTTGCTTTGTACCTTGCAATCTGTCCATTGGCATCGCGCTTCAGCTTGAACACCCACTTGGAATCTACGAGCTTGCGACCGGCAGGACAAGGGACCAATGTCCAGGTTTTCCGAGATACAAGTGAGTCGTACTCGCTCTTGATAGCTGCCTCCCACTCCCCCGATTGGGGACTCCTCAGCGCTTGCTTGTATGACACCGGCTCTTGAACGGTCGGGCTGCTGGCTGACTTAATAGCTGCGGCACTTCCCGCAGTCCATCCATCTCCCGAAGCGCCCGCTGAACGGAGATTATACCTTGGACTGGGTACGCATTGCTGTGGTGCAGCAGTGGATCGAAGATTATACCTTGGCCGTGGAGTCTCCCCCGAATGCATGTCCCGTTCCTCTTCCGTCGACCCGGAATGCTGCCGCGACTCCCGTAGCGGCGACTCCCCCGAAGGTGTATCCGGTTCTTCGCTACACATGGTGCGCGGGATGCTGTCCTCTTCATCATCATTGCGTTGCTCCGCATTGCTCTCCCCCATGGAGAGGACTGCAGCCTCATCGAACACCACGTTGCGGCTGCTCACCACCCGACGAGTAGCAGGATTGTACACCAACCACGCAGGTGATTCGGAAGCATAGCCCACAAAGACACCCTTCCACGCGCGATCGTCAAGTTTGCGGCGTTGAGACTTGTCAACGTGGACATAGGCCGGACAGCCGAAGACCCGCATGGAGCTCAAATCAGCTCGTCTACCGGTCGCCAAGGTGAAAGGTACACCGCCGGCTCCGCTACTATGCACACGATTGCGGACATGCACCGCAGCGGCCATCGCTAAAGCCCAATACGATTTTGGCAGCGCGGCTTGCCGGATCATTGACTGCGCCATCGGGACCAATGTCCCCCACTGCCGTTCAATACGGCCATGTTGCCAATGCGCGTAAGGGGCAGTGATCTCCACAGCGATGTTGAACTCATCCAAGAGGTTTCGGAAGGCAGCACCTAAGAACACCGTGTCATTGTCCACCCGAAGACGACGAACCGTGTGCCCCATAGAACGGATGGTAGTCAACATGCGACGGAACGAGGCGGGAGCCTCATCCTTGGAGCGGACCGCATCATGCAGCATGAAACGGCTCCGGAAATCAACCGCACACAAGCTGTACCGCCGTCCTCCCAAGGATGGAACACTCATAGGACCGCAGAAGTCTAAGCCGAGGACCTCAAAGACACCAACGTTCCGGTCAGCCGGCTCACGAGAGATACGGCGGACGTGCGACTTACACACAGCACACGTCTCACAAAAGCCCAACTTCTCCGACGCAGAAAACGCCACACCCTCCACCTGAGTGGCCAAGAGCCCGTCCAATTGCGACTCGCCAAGGTGACCGAGTCGGGAATGCCACAACCGTTTTTCCGATGGCGCAGTGGCGACCGAAGCGGTAGGATTCAACGAAGCAACCCGCGCCGGCAACCACACCAATAAATGCGCGCGCTCCAACGGAACCACCACGCCACCACCATGACCGGCATGAAGACGAAGGTGGTCCACGGGATCAGCTAACACCACAGAATGACCTTGTCGCCGAGCTTGGGTGAGGCTGAAAAGTCGATGGTAAGACCACGACGCACGACGGGATAGCTCAGGAACGTGGAGCACATTCTTTAGCGTGGCAGGAATCTCCTCTCCATCTTCAGCCTTCACAATGATTCGGACCGAGCCCACTCCAACAGCGCGGGCGCTGATACCCTTCACCCAAAGCCGGTCGGTGAGCGCTCGATACTCACAGAAGTCACGGCGCACACTAGTCATGTGATGGCTGGCGCCGCTGTCGGCCAACCACATCCACGTTTCCCCATCGCGCTCGAACATGTGTCGAGCCTCGGAGAATGGCCTCGCAGGGGTGGCTGTCACGTCCATGACCGCCGGAAAAGCAACCGGGGAGTCCATTTGCGCAGAGTTACCTCCGGTGTTGTTGACGGGGCACTCGGACCTGCGATGGCCCTTCTTACCACAGCCATAGCAAACACCACGAAAAATTCTCGCTCCGCCTCTGCCATATGAGGTACGACGAGTAGTCGCAGCTCCTTGAAGAGATTTCAGTTGGTCTTGGAGCTCGGAGACTTGCCGCTTCAAAAGTTCAGTCGTTGAGTCATCATGAGACGCTGCAAAAGCCGTAGGCGTTGGGGGCTCCGTTGAATGTGATTGCGCACGACTCTCGATGCGCATGCCCTTTTGACGAAGATCACGCTTGACGGTATCCATGCTGAGGTCGTGTACGTCCCACGTGTCGGTGATGGAGTGGTATTCGCTGCGCATGCCCTTCACCAAGTACATGATGATACGCCGGTCGTGGACGACGTCCCCAACTCGGGCAAGCTGTCGTTGCAGTCGAACTAACCGGTTCAGATATTGAATGCCGCTCTCGCCGTCCGCTTGCGGCGTCTCCAAGTCCTGCAATAGTTCCGTACACCGGTAAATACCATCGTCCTCATAATGATTGACTAACGCAGTCCATGCAGTGTGGCCGCAGGTCTTGTCATCCTCGCTAACATTCTCGATAATAGAAAGGTCGTCCTCCGGCAGCGCAAGAATCAATGTGGAGTACATGTCGACTTGTTGTTGAGAGGAAGCGGCACCATCCGACGACAAAGCCGGAGCCCACTTTTGCATCAAGCCAAATGCACGAAAACGTTTCTTCCACACGTCAAAATCTCGTCTCTCCCCACTGAACTTGGGTAGTTTCACGGAGTCCATATCAGGTACGTCGGATGCGCTCGCAAGAGCACCAGAAAATCAGGAAAACTGCCAACAAGAAAAGCACCAAGTACCGGTGAAGAGGCGGGCAACACGGCTCAGAAACGGAGACGACAAAGGGCTGACCGAAGACGCAATTGTACTCCCGGAGTCTATACAGCCAAGGCAATCAGAAACGAGTCTCAGAAGGTCGGTCAAGTGACGTCGTACAGGAGTGCTAGTACACTTGTGGTAAGATGCCTTTCCAAAAATTCAGCCGGACCACTATCGGCTTTCACGAGAAAAGAAACTGGCGGGTGACAAGCTCCGGAAGCGAATAAAATTCCAGAAAGCGCCAAGCTATAACAAAGAAGAGCAAGCCGATCTTCACGTCACACGAGTCGGCGTTCGGGGGTTGAAGCCGGCTCCAAGCGACACAAACAAGTCGCTACCAGCCGGGTATCGAAGTAAAGCTACAAACACAAGCAAGAGCCAGCCACTTTGTGAGCCAGCCGCACCTCACGTATCGTGCGACACCACAAAGGTCTACCACTCTTCGAGAAGCAAGCTCTAGGTTCCAGTCAAGACAAATGACTCCAACAACTAGCAGCTAGAGGGCCCATAACCTGTCAAAGTTGAGGGGGCAATAAGGAATGCTTACACTCGGTGAGTGACACTGCATGTCATCTCACCCTCAGCAAGTGCCTAGCACTTGCCTATCACAGGACACGCACTCACCTTGTGGTGAGCACACGCCAACATATATTCTGAGCCTTTAGATGATATCTAACGCTCAGCAACTTGCCACCATCAGCAACCTAATCCTCTCTATTGTTGATTGGCTTATCATCTCATAGTGCTGAGTCACAGCCGTACTATCACGATGCTACTTGACCAACATTGCTGTGTAGCAACTTGATTATCACACAAAACCATGTCTCGCAACATGGTTTGAGTGGTTGACGCCTCTCAATGTTGTCACCTCAAAAATCACACGCGGCAAGTCTTCTGAGGGCCACGCTCTCCCCTTTTCATTCGCTTTGACACGGCAACAAAGAATCAAACCCGGCGTCCGAAGCTGGACCGGTACTAAGAATACTAGGTACACATTGATACCCTCCGCTACAAAAGTCCGGATATGCATTATGTTAAGCATAAGCTAGTCAAGAACACGCTCCCCTCTCACCACGTTAAGCACGACGATACCCGAGTACCACCCAAGAGTAGGAGAGCCGAGAAGCAAGCAGTAAGCCGCCATTCGGGGTGGTTAGACCTCAGCTTAAAGCGGGTGTTGTCGGTGGAGCCCATAAATTCCCGAGAAATTGTATGAACTACACACGTCATTCTGAGCGCCACGCTTGGGCATTGCTCAAGCGCTCATACCAAGCTATATTACTATGTGTTCCACATAAGCGTATTTTTGGGGACGAAGGGGGTTTGGAGGCGTGGGTGCCGTGTTCAATACGCGAGGCTTGGTTTGCGGGTGTGTGAATAATAGAGCACGAAAGTTCACGCCGCTTGCTCGGGTGATGTCGTTGGAAAGCAAGCGAGCAAAAACGCACATGACGTAGGATTGGATAAACACTGCACGCTGTAAACATGCGAGGGCGATTGGCTTAGGGGAGGGGCGAGGTCCAACATGGCCGTTAGGGACGCATCACGTTGACGGTGGTGTTTGGAATGCTTGGGTACGTGCTTGTGCCAACCACACCCGCCCCACGCGTCGGGAATTAGGCTCGGAAGTCAGCAGGAATGAAGAATTGGTAAATACATATCGACAAACCCCGCACAAATCGCCAAATGAGGTGAGCCGAATTCGATGGGTGCTGCTTGGCACTACGGCTGAACTTTGCCGGAATAATTCGTAAATTCAAAATAATTCATAACAAATCGATTTGCGGGTGCTTGAACTTTGTAGTAGACCTGTTCGACGCGCATTGAAAAGACGCGTCCAACGGTACTTGGTATTAAAAGGTTTGACAATATATGAGTAAGTTATGATCGCTTGAACATTGTGGCCGAAAGCGGCTTGTGTGGCGGTTAGCCTCTGAAAGCTAAACGCTAGCACAAATCTGTTCTAGTCTGTCTAGTTCTGTTGTTGCAAGATGGCAAATGATGTTGTCGAGAGGCAATTGATGAGAGATGTTTCACTACTGTACTTAGGCAGTAGATGTTGTAAGTGAACAAAGGAATTGTTAAAAGGTTCTGTCACCTCCCTCTACTGCACTGGGCTTAAATAGGTTTCAGCCCAGACTAGTTACGCCTGCAAGCTTCGCTTACGTGTCAGGCGTTAGTGCTGCTCAACCGTCGTCATCTGTCCTCGAGACACGGCCTGCCTAGCATTGGGTTTCACGACGCGGCTCCTTCTGCATTGAAGAGCTCGTTCTGGCGCGTCATCTGGCTGGTTAGATTAATTATGCATATCTGTACGTACCGGGAGATACTGGTCGTACTGTAGCATTAGCACCATTACAATATTGCAGTAGCGACGTACCCACGAGTATACGTCCGTCCTGTGGAAAAGCACGAATTGGAATCCGTAACGAGTACCTGTACAATGTCCTGCAATGTACTGTTGCATAACTGTACTCGTCACACTCGTACCCTCCCCCTCTTGACAGATCAATGAGGCCGCCGCGAGGCAGACCTCCGTGGTTCTTGGCTCCTTTACTGAAGAAGTTACTGGGACTCAGGAATGCGCGCTAGGAAAGCGTGCATGAAGTCAACGTACGCCTGAGTCTTGGCGAACTTGCGCCATTGGGGCGTCTCCAAGAATTCTTGTAACGCAATTGTTCGATGCACCTCGTTCAAACGGTGCCAGACAGGTGGAATGTCGTCATCACTGAAGTGCGTCATGAAGAGCAAATATTTGCCTCGTCGCCCAGGTAGCGACTTGATGCACACAGCAGAGATGTGCGACACGTCAAACTCCTCATCGTCTCCTTCAGGTACAGTTACTGGGACAGCTGGTCGTAGCGGAGCGGTAGAGCAGGGTCGTAAGTTGTTAACATGGAACACATGATGTAAGCGTACTGTCGCTGGTAGTTTCAATCAGTAACTGTGTTTTCCAATCTGCTCCTCCACTGAAAAAGGGCCGAGCTGTCTGTCTCTGAGTTTCCTGTTCGGTTGTCCTCGCAGAAAAAGATTTGCTGTGACGACTGACACCTTGTCTCCCTTAGCGAAGTGTGGCGCCGTAGACGGTTCTGTGCTCGCCTGCATCTCGTCCTTATGTAGCTGTAACACAGAGCGTACCAGGTTGTGCACTTCCTGTAACAATCTTAACCGTTCTGTTGCGTCTTGCGAAATTGGAATCGACGGTCGCATGCTGAAGAGCAGGTCAGGAGGCTCCTCAGGAGAAAAACCAAAGTTAGCCTCGAGCGGTGTGTGCTCAATTCCGAGTGCCCGCGAAGCGTTGTACGCAAACTCCACTTGCGGTAAAAGTGTCGACCAATCAGAGCCATCATAGCAACAGAAGCAACGAAGAAGCTGCTGAAACGTGCTGTTCACGCGCTCTGTCAATCCGTCTGTTTCTGGGTGTCGTCTGGAAGACATGTTCAGACGCGTTCCAAGGCGTCTCCAGAGTGTCTGCCAGAAAGCGCTGACAAATTTTGGGTCGCGGTCGCTGATTAGCACACGGGGAAGTCCATGTAAGCGGTAGACTCCCTGTAAAAACAAAGTTGCAGTTTCTTCGGCAGTAATCGACTCTGTACATGGCAGAAAATGGGCCATTCGAGTTAGATGGTCTACCACAATCAGCACACTGTTAAAGCCGTTGCTCTCAGGCAAGTGTGTCAGGTAGTCAAGACCAACTGTATGCCACGGTCTGGGTGGAACAGGTAATGGGTAAAGAGTCGCAGCCACCTGCGGTCGAATCTTCGCTCGTCGGCACACGACGCAGCGTTCACAAAAATCTTTCACGTCTTGGCGGATTCGTTTCCACCAGAATCTGTCGAGTGCTTTAGCAAGAGTGCTAGCAACTCCTCTGTAACCAGCTGACGAACTTTCGTGCAGCTCTGTGATCAATCTCAGTCGGAGCTCAGAGTTCTGTGGAATACAGAGGCGATTGAGACGCCAAAAGTACCCATCTTTGGCTTCTATCCGGCTGTCTCTTGTCCACTCACCATCGTCCCCATAAAACGAATCTTGTGAGAACCCCTCGCGAATGAGATCAGCGAACTCAGGGCTCAGCTGCAACGCTTCAACAGTCAGTGAATTTAACTGTGCGTCTTCAAACAGCAGCTGGGACTTCCGTCGTAATTCTCGATCTGACGGAACCTCGCCATCCCAAAATAAGGGTACTGTGGCCTGAGGTACGAAGTCCGGACGCCGGCTTAACGGGTCGGCTTCGTTCAGAGCTCCCTTGCGATATGCAAGTGTCATCGAGCCCACAAACGGTTGCAAATCCCGCAGGTATCTTGCTTGCCGCTTGTTCAGCCTGTTGTTCGGTTGCCTGAGCAGATGTCGCAGTGTGTCGTGGTCTGTTACGACAAGGAACTTAGAACAGCCTTCAAGATAGCACCTCCAATGCTTGACAGCTTCGCATACGGCCAAAGCTTCTAAGTCGTACGCAGAGTAAGTGTTACCACGCTCAACTGGATTCAGCTTACGCGCCCAATAAGAGACTGGTTGAAGACCGCCTCCTTGGTCTTGCAACAGGACTGCTGCAATCCCCACTGTTGATGCATTTGTAGCCACGGTGAACGTCGCGTCCGAGCCGACCTCCGGAAGGATCAGGCATGGCGCGGAAATGAGCCGTAACTTGAGAGTCTCGAAGGCTTCCAAACAGGCAGGCGTCAGCGTAACCTTCTGTGGCTGGGACTTCCGCAGTAAGTCCGTCAATGGAGCCGTAAGGTCGCTAAAATGGTGTATAAATCTCGCATAGAAGTTGCAGAACTGTACGAAACTGCGAACCTCCTTCTGCGTCTTGGGCACTGGCCAGACTGCAACGGCCTCGACTTTCTTTGTGGAAACCGAAATTTTCCCGGCTGACACAGTATAGCCCAGATACTCCATTTCTTGCAATCCGAAGAAGCATTTCTGAAGGCGTAATTTCAGCCCTTCCTCCTTGAATCGCTGTAGCACTAGACGTAGGTGCTCCAGGTGCTCTTCCAGAGTTCGACCGTAGATACAGACGTCATCCAGGTAGACTGTCACGAACTTATGTAAAAAGTCGCGAAGAATGTCGTTCATCATCCTCTGAAATGTAGTTGGTGCGTTGCACAGCCCAAACGGCATGGCGACCCATTCCATTAAGCCATCATGGGTCTGAAAAGCCGTCTTGTGAACGTCCTGATCACGCACTCGAACTTGCCAGAATCCAGAAGCGAGGTCGAGGTGTGTGTAAAAATTCGCGTCCTTAAGTTCGTCCAGAGTGTCGTCCACACGCGGTAGCGGGTAAGCATCTTTACGCGTAACCTCGTTAAGACCACGGTAGTCAATGCACAGACGTAGCGAGCCATCAGCTTTTCGCACAAAAAGAATTGGCGAGCCGAACTCACTGTAGCTGGGGCGTATCAAACCAGCTTCCACTGCGTCTTTGAGCTGTCGATTAAGCTCAGCGCGCTCTGCGGGTGACAATCTGTTCAAACATTGGCGTCGCATTGGGCCAATTGTTTCAATGGGATGATCCCACTGTCGGCTTACAGGTGGAGAGTCGACAAGTTGCAGTAACTCCGGGAAGTCATCGAAGAGTATCGACCGGAAGTTGTCACGTTGTTCTGCTGTTAGTTCCTCTCCAGTGTGGAAGTCTGCCGATTGTTCGGCGGCTGATGTAAGTTCAATGACGTAAAAATCAGCGTGACGTCCCCTGCTGCGGCGCGTCTTGCGCATAAGCTTCTGAACTTTCGTAGACGACATGAGTAGACACTCAGGGCGTCGTTCCTCAAGTGTAGTCTCCACTGTTGTGCCGTCCATTAGTGTAAAAATTCTGGTTGTACCAAATTGTAAAGAGGCATGTTCGTCATCAAGCCATGGTAAACCGAGGATTAAATCAGCTGTGCGTAAATCAGTAAGACGTTGAAAGTCCGTTGAAACTCGTGTCGAGCCAGCTCAAAAGTGACGTCACAGACTGTCGTAGAAGTCACTCGTTGTCCGTTAGCGAGTCGAACTGGAGTCTTACTTGCAGACTTTCGAGTCTGTAAAGCAAAGCGTCGTACAAAGTCCTCTGACACAAAATCAAGTGTCGCAGCGCAGTCCACTAATCCAGAAATTTGGTGTCCGCCATCAAGAGTTTTCACAGTCAGCTCAGTTCGAATTAACGGGCGAGCTTCCGTGAGGTCAGTCAGTAGTGCTGTAGCTGGCGAAGAAAATTGTCGCAGCGTAGCGATGGACTGTTCCGAGTCGTCTTTTGGTACAGGTACCGAGTCGGGTTGATCAGGTGCTGTAGGTTCTGGTGAGTCGTTAAACGCACAATCTGCGTCGACTAACCACAGCTGTACAGGCCAAGGGGCTGGAGCAACCACCTCCTGTTGCGCTGGGTTCTCCAGTGACTGACGTGTAAAAAGATGTGTCCTTGCTGGGAATTCTTGATAGAGTTTCCAATGCTTAGTCACCTGAGTAAATTTCGCCCACTTCGGTAGTACAAATACAGCCATCGTAGATGTCGGGGATGTTCGACGACAATCCTCAAAATGCTGCGCAATCTGCTCAGCTAACTCCCAGGGTGGGTTGATGAACACCCGTTCTCCTGTTAAATCTCTGTCTAGAATCGAGTCACTCGGCGAACATTGAGGTAAGTCACCGTGCGAGTTAAGACCTTCATCATCAGCACATCCCTCCAACGTGAAGTTGAATCGTGCATGCAGAGAGTCAAAGACTGAGTCAACCAGTTTCCAATCAACTGAACGTCTGGTTACAGGTTTACGACTCTGTCTCTGCTTAGTCTGTCGACGACGACCTGCTACTTGCGTTACAGGTGTCGCAACTGTAGTCGATGGAGATGTCGAAGGTGTTTCGACGACCTCTGTCGCTAACAGTGTCTCAGAATGAACAGTAGATGTAGCCGGCTGCTCCAGTTCATTTGTAGAACAGCCTTGCCACCATCATTGCTTCTTAGGTTGCATCGGTGCCTTGCCTTTGAACTCCGGACATAGGAACAAACGGTGTCCCTTCTTGTGGCACTTGAAGCAGAGTCCTTCGTCCATGTGTCGCTTACGTTCCTCAGCTGTCATTGCATTTGCGAGTGAATTAAAATCTTCGCGGCCAGATGTCTGACCACGTCCACCATTGTTGCCACCTCCACGTCCACGTCCGCGGCCACCTTTGTTACGTTTCCAGACGTTAGAGGCTTCCTCGAAAGGGTCATCAAGGTTGCGCTTGCGTGAGGGCTGGGCAGATGGTCCAGCAGCAGACTTTGTATTGCCTAGTTCCGGCGAATCTGTCACTACGTCATTCAAAAAGTTTTGCAGCTCCACTAGCGTAGTCTGGTATCCCTGACGAGCTCGGTGTGACTTAGCTAGTCTCTTGAGCGCTTCGTTCGATAGGCCATTAATGAAGCGTACACACTGTACCTCAGCTGTCAGGTGTTGACGAGACCGACGTAAGTAGTCGTTGTACTGTTTTAGTGAAAACCGCGTAACTCATCGTGTTGCTCTGCGTAAAGTTTAGCAAAGCGTTAATTGCGTCGTCTTGAATGTTCGGAAGAAACGTCGACTTGCGTAACTCCGCAACAAGCTCGTTGTACGTAGATGGAATTGGAGGCTGATTTTTCCGGTTCAACCACCACCCACCTAGGTGTCCAGAAAACTGTGAAGTAACCCAGAACACTGCATCGTACGAGTTAGCCGTAATTCCAAGCATTATAAAACGCTGAGGCTGTGCTTCAAGCCAATCCTCCAGTACATGAGGTACCTGACCATTCTGGTACGGTGAAGTAATAGCAGCCTTACGCTGAGTCTCCGTGAGGGTCACAGACAGTCCAGCCAAGTTGTGGGTAGGCATCGGCATTCCCACTCGTAAATCTGTAGGTCCTTCACCAGTCAGTCGATTAATGTGTCCACGAATCAGAAGCCATACAGAACCAGAGTCGACCGTCGTAAGCCGGGAGTACATGTGGAACTGTCTCGGGATAGACGTGTCGTCTTGCATGACAGGAACATGTTGTGTGATCGCTCGATAAAAAGATTCCCACTGAGTCACGTAACCAAAGTGAAGTAATTCACTCTTGTGCTTCTCAGCACGAAGTAACCCCTTCAGTGAGGGCGTAAGTGTCAGACCGTCAATGTTGATGGATTCCGGGACGACGTAGGTGCCATCCGGATTAATTGTCGACTGTCCCAAAACTGCCTGCTCGACCTGAGCAGGTGTACGTAAGTTGTTCGTAGCAAACAGGACAGGAATAGAAGCCGAGTACACGTAAACAAGCTGTCGTCCTTGAGGTAGTGTAACGTTAACAGGTTCACCACTCAACAGCGTCAAATCATCCGATGTCAAAACAAGACCGGTCTCCTCGTGTAACTCGCGAATAGCAGCGTCGACAGGCTCTTCGTTAGGTAAGACAGAGCCAGCTGGGAACCAAGTTTTACCAGAACGAGGCTCACGCTGAAACACCAACTTCAAGTCCGACGGTTTAGTTCCTCCGACGTGAATTACTAAAACCACGTAATGTCCAGCTCCAAGAGAAGCCATCTCAACTCAATTAAACAACGTCGAGCAGATCAACGAGCAACGAAAGCGTGCGTCGACCAAAGAGCTCCGAAACCAGTGTGGCGGTTAGCCTCTGAAAGCTAAACGCTAGCACAAATCCGTTCTAGTCTGTCTAGTTCTGTTGTTGCAAGATGGCAAATGATGTTGTCGAGAGGCAATTGATGAGAGATGTTTCACTGCTGTACTTAGGCAGTAGATGTTGTAAGTGAACAAAGGAATTGTTAAAAGGTTCTGTCACCTCCCTCTACTGCACTGGGCTTAAATAGGTTTCAGCCCAGACTACACTCTTCCCATAAAGTCCGTTACTAGTGAAATAGGGCCTTTTGCGTAGGGCGGGTGTTTACCATGTAGGGTTTCTAGGGTTTAACTGTACTTTAGCTCGTTGAAAAGGCGGGCCGAAACTTGTGTTAACGGTAAGGCTAAGCGGGAAGCGGGGCACAAATGGGGCCCGTCACGGCTACGATATGACGTATTAGGGTTTGCGGCCCAACCCCGATTTCGGTGTATACCCCCTGATTCGGATTTGCCACGCTTTGGCTCGTAAAAAATCCCGAAATGGGCGACACAACATGCGGTTTTTATGATCCCAGCATGTTGTCCGCAAACATGGGAGCACGTGGGTGTGATGGCATGTGCCGTTGACATGCTTGACGTGGGTGGGCTCGGGGCCGGAAAACCACAGCTTGGGAGGCTTAGAAAAGCCTAACTTCGCCGTACAGTGTCCGATTCGAGCAAACTAAGTTGCAAGTGGAAGCCCTTCCCCCAAGTAAATATAAGTTTTCAACTTAATTTACGCCTACCGGCCGGTTTTCGCGTCAAATCCGCCGTCCGATGTCACCCAAGCCCTCGTACAGCCAAATAAAGCTTTTAGGGTTTCAAAATCTGCCACATTCGCGCGGGGCTAGCAACCCCTAGACAGGAGGTACCCGCATACCCGCTCCGCTAATACGCTCAACAATCAGCGCTCTATATTTCTTCTATTCACGGCGTTGCCCATTTCATGCCCCATGATGGCATGGTGCCGTGCCCTTTGCCGCCGGCGAGATGAAGGCCCCTGCTAGGGTACTTTGAGAGCTCCCCGCCATTTTTCACGCCCGGCGATGCGCAAGTTTCTAAGGCCAACGATCCGCGCGCCAGGGTGCTTACACTCCAAGTCAACTGCCCCTCAAGCCTAATAGGCCCCCAGCCCGTGCTCCTTGGTGGTATTTCCGGGCACGTGGCAAGAAAAACCAGTGCACACGACATGCCATTCTCGGTGTCGCCGCTCTGTAGACGGCCGGGCGCAACACAGTCGGCGGATATTAGTGCAATTGTGCAAACATGCTGAGAACCCAGTGTCGAGTAGTCTCCCGGCTTGTCGCGACACTACGTGTGCCGAGCCACGCATAGAGGCGTGCATAACCTGCACATGCACGAATTTCGGCCCGCAAAATATGGGCCGAAAATCCAACGTGGGTGCCCACAACAATTGGGGCGTGCCGGTAAAGGTGCTCACGTCAGTGAACAACGCGCCGTGGTGTGCTGTTCGAAAATCATTATTCTACCCCCCAATCGAGTTGCATGGCCATCGCGGCAGTGCGTGGCGGGTAATTAAATACGTGCCGCTAGTAACGGACTTTATGGGAAGAGTGTAGTTACGCCTGCAAGCTTCGCTTACGTGTCAGGCGTTAGTGTTGCTCAACCGTCGTCATCTGTCCTCGAGACACGGCCTGCCTAGCATTGGGTTTCACGACGCGGCTCCTTCTGCATTGAAGAGCTCGTTCTGGCGCGTCATCTGGCTGGTTAGATTAATTATGCATATCTGTACGTACCGGGAGATACTGGTCGTACTGTAGCATTAGCACCATTACAATATTGCAGTAGCGACGTACCCACGAGTATACGTCCGTCCTGTGGAAAAGCACGAATTGGAATCCGTAACGAGTACCTGTACAATGTCCTGCAATGTACTGTTGCATGACTGTACTCGTCACACTTGCCCTTGGGTTGTGCGCATATCGGCGGTAAGTCGACATACGCAATTTCGTGCGTTTTCCCCGCAGCGGCCTGCACAATACCTCCTCCCTCCGTCGCTTGTGCATCATATTTGCGCGACCGTCGCATCAGCATTCATATTGCGGCGTTGTGCGCCCGTCACTCTTTTCGTCTAACCAACACAACGATTGTTTGAAAGAGCGTGCCGCACGGATGCGGGCGCGATAACCCCAAGAGCACAAGCCCGGCAGTGCTCAAATTCGCCCCTCGTAGTCGGCGCATTCCATTTTGCGCGCAAAGCCATTGCCTAGTATTTCACGAGACTTGTCAATAAGATCGACGCATGGTTACATTTTCTACCTGCGAAGGTGCGAAATCTTGTCCAGACTCTTGTGGAGGAGTGTATGTACACGGCTGATGTTGTTCCGTGTTTTTTATTATTTCCGCAAGCTCACACTGCCTGTGCCTTCACTTGGCATCCACATCTATCTGTATGTATGCCCGTTTTTATGTTTTGCTGGCGCCACCGGGATATGAGACTGGCAGGTAAGCACACACCGGCACCCTCTACGGGTGGCGCTTTGGAAGCACGACGGAGTGTCAGGTCACAACAAACCTTTCACCCACAATAATGTATCTTGAATGTGTGAGAGCGCTCGCGGCCACGCCCACGGGTGCCTCAAATACGGTGTCCTCCTTTTTGCCTCTTGTCTCTTTGCTGGGTAACTCAATCACAAAAAGCAATAGCGCATTTTTGACAAAGTGCCTCTTTGCTGATGTTGCTTTGTTTACATTAGTGAATCTTTAGCATGAACAGTACTGTACAAGTACTATCTGCGAAGATGTAGTGCAGTTACTTACAGGAAAGAGCTCATCGAAAATGTATGCTATTGTGAAGCTCAATCACATCCACGTTAAGCCCACAACGCCCGCCGTCTGGGAGCCATGCAGCATCCGCGCATCGACCCTCTCCATGCACGACGACTCTCTGCAGCTGCTCCATAGCTCGACCTTCTCCGCCACCTCGACCCGCCCATTCACAGCTCCTCCCCAATCTCCTCCGCAATCTCCTTCGCCGACCTCCGCCCCCACCCCACCCCCTCCTCCTCCTCCACTGCCAACTCCATGTGCGCCTTCCGCTTCCGTGAGACTTGCCCCTTCCCCCTCCCCCGCCCTCTTTCCCGCCCTCCTTCCACCTCAGTTGTCCGCAGCCCGTTCACAGCAGCCAACAACGCCGCCACTTGATGCGCCTGCCGTGCGACGTCCTGTCGACTGAGAGGCGGCGCCGAGGAGGTCCCCGGCTCGCCGGGTCCACCGCTGCCGCTGATGACGGGGGCGGGGGTCCACGGGACCTGCGGCACCCCTCTCCTCGCCGCCTCCCACACGGGGGGCACCTGCGCGTTGGGGGCGGAGGCCTGCGTTGCGCCGGCGGACCGCGCGGCTGCGTGGAGGTCGTACAGCTGACCCCGCCTCGCAGGGAGGGCGGCCTGGCGGGGGGGACACACCCCGACCACGGCCTCCCTCAGTCAGGGCGACCGATCATGCCATAGGACAGACGTAAGCGAGGGAGGCTGTTTGGGCCTTGTGGTGGTGGAAGGTGGCGGTGAGGCGTGCAACCAATGAACCATGGACGAAACTCACACGAGTAAAAACAACAAATCGGGTGAGATAATAGGAGCAAGGCAACTCGTTAAGATGCAAAGAGTATTAGAAATGTACGCAGCAGATGATACACCGTCCTTGCACTTCTCCACCCTCCTCTCTTTCCAGACGCCTTACCTGTGGAAGCGGCTGCGACGCGAGCGGTGCGCCCGTCTTCTGCGGAGGCGATGTCGCCCGGAAGCAGCGCGCGTGTGCGCGTTCCTGCGGCCGCCGTTGCGCGTGGGAGGCTGCGGGAGGTAGGGGCGCGGGGGTGGGGGAGTGGGTGTAGAGGTAGGCGCCGTTGGGGAGGGACGCCGTGTGGGAGACGACCTGCGCGCAGAATGGAGGTCAGCAGATCGTGAACGCAATAGCAATCCAGTTGCGGGAAATTCCGACAAAAAATGAATTCCTCAACATATCGCGCTGTTTGGGGTTATGCGCTGAAAACTGTAGCCGTAAACTCCATTAATGGTTGCTCAAATAGGTCTTTTGGCTTTACTACATCCCCGAATTGATGGAATTCATATGTTTCCGAGCGCACATGCAAAAGCAGCTCAGTCAAAGTGAAAGTCCCAAAGATATGACAAAAAATAACCCCTTATCAATTGTGACATGAGAAAATATAATAATTGCGCATAACTTATCTCAAATTTGATCGTTGAGGTTGTAAAGCAAATTAATTCAACGGCTCTACCAATGAATCCATTTACAACTTAATGCACTGTCACACTCTGGTGGGCGGTGCGGCCCTTCCTCGGCTGTCGTCGAAAGTGAAAGGAATCCAAAAGCGGGTGTTAAATTGTTGAGACAACAGTTCGCACCTCGTAGAGCAGACGGCAGGCGAAGGCAGGGTCGAACTTGCAGCCCGGCAGTCGCTCGCCGAGGAGGGACGCCACGTTGAGCTGCTCCACCCCCACAAGCTTCCCCTCCTCCGGGGCCACGTACCCCAGGATGGCGTGCGCGGATGGGTGCATTGCCAACCCGCCACCCGCCACCGCCGCAGGACTGCGGACGAAGACGGACGCCCACAGCGCTGCCGCCTCCTCATCCAGCAACTACAGTAGGAGGCACACCCGCAGAACAGTTGGACGTAAAGCACAAGGCTCCAAAACGTGACGACACCAACGCGATAAAGGGAATGGAAGAGAGAGTTGTGAGGAGAGGGGGGGGGCGGACCATTTCTCGGGGCCCACTCGGAGATAGGTAGTCAGCCTTTGCCGAGACCGTAACGCAACGACCCATCCCTGCAGCGGACACCCAAATGCAGTGGTGCCTGCTAAACTGGTCTGAAGCGCAAATTGATGTCAGGACTCGCAAGATTCTGGCATGAGGGGCCTGGCACTGCAGCCACCTTCAAACGGTTCACTTGTTGTTATTGCACAATTACGGGCCAATGTGGGGACAAGGTCCCAACCGCCTCACAAGCAGAGGGGCGATGCGCAGACGGAGCGAGGATGTGAGGGTTCATGTGCGGGGCCCGCACCGTTCTCCTCCGTCAGCAGCTGACTGTGCCGGCTCCTCACCAGGATGCGGTGCGCTCCGAAGCTGAACATGCTGAACGAGTCGTGGGCAGCCTTTCCAGGCACCTCCTCCTCCCGGCAGCCACCTGTGCTGCCCGGCTCACCGCTAACACACACCGCGCCGCTGCTGCCCGAGCTGCTTCGCTCCGCTGCGTGACAACAACCTGGCGTTGAGCTCAACCACACCGCAGTGCATACATGACCATAGGGAAAGCAACACTGAGTAGACTGTGCGGGTTGCAAGGGCAAGTCTTCTCACCTGACTTGGCAGCAGTGTCCAGGGGTGTGGCCTCGCCGGCGGTCGTCCTCTTCAGCGCGTGGGTCCAGGCTTTGTTCTGCTGCGCGCGCGCGCCCCATTTACGCGGGAGGAAGGGCTTATCGATGAACACCACCAACGCAGCGCCAGCACTGCCACTGACAATCAAAAGTCAAGTTAGAGCCCCGTCACGCTCAGGGACGGAGAGGGTGCACAGAGGGGGGACGGCTCCGCACCTGCCATCCGCCGGTTTTACATGCACCGGTATCTCCCATCCCTGCGGGCGCACAGCGCGGTGGGCAATGCAGACAACGCTGAGCTCAGAAGCGGCGAGGTGGAGGGGTAGCCATAGCACTGACAACAGGAACTGCAGCAAGCATGGGGCGGCGCTGCTTTCACCTTGAGCATGGTACAGGCGAGGGCCTTGAAAGCGGAGGCCGTCATCACAACGTTGCACCCACACTCTCTCGCCAACCGACCAGCCATCTCGCAGGCCGCGATGCTGCCCGGTGGCGGCGCACTGGAGGTCGACGCCGTTAGGAGGGTGCCACCCCTGCCGCCGCTCTGCCCACCCCGCGCAGTTTGCTGCAGCCCCCCGTGCAGCTGCACACCCGGATGTGGAGGGTTGTGGCGACGGAGGGAGGTGAGGGGCTGCACCGTCCGCACGTGCGTCATCACGGCGTCCTCGCTTGTCGGGTACACCTCTGTGCAGCGCGGCATGCCGTCGCACACCTCAGCCAAAACCAATGCGGAGGGGATGGGGGTTACAGCAGAGGGAGTGCAGATTGGGGCGGACCGAGGCTGACACAGTCCATCAGCTCGTAGTACTGCGGATGTGACTGCATCCTCCGCCGCCCGCATTCCACATAGCCCTGCAGGAACTCCCACGACGCCGGATGCCTCTGCGCCCAGACAGGCAGGCAAGCGCCATCAGACCCCCCCATTGGGTGCCGATTCAAGGCAGGAGTGAGGGCACACGAGTCGAGGGTAAGAGTTGGGGGTGGTTCTACCGCGGAGTAAACGGCCACCCGTTTGGCGAAGGACTCCCCAATCTCTTGCATGTATTTCTGCTGCGCGTGCTGCACCACATCCGCGAGGCGGAACAAACGGCTACGTTCCTGAGGCGCTAGCCCCCGCAGCGCCCCCTCCCCCTTCGCAGCCAGGTCCAGCAGCCAACTGTGGTCTTTCACCGACAGCTCTGTGCATTTTGGATCGAAGCACAGAGAGCAACGGACACTAATCAATCAGTTCACCTAGCACGGCCGCTCACCCAAACTCATCTCTGATGCGTGAGTACGACTATGCAACGCACTTTTCTGCTTCTTCAGCCTCTGCTTAGCCACCTGCTCCGTCTGAATCACATGAGGGGCACAGCAGAGGGTTTTCATCAAACGGTAAATCATAAACAAAGAGGGCTTAGGGGTGGAAGTGCGTCAGAGTTGAGCTGCGTCGTGCGTCTCACCCGGATCCACGCAGCAAGGGCAGGGTCGAACGCGGGGTTGTTGGGATTCAGCATGTTCTTCGGGGGCTGGATGAGGGGGCCCACGGGTGGTGGCGGCTGAGACAGTTCGGTCGCTGTGGTCTCACAAGCCTCAGCGGCATCATCCGACTCAGCAGGCGCTACGTCGCTGAGGTCCTCCCACTGAGTGTCCTCTTGTTGCCCCTCCTCCTGGGCTGCACAGTCTTGCACCCCCCCAACCGCGGTTACCCCCTCACCTTCCCTCTCCACCTGCCCAGCTACCACTTCCGCGCTGCCTTGCGCCACTGACTCCTGCTGCTGCTTACTGGTAGGCTCAGTGGACTCTACGTCACCCCCCGTCACTGCCGCAGCCTCGCCAGAATCCGAATCCGAACCAGACGAAGACGAAGAGGAGGAGGATGATGAAGATGAGGAGGAAGAGGAGGATGATGATGATGATGAAGATGAGGAGGAGGAGGAAGTGGAGGATGGAGGGGCGGTGGGTGCGCCCTGTGCTTCCTCGTCCTGCTGTGCATCGTCTGTGTCGCCATTCATTGGGGGTAGGGGTGGGGGTGGTGGGGGTTCCAGGGACGGTGCATCCCAGGTGAAGGGCTGCTCGGTCGCTGGTGGCGCAGGGGAGGGGGGAGGGGCGGCACCGGCGGGTCCCTCCTTCCGCAAGCGGTCCAGATGCGATGCGATGAGGGCGGTGAGCTGCGGTGGGGGCGGGGTGGACGCGCGGGGTGCAGGCCACCCGTTATTAATGGCTGTAACAGCCACCCACCCACAGAGCGTTCACCTGCATATGTGTGTGCGTGTGATTGTGCCTGCCCCGTGAGATTGAAGGTGCCTTTGAGGAAAGGGGGAGGGTCACCTGCTGCCCGGTCGCCTCGCTGAGCGGCTCTACTCCATACTTGGTCCAGCAGCTGTGGGATAGCCACGGCGCAGAAGGGTGGGGAGCTGGCGCGGGGCTGTGAAGGGGGTCAGGGAGGGCAGGCAGGCACTTCTCAGTCCATACTACAATACTTCCCCGGCGAGGCAACGGTCGCAGCGGAGGGGGCGACTCGGCGGACTACGACGAGCACTCACGGGAATCTGATGGTGGGCAGCGCCGCGACGCCCCCGCCGCCCGCTCCATCCATTCTTTCAATCCTCGAGATGTCACGGCCGGCCTCGCCTGCCGCCATCGGAGTTCTCGAGAAGTGCGCCCGTTCTCCGAGACAAGGCCAGTGCGTAATGTCGCTATGTAATATGTTGTCAATGGGGGCCGCGGTGTGGGCGGGTGAGTGCGGAGTTTCGACCGAGTGTCGAGCTGCTTGCGGCAATAGCAACAGTTGTGCCACTAGCTGCGCGGCCCGCTAGATGGCCCTCTGAGGAAAAAGGCAAGGCAGTGGCGGCGATAGTCACTCAGCGTAACCGTCGTTATGGGAAGTCGGTTCTGCTGGTGCCGCCTGAGACGGCGGCGGAGGTGGGAGGTCGAGCTGCGAAACGACTAATCGGCAGCGGCGGCCGATACCGCCATCGCGCCGATTATCATTGTGGTGATATTAAGTAAAACATTTTTTACAAGAAAAAGCAGTGGAGGCCACCAAGCAAAACGAAGAAGAGAGGGGAAAACGTAAGCCCGAGGAACAGGAAGGCGTGCCACAGCATCAGCAGTGCTATAAAGTCGTGCTGCTGTTGCGAAATTTGACATATCACTCTAGAGGCGAAGCAGAAAGTCCTCTCGTGATCATGTTGCCATTCTTGTAATCCATTTATTAGTTATTGAGGAAGGCCTCCCTTCTCCGTGGACGATGATGACATTATCATTTGTTTCTTTCTTTTTTGTTTAATTAAGATCGAATTCCCCTTTATTATTGTTATCCTTTTTTTTCTTATTTTTTGCGCCCCCGGATATGGAACTTTTTTTTTTAGCTGTTCTCCTTATTTCCTGCAGGATTCCGATAATGGTTTCTTTGATAAGGATAATAATGAATTTAGCGACACTATTATTTACCTCAAAGATACATAGCTACGGGTACGGGTACAATTTTATTGTATTTTATCAATATAAGGATTTACTTACATGATCGCTGATGAGTTTTAGGTTTGTTTCGAACTTCTGCTCTGAGTCGTACTGGCAAAACGCCGAATGCATAGAGGGTGGCAGTGCGGACTCACCTGCCTTACCTTATCTGTCATAGGTATTTACACATAAAATGACATGCATCAGCTGTTGTGAGTTTCCTTAGTTTAATCTGCTAGGTTTGCGCACAATGTAGTGCTTCTTTTTGCCGTGCTTTGGATTCCATTGCCCTCTCTCTTGTCACTCTTGCCCTTTTGTTTCCCCTCCCTTTTTCCATGTCCGTGTTCATGTTCTTCTTCTTGTAATCCATTACCATCTGCTCTGCCACCATCCTCGAAAGACTAGATGTGCTTGATGCGTCAGCTGCTTTGGATTACAACACTTTGTGGTAATTACAAGACTTTCTTGCAAGGTGGTATTCTTCATCGGGATGGGCGGGATTTAAATTTGAAATCGGTTATTACAAAGAAATCAGTGGAATCCACCAGAATCAAAGGAGAATAAAGGGGAGGCAAAGAAGCCTAAGCCCGCGGAGCAGGGAGGCCAGCAACAACAGTTGCACCAGCCCCCGGAAATTGAATCAGTTTGTCAACCAGAAAATGTGTGAAAACTAGAAACCTTTGATTATGCAATAGCAAGTAGTGGAATCCACAGGGATACAACAAAAAAAGTGGAAACTGGAAACCACCCCTTAAGAAAGAAAGACAAGTGAATCTAATGATAAACTCGTAGGCGGGACGACGAGAAACTACTCTTGTATTTGCAAACAATGGAAACCCGCCACCAAGCCAACAAAAATAAAAGAACACAAAGGTCTAAGCTCGCGGGGTAGGAAGGCGTGCAACATCATCGACCCTGCCCTCCCGCAAGGCGTCTCGAAGATATGACCCCAAAGCGTCATGGAGAACCACAAAATACGCGCGGCATGAATTCCCGACGCACATCGCCAAAAACTAATCGACAGGAAGGGGGAGAAGTAGACCGACGAACAAACTCCCTCATGCGGACATAGCTGCTAGAACGCGATGAACGAAAATTCGAGAATCAACAACACGCATGCCTAGTAGGGTTCGCTGAAAATCGACGACGGGGAAATTGACTCTACTTAGTAACAAATAGCTACTGCTACATGTACTCGTACCCGTCGAATTCTTTCAGGGTTATCATGAGTTCAGCCCGCGATGATGCCCCGTTCCTCGCATTACATGACAATTACCCCTCCTTTGTTCTACTATAGCGGTGGAGCTTCTATGTAGGCTCGCGACCTTGATGGTTGCACTTCGACGTTTCATGTTTGGCATGGGTACCCCTTCGGCCCGGAGCCTTCTCTACGAGCCCTACGCTCGCATGAAGTTCTTCATTTTGATTTCTCGTATTCGCCGTTTACATGCCGATCTCGCAAGGATGTCCATCAACGCGTCTCCATTGCTCGCCATGGTAATAATTGTTGTTATCTCCGAGATACCGTGCATGGCAGTTGTTGTGATAGTTGTTGGTGCGTGCGTTCCTATTGTGAGTGTGTTGTTCCGGCCATCTCAAGGTCATTAAGTACGAACCATGTCTTCTCCCTAACGTGACAGATTGCCTCCTTGCAATCTGGTAGCACAGATCAATGTTGGTGCATGTGGGAGTGAACATGGAGATATTGAAGATGTCTTACTATTCAGTGTTGATAGTCAAATGTAAATAAAAGCGGAAAATAAATTGTGTTTGTCACCTCCTTCCACAACACTAGAATTAAGTAGGTATGTCCTAGCTAGCTCCGTCTGGTCTCGCATGCTCCTCTTGGCTTGCACGTTAGGGCTCTCGCAACGGTCTCAACTAACTAGCAACGTAGCATGTTTGCCTCGGGAAATCATACCATATCGTCGTGTAGCATGATTAACTATGCGTACTTAACGTACCGGGAGGTATTGGTAGTACAAATAACGGCCCCCTCCCCATCGCCCAAGCCCTATTAAACACAACCGAATATCTCTCCCCTGACGCCATCAAACAACAGTGCCAAGCACGCATCCGCCAGCTCCTTCACGACACCACCACGGATAAGATAAAAAAAATAAAAAATCGAGCCAATGCGGCCTACGACACCTGCCCCAAACTCTCCCACCGCCGATTGAAAATTAAAAGCGGCCTCCTACCCCCCGCCGGCACCACCTCCACCCTCCACCGCATTACCAAACCCGATAAAACCACCGCATCCTCTCCCTCCGCCGTCATTGACGCGGTACACTCTCACTTCGCTAACGAACTCGGCTGCGCCACCCCACCCGAACTACCCACCCCCCCATGGGAACTCCCTAACAACCCCGACAACTTTACCATCGAACCCCGCGGAGACCCCTCTCTCACCCTTGCCGACATGATTACCCGCGACACTTTCGATAAAACCCTCAACTCCCTAGGCACCGGCAAAGCCCCCGGCCCCGACGGTATCCCCAATGAAATAATCAAATTCCTGCCCCCGGCGACCCGCTCCGCCCTCTTCTCTCTCCTCTCCCTCCTAGCACACAAATCCTACACCCCTCCTGATTGGTGCCACAGCACAACATGCCTCCTACATAAAAAAGGCGACCCCTCCCTCCTCGATAACTACCGCCCTATCGCCCTCATGAATAACCTCCTTAAACTATGGACAGCACTAATCAAAGATGCAGGCTCGAAGTACGCCGAAACCCATGGCATTCTCAGCGACCAACAAGACGGATTCCGACAACACCGCAGCATCCACGACGCCCTCTCCTCCCTCATTATGACGATGGAGGACGCGAAACTCCACAGCAAAGACATCTACGTCATGTACGCGGATTTCAAAGGTGCCTTCAACGCCGCGGACCACCGCATCATGTTCAAACACATGCGTCAACTCGGTATGCCCCCCACCTTTGTCGACACATGCGAACACCTCTACGGGGTCTCAACCACAGAATATATTACTCCACATGGCCCCACCCCCACCATCGACATTAATCGCGGAACCCTCCAGGGCGACACCCTCTCCCCCTTTCTATTCACCCTCTTTCTTGAACCCTTCCTCCGCTGGCTCACGGTGGGAAGCCGGGGCTACCGCCCAGGCCCCCCCGCCACTAACGTCGACCCCACAGTCCCCACAGCCACATACCCAGGACACGGCTTTGCTGACGACCTCAGCCTCGTCACGGGATCGACCCCCAACATGACCATCCAGCTAAGAAAACTCTCCCTCTTCAGCGCCTACACCGGCATGACGGTCAACATCCGCAAATGCTGCATCACCGGCGCCCTCTGGCGTACAGGCAACGCCCTCACCCGCGCCAACACTACCCTCCTCGCATCCCGCCTGCAATCACAGTTCATCTCCCTTAACTCCACACCGGCCCCCATCCCCTCCATTGGCCCCAGAGACACATACCGCGTTCTAGGGGTAGAGCTAAACACCTCCCTCAACTTCACCACACATTGGCAAGAACTCAAACGTACCACTGCATCCCTCATCACCGCCCTCTCCACATCCCCACTAACTCAATCCCGCAGAATCAGGGTCATCCGTGGACTCCTCATCGGAAAGCATTTCACCCTCCAGCTCGGCCTCTTCACCGACTCCCAACTCGACACTCTCGAAGGCCAAATCTGCCGCGCACTCCGCTCCGCCGTCTCATCGGTACGTAGTCTTCCCCGCACCGCCCTCCACCGCCCTACTACAGACCTAGGATACGGATTACCCTCCCTCAAAGCACACGCCGCACAACTCACAGTCTGTCACTTACATAAAATCATGAACAACTCAGGATATAGAGGCCACATGGCACGGGCACACATACGCACCCTATCCACAACGTACTCCCACTGGCCCTCTGAATCCATCATGACAACCTGTCACACTCCACCCACACTAAAGTGCTTGGTCCGCGCTCAACGTGATGCGGGCACCCTATTCCACAACATTCCCCCACTCTCCCTCACCAACCCTATCGCGTCCACAATCCGTGCCCACTTCACCACTCAAGACAACACCCTCCTCACCTCACTCCGTGACAAAGCCACACACATCACCGACCCCCACACATATAAACAAGCTTACTGCGATTTCTCTCCCCGCAAAACACACGCCTCCCTACTCCCCCGCCTCACCCCCCTCTGGAAAAATAACATCACCACGTGGCCACAAGTCCTCCTCAGAGCCACCTCATCCTCCTTCATCCTCAAATCATGTAAATCCATCACCACACTCACGGGGTCCACCACCCCACTCTCAGTTCCCATCCGCCTCCTCGCCGCAATCCTCACCGAACCCCTCGATACTATCCACAACCGCCTCCCCATCACGAACCTCCATACCAACCAGGCCTCCCCCCCCACCACTATACATCCCTCGTGGATACCCCTCCTCGCCCCTCACCTCCCCCGCTCCACCCACACCCTCCACTCCGGCATCTACACCCCCCGCGCCAGTCACCCCACCCCCATAGCACCCATCGCACACCTAGACACAGAATACCTCACCCCCTCCGACCACCACTACCCCCCATGTGACGTAACACGCATCATTTCCAAACACAAAGACACAGAATACGGCCAAACACAGTACATGGTTGAATGGGCCCCGGAACACCTCACGGAATGGGACATACAGCTACAACTCGACGACGGCTTCCGCCTCGTCTCCTCCACTCCCACATCGGTATGCCTCCCCTCCCCCTCCCCCTCTGCCTGCTCCATCTGCCACGAACCCCTGCACACAGAACCCTCCTCCACCTGCTGCACATGCCCGCACTTTGCCATACACTCCCAGTGTCGCCCAGCTCAGGGGCCCGCCACATGGCAGTGCGACTGGTGTGCTCGCGGCCAACAACACGACCTCACCCACCTCCACGAAGTCCAGTGGGCCCCATGCCTACAACTCCACGACACCATCAGTGAGACCCCCTCCGGCCCCACCGCCCTCACCGCATTTAACTCAGGCTATGTCCCCTCCACCACACCCATTTTGCCAGAACCCGGACCCCCTCCGTGGTCACACCCCCTAATCACATTCAACCATGACCCCATCAACCCCGACCTCGACATGCTCCCTACCGGTAAATTCGCTATCCACGCACACCCATCACTCCACGACACCACCATACTCTGCACTCCCGACGGCCGCGCGGTCACCACCCTTAACGGCCCCCGCGTCCGCCACCTCTACCAACTCTTCCGCCCCGACCTCTCTCATCTTACGTTTGAAGAGGAGGTCTACCACCTCCTCACCCGCCTAGGCTCCCGATCTGAGATCCATTCACCCACACCCGCCACCACCACTCGTAATAGATGGGCCACTAGAGAAGACCTCCTCACAGCTCTCCGTCACACATTCCGCATCCAGACAGAACTCTACTCCGACCCCCTCAATAAATCCCTTCACTCCCACACCTACCACTCCCTCTACCCCGAAGATATAGTCTTCTCATCTAGCGGCAGCAATGCCCCACACACATGGCAAGGTACCAACATAGCCAACCCCGAATACGACCACGAATGCATGAGACGAGCCATGGAACACGCAATCACCAGCGCACACCTCACTGCCCCACACACACCCAGCGCAACCATCCTCATCCTCCCCCGGTGGGAACACACACCCTACCGCCACTCCAAATACATCAACTCCCCATACACTCACCACCTCTACACCCTCCCCAACGACGCAAACACATTCCTACCCCCCGACCAACACACCGGCAACCCCACCCCTACCCCATTCGGCACACGATGGATGGTAGACATATACCTCGTCGCTAACCCCCTCGCACTCTCCACCCTCCCATCACCCACAGCCATGACAGCACTCCACAACACTCTCGAATCCATGTACGACACTCACCTCCCCAACCCTATCATCACCCCCCCTCCTCCACACCTCTCTGACACATACTCACCCCACTCAGCAGGTATATACCACCGCCCCCCCAACCCAACTCACCCCCTCACATACCCCCTCCCGGACCGCGTACATCTAACGTACCCCCCCACCAGAGGCACCCCTGCTTGGAACTGGCAGGACTTTGTCTACACAGACGGCTCGAAAAAAGGCGGCTCGACCCCCCTCGGAGCAGCAGCTACCCACCCCGCCTCGGACACCAGAATCAAAATCCTGGTGACCTCTACCCCTCCCTCACATACAATAAATCGTGCTGAATTATCTGGCATAGATATAGGCCTCCAACTTGGCCGCACCCACCTCCTCACAGACAGTGCGTGCTCCCTCCGCCTTATTCAAGGTTACTTAAACTGCCCTTCCGCTTACCGCCATCACATTCACCGCGACACCCTCTTATCTATCACACACACCCTTAAAACCCGATGCGAAGCAGGCATCCGTACACACCTCGGTAAAATAAAAGCCCACAACCACTCCATCGGCAACGACCTCGCAGACACCCTCGCCAACCAAGTAGCGGATGGCCACCCACCCGATACTACATACACCACCGGTTCAGAAGTCACGATAGGCCACTGGACATGGCCATACACCCTCATCCCACAAACCTTAGGGGACCCCACTCCCTACAGATACACCAACCTCAAATCCGACGCACACAAATACAGCACAATCCACACACACACTCCTCTCTCGCAAACAACCAAACACGGAGGCCTCCTCGCCCGCGCCGCGAAGGACGGCGCCGATTTCTCTTACCACAAAAAACACTCAACCCTCACAAATATACAGTTCACACACAAACAAGAATTCATGTGGGGCGTCCACAACACCCGCCTACTTACTCACAACCCCACCCTGCGTTGCCCCCTATGTGGTCAATTCACCAGCAACGGCCACATGGCCGGTAACTGCCCCTCTATGTCTGGTCTAAGACAGGACCGACACAACAGCGCTCTGCAACTCCTACTCTCCCTACTGGAACGCCACAACGGAGGACGCTGGGAAACCATCACCGCAGACTTCGGTAACAAACCCATAAAATCGTTTGCTTCCCCCTCTCTTGCCCACACTCCACTTGACTGCCACCCACCTCACCCCACCCACATGCCCACCCGACTTGTTGCTGCTGACGAAGGTCTCTCGCCTGACTCCTTAACCTCATGCCCCGCCGTCCTCCCCCCTGAGATTCTCCCCCCCCTGCTTCGTCCCCCTGCACACAAACCTGACTTCATCCGCATCCTCGAACCCCGATTCGTTGGTCACTCCAACGGTCGCCGTCGCTACGCGTCCATAAAAAAGATTCAGATAGGGGAATGGAAGTACTGCACAGACAACAACCTATCCCACACAGCCGACCTCATTCGTGACAAATACACACCCCTTGCGAACGCCATCAGAAACCACTGGCCAGGCACAGTGGTCGACATCCTCCCAATAGTCATGAGCCGCACAGGTACACCGCACTCCTCCACTATCACGAGTCTCACCTCCCTTCTCACCGCCCGATCAATTAGTCAGAAGTACATGTACAATGTCCTGAAATATTGCACCGTTACATGACAATTCTCGTCATAGAACAATATCTGACTTTCCTTTCTTACTGACTTGTCTTGGTGAGTACATGTACACCTCTTTTCTAATTAATGGCACATTTTTGGGACGCGTGGACGAGAAAATACATGAAAACCAACCGTGCTACCCGGAAAAGGAGGAAAGATATCTGAAAATAGAAAACATGGGCAAATGAAGTAAGGACATTAAATCATTACCGAAACGACTGGAATGGCTTTAATAAGAGAAGCAATATCCATCCGTGTGATAATAACAAAAAGCAACATTAGAAGCAATGCAAAGTTCATCCAGCTGATTTCCCAACTTCTGTCCTACCCCCCTAAAATTATATATATAAGTGACAACAAACTCCTTGGGAAATTCTTTTCAAAAAAATTTCCACGCAGCGATCGAGGGTTTCCATAGTGACTTAGCTGCACTTTAATCACGGATGGTACATTTTCTCGCAGTTCCAAGCATGTCATGTTCACCACTTTCTGTTATACTTCGGCATTTATCCTCACAAGAGAGAGAGCTTTGTTGAATACTAATATAACTAAATAGTGTACTGCTGGGATGCCTTGCTACGATGCCACAGTTTTTCAGAAACGCAACAGGTCACAAGCGCCTTCACCCAACCCCGGACGTGAGGTGCGTTGTGAAGTATCATTTGTGACAGCCTTAGAGGCACCCATATCATATAGTCCTAAGTGACAAGTAATACCACGGAGGGCGGCTCACGTTTACATCTCGTTTCGCTAGCGGGCCGACGCAATTCGAAATGGCAATTCGTCAAGGCTGTCGATATAGTACACTCCTCCACAAAAGTCCGGACAAGATTTCGCACCTTCGCAAGTAGAAAATGTAGCCATGCGTCGATTTTATTGACAAATCTCCTGAAATCCCAGGCAATGCTTTGGCGCTCAAGATGGAATGCGCCGACAACTGCGAGGGGCGAATTCGAACACTGCCGGGCTTGTGTACTTGGGGTTATCGCGCCCGCACCCGTGCGGCACGCTCTTTCCAACAATCGCCGTGCTGGTTACAAGGAAAAGAGTAACGGGCGCACAACGCCCCAATATGAATGTTTATGCGACGGTCGCGCAAATATAATGCATAGGAGACGGAACGAGGAGGTATTACGCAGGCCGCTGTGGGGGAAACGCACTGAATCGCGTATGTAGACTTACCACCGATATGTGCACAACCCAAGTTAAGGCGCTTTCGGCCACAATGTTCAAACGATCATAACTTTGTCAAATATGGTCAAAAGTTTTTCAAACAGGTACCGTTGGACGCGTATTTTCAATGCGCATCGAGCCTTATTACTTTGCAGATCAAACACCCACAAACAAATTTTCTGTGAATTCTTTTAATTTCCGAAATTATTCCGGCAAAGCTGAGCCGAAATGCCAAGGAACACCCGTCGAATTCAGCTCACTTCATGAGGCGATTTGTGCGGGGTTTGTCGATATATAGTAGCTAATTCTTCATTCCTACTGATTTCCGAGCCTAATTCTCGACGTGCGTTACGCGTGGGGCGGGTGTGGTTGGCACAAGCACATACCCAAGCATTCCAAACACCACCCTCAACGTGATGCGGCCCTAACGGCCATGTTGGACCTCGCCCCTCCCCAAACCCAATCGCCCTAGTAGCGTTTCAACAGCGTGCAGTGTTTATCCAAACCTGCGCAATGTGCGGTTTTGCTCGCTTGCTTTCCAAAAACATCACCCGTGCCAGCGGCGTGAACTTCCGTGCTCTATTCACACACATGTAAACCAAACCGCGCGCACTGAACACGGCACACACGCCTCCAAACCCCCTCCAAAAAGTCCCCCAAAATAAGGTTATGTGGAACACGGAGTAATATAGCTCGGTATGGGCGCTTGAGCAGTACCCAAGCGTGGCGATGAGAAGGATGTGTGTAGTACAAACAATTTCCTTGGAATTCATGAGCTTATTCGACAAACTCCACCGTAAACACCCGCTTTAATGTCTATTTGTAGGTTCGGTCACCAGTGTCCTAACCTATAAGGTTAGGACACTGGTGACCGTTTTTAAAAACCCCATATAATTAATCAGCTTTCTGGTTTTTTGTAGGTAAACTCATATCAGGGGCATTCCTCACACTCAGGGGCGTCGCAGAAAAAAAAAATCATCTGAAAATATTGCCGTATCTGGCGGCGGTGCTCTTTGCAATGTGACCCTGATGGTGAGTCACTAGCCGTTCAGTTAGCGGTTTTTACTGAAAATAACAGCCGACAAGCTTCGCAAACACGCAACCTATCCTTCTAAAGGCGCGACTATCACCACACGAGCCACCTATTTCGTTGACTATGGTAGACCAGCGTGGTATGTGGCCACTTTCGGGGCTGATGCGGCTACCGCGCGTACTAGGCGCAGTACATAAGCGCAAATGTCGGGAGAGGGACGCGCGCGATGAGGATGGCGCCATCCTAACCGCCCCCGAAGAAGAGCTAGAGCTGGCCGGTAAGACCCTCTCGCGTCTTGATACTAAGCTCGACAACGCCCATGATTGTTAGGAACATGTTGTGGCTAGTGGTTTGGCTGTTGGTGGTAGTGCAGCGGTAGACTTGACCGCTAACGAGACATAGCGGGATGAGGAAATGCCGCTCGCGAGCCTCGCCCCCGCGGCAGAAATTTGCTTCCAACCATCGCACTCGGGCGCTTCGCTTTGTAAGGTACCTAGAAACGACGAGTCATACGCATACACATCCTCTAAAAGGATGGGGAACAACAAGAGCTCATAAAATGGATAGTTCGTGGTGATTATGAACGTGGGCGCGGGCGTGGGCGTGGGCGCGGACTCGGGCGCTGGCGGGGCTGGAGCCCTCTTATTGTGGATGTTGGAGAAATAGCTCTCTCCGACGACGAGGAAGTCAGGAGGAAGACAAGGAGGAGGGAGCCAGCGAGGGTGGACTGCTAAAAACGTAGGAGGGCAGTTATGGGTGTTGGGCGCAAGTCGAAAAGTCGACCCCGCATTGCGTAGCGGCTTTGCCCGCTGGGGAGAATAAAAATTGCACAGGAAACTTGAAAAGTGTGAGCTGGAATTTTAAAAATCTGTCTTTCCCATTTTCACTGTCGAGAGAAAACGGGGGAAAGTATTGAGGCAATGGTTGCATGCATGGCTGGATGTTTGTGGCTAGGAAGCTAGCCAATTGTGGTCGTGAGTTGCACACATTGCGGACTGTGCCATGGGTTGCATAATCTTTGTAAAGACGTATGATGGGAAAGAGAGCATGGCGGATAAGGATTTCTGGGAGGAGAATGGTAAGAACCTTGCCAAGACCATGTGGTGCACCAATCAATGGTTCAATAGCTGACGCACGGCGATTGTGGATAGTGGCGTCGCTAGTGTACATCTCGCGCGTGGATTTGCGGAGAATGGCATGTGCATGATTGGGAGCGTGACGAGCGGCCACTCAAAGTCTCCTCGCCAATTGTTGCTCAGCAAAGCAAATGCGAGTGAGCAGCGTGCATGTTGCACATCAACATTCAAGGTGGGAAATCATGGGTGGGAGCTATTGGCCGATGTGGATTGTGACAATCAACCTATGTGCATGCTAGGGACTGCCGGAACCACAGCCACGGGTTAAACACTTACCCACAACCATTCAATTTTGCTTGCGAATGGAACGAGTAGTGTGCATCTAAAGAGCTGGGAGCAGTGGGATATCCATACTAATGCTGGATGGATGGAATGGAAAAGCGCGTAAGAGGGTCTGCGTGTTTCTTTGCAGCCCGGCCCAGAACCCGGATTGCTTTGCCCGCCACGTCAACGATGTGCAACCAAGGAACCGACTTTATGAGGCGATGATGCAAGCATGGGTAAAGCGGAAGGCAAGGAAGGCATCATCGGATGCAAGAGGGCAAGCGGAGCCGGAGAAGGTGAAGGTTCTAGCGTTGGTAGCGGGCGAAGTTGGTCATTTGCGGTGCTAGACGTGGATGGCGCTGTGTGAATTTTTTTGTTTTCTCACTTGGCAAGGTTTCAACCATTCTATATGACTCAACAACGATCAAAACATGTTTTGATATGCACAAGGAAGGTGTTTGACTATTTTGTTGTAGTTCAGCCCCTCCTGCTGTACTTTTAGAGCACTGAAATATGTGCTAAGTATTAAATTATAGCTTCGGACCCGGGTGACCTTTTACTTTAAACCATCATGTGGCCATCGACGTGAACTTTTTTTCATTTGAACTGTTAGTGTCGAAGTTTACATTGTATTAGCTTTGCAATGAACCATTAACTTATAAAATTGAGTCACCGGCCACGCAATTGTGAATGGAAACGTCAATTGAGGTTTGGAGGGCAAAAAAATGTCTGAAATTTCGTTTAACACCCTCGTCTTGTACACTATGGAACACCGTGTGTACGAGCGCTTTGCATGCCAAACCTGTCCCTTAAGCAAGCTTCAGCCATAAGCAACATGTCATGACAAGCTTTTGGTTATAGGTGCTGATTTGTTGAAGTTATCACATGTGCTAGAAGTGGTATAGGTTCGGTCACTGGTGACCTGACCTATGATAAATAGACATTAAGCTGAGGTCAAACCACCCCGGGTGACGGCTTATTGCTTGCTTTCCGGCTCTCTTACAATTGTATGGTATTGCTCGGGTGTCGTCGTGCTTGTCGTGGTGAGAGGGGAGCGTGTTCTTGACTAGCTTATGCTTAACATAATGCATGTCCGGACTTTTGTGGAGAAGTGTATGAGCATGAAATAATCATTTCCAGCACCCAAATATGCGAAATTACTATGGGGCGACAGGAGCAGATTTTGGGATATTGGGGCGTTTTGCTCGGTTTCTTTTTATGTGTTGTCTTGCGTCTCCCCGCCAGCCACGTTCATCACAATAGGGGTGGAGAGAGCGCATTCATGCTTTATTCTTGTCATGTCGATTGAATTGCCACACAAGGCTCGTCATGCAATGGTTCAATGCCAAATGCTGATGGATGAGGTGGGCTTATTCGGTGAAGTGTTTAGGGAGTCAATTGAATGTCGTTCTTGCTCGGATTTTTCATGTTGATAAGGTCAAACAGACAATTTACGCAATATTATAATTCTCATTGCGAGAAGCCCCATTAAATAGAAAATGAAGCACTTGATGCGCTCGCAAGGTGGCTATTATGTTGGCAAGAGTTGTAATGTGTGTGGAGCCTGCGCGGCTCATGACGATGAGGAGAGCATGGACCTACCTCCGAGGCAAGTGGAGCTTGAGTATTCTTTCGAGGGGGGCGTATTTCGCCTTGATACTCGTCTCGTCTTCGGAAAGGTTAGAGTTCGTACAAAATTTCCATTCGCCCGTATGGATAAGATGGAGGTCAACTTTCGTATGGGGTCGTGGTGCATGCGAGTTCTATGGGTCGACTGAAGTCGGGTTTGTGTGCTCGAGGGAGCAGAGCCGGGGAAGGACGTGACGTGGTATGAGGGCGGGTATTGGGGACGGGGGATTGGAGGCCTTTTTTCGTGTCAGCCATCCCCGACTCATAGGAATGGGCATGGGACGTGACATTGATATCGGGAATATGGAAAGGGAAATGGGCATTTATATGAAAGCGGATATCACGACTTACCCCAACCATTGAGCTCGAGAAATTGGTATCGGCACATGAAGGTTCATGTTCTGGAGCTCTTGACTACAGCAACATTACATTTTGGTTCGATAGAAAGGCTGACTGTGTGGTAATCTGTTTCGGCATGTTTTGCGTGGGTCGGGAGTTTTACCGCCGAGTTGCGAAATCCAAGCCGCCTTGCCCAACAAAAACACCACACAATGCGAAAAACAGTCAAACCAAAGGGGTTCTCACAGCATAATAGCCGTGAGTGTCATGGTAGAAGGGAGGACGGCACAGCAAAGTCGAGAGTGGCTCGAAGATGACGCCCAACACATACGGCATCTGCCATTCATGATGGGCTGGAGATGATGGCAAAAAGGATAAAGGAGTCCATCTACGGCACGACAGGATGGACAAATGCACCGGGAGTATGCTTTGCGGTGCGTCAGGTGGCCTCTTATGAGAAAGGACCGACAAAGCTGAAGGGTGGGCGCAATTACCATATACTGTTACTAAACCTTAATGATTTACATGTACCCTAAATTGGCTGCGAAACATATGTATGGAGCCCAACTTGGGGTGGGGCGAGCTAGCCATATCAACGAGGTGCAATCATATGAAATATCACGCGCGGAGGTAGTAGACCCAGGGGGAGGGCGTTTGGTCGGGGCAGGCGATGGTGAGCTTCCCCGTCCGCGGCAGCCCAGGCTGCTCCTTGAACGCGATGTTCACGTTGACGCTCTGCTTGGACTTGATGAGCTCGGAGGGCTTGACGGTGAAGGCGGGGTTGTCGCAGGAGAAATGAAAGGTCGCGTCCTGCAGGAACACATTCTTGTGCGACACCGACGCGCTGGACCCCGCGATCTCGACGGGCCCCTGCGGCCGCGGCCCCTCCGCTCGACCCTTCACAGGACACTCGTACCGCCCGCCCGCCGCGTGCTCCACGATGAGCAGGTCGCTGAAATTCTCACTGATCGTGGTGGGCTCAAAGGTGACGGACACCTCCACCTCCACGCCCTCGGCCCCCTCCGCGGGCGGAGCCGCGGCGGTAGACTGCACCGTGAAACAGCCGTTGGCCCCTCCGTTTCGGAACTTGCAGGCGTAGTCTGCCTTGTCGGGCAGCCAGTGTCGGAAACGGAAGCTCTGCACTTCGCTACTGCCCAACGGAACGCCAAACGCGAGCCCCGTCTCCGGCCCCGTCGGCACCCCCTGCAGCGCGACCTCATACTGGAACAGCCCCAGCTCCGCGCACTCGAACGCCACGCTCGCGGTGCGCTCGCCCACGAGCAGCGGCCGGTAGCTCACCTCCACCGTGCGGCTGCCCCCCGCAGGTACCTCCACACTGCCAGGCACGCTGAGCTGCGCGTCGCTGCTCTTCCCGCTCATCGTGACGCCCGTCTCCAGCGGGTTCTCCAGTCGGATCATCTGGCTAGTCACCTGCCGCACCGCGCAGCCGAGCGACAAACTGCCACGCAGCCCGGGCGGCCCCGCCTTGAAGGCGAGCTTGTAGAATAGGTACTCGCCGGTCACCTCATTCGTGAAAGTCACCGTCGCCTCTGTGACACCCTCCTTGAAGGCGTAGAACGCGTAGCGGTACTCGCGCTCGCTGAGGTTGGGGACGTCGATGTGCTCGGCCCCGGACAGTGTGGTGGCGGGATCGCCGCCCCCCTTGTCGATGGTGACCTTAAAGCGTTGCGGCTGCGGGAGCCAGTTGTGAACGGGGAGAACACCGCTGAAGCGCGACTTGGCGGTTACGTCCAGCGCGAGCTCACCCTCCGGCGCGGGCGGTCCTGCCACGCCGACCAGTTTATATAGTAGTCCGCTGCCGTCGGGAAGCGGAAAGAAGAGGCTGCCTTCAGTGGGCGACTCGGCAGAGCTCATTGAGACGGGGTGGAACGTGATGGTGTAGTCCGCCTTCTTACCGGGCGGGACGCTCAGAAACTCGCTTCCGCTCCACGCGTCGTGCCGGAACACAGGCTGCAGCTGCCACGCGAGCGTAGTGCTCGTGTTGTGGATGCTCACCGTCTGCTTCACGCTCGCGCGCACCGCGCACTCGAAGCGCACCTCCGTCGCGTCGCCGTCCTGCTCCACGCACGATCCGGTGAGCGTGAGGAAGCGGTCCTCGCCGCCTTCCACCTTGCACCGGATGCGCTCCACCCGCATGTCGGAATCCACCCTGCCGGGGTGGAAGGTCACCTCCAGCCGCGTGTCCTGGCTGGGGGCCAGGAAGCCCTCCGCCGGGAAAATCGAAAAATTGGGCCCAAACTTCTTGGTGTCCCATGTAAACTTCGTGCCCACGTCGCCCGTGTTTTCGACCTGCAACCGCTTCACCGCTCGGCTACCGTGCACGACCGGCGGAAAGGGGATGGAGTCGGTCGCAAAGGTGAGCTCGGTGCCGAGACAGGCGCCCTGAATGCGGAACAGCTGCCGCGCGGCGCCGGCGACCGTGACGTTGAAGTCCTCCGAAAACGGGCGGGTTCGAGTTTGGGGTCGGAAATAGAGCGCCAACTGTGCCGTCTCTCGAGGCTTGATCAGCAGCTCCCCCGCGGGCACCGCTTCGACGTTGTATCGTTCCAACACCTCCGCCATCGGAGCCAGGCTCAATCGAGCGGGCACCTTGCTCGCGTTGCGCAGGTGCACTGTGCGCGACACCGCGGAGCCCTGCTTGGCGCTTCCGAAATTGCAGACGGGGCCGCTGGGCGGCGCGACCTCCACCTTCATCGGCACCCCCTCCCCCGTCAGGCTCACGTTGATCGAGTACAGCCCGTTGACCTCAAACGAGGCCACCTCCGCGTACTTACCCGCCGTGGAGGGGTGGAACTGCACTGCCATCGTCTTGCTCTCGCCGGGTGTGAGGACCGTCGGACTGCAAGCGAGCGTGAACGCATCGGTGCCCTCAAACATGCAGTCGAAGGACACCTCCTGCACGTCGTCGTTGCGCGCGAGCAGGACCACCTGGCTCGGATCCAGCCCCGGCTCCGCCAGAAAGGTCGGCCCAAAGTCGTGGCTCACAAAGCTAAAGTTGAGCTTCGGGCGGTGCGCGACGCCCGAGAGGCGGAGCGCATACTTGTTGCCGTTCAGGATCTTGAGGGACACAGGGTAGTGGTCCATCACGTCGGTGCCGTGGCTGTGATATACCAGCTCGCACACCACCCGCTCACCCTTGGGCACCGTGCCTACCTCCGGTTTGATGCTCACCTTAGGGTTCTCGCCCACCCTCCACTCGAAGTCGTAACTGATTTCGCCGCTGTTCACTATGCTCACGTTCTTCACGACCCGCTGGTTGATGATGACCTGCCCAAAGTCGATGCTGTTGGGCACCGCGGGGTCGAGCTCCACAGCGCCGCCCTCCGAGGTGTCCACCGTCACCACCTCGTGGATAAGGTAGCCCTCGCCCTTCACATTGAGCGCCAACCGCGTTGGCTTCTTCCGCACTGTCATGACGACGTTGTAGTTGGTCAGCTTCTCGAGCGCGGGGCGGTAGCTGACCTGGATGGGCAGGCTGCTGTTGGCCATCACCGTCCCGTCCGCCGGACTGAACTGCACAACTGGCGCCGCACCCGTCGACTCGATGCGCTCCCGACTCGCCTCGTACGTCGACTTGTCAAAAGCGAAGGAGAAGGGGATGTTCTCGCTGTTGATGAGGTGCATCGTCTCCGTGATGTTGGTGCCCACAAGAACCTTGCCAAAGTGGACACCGGGGCGGTCCAGCGCCACGCGCGGCTCCTTCACATGGCCCACCATGAGAAACGGCACCGTGATGCCCTGGTCCGGAATGCGAAACTCCCAAAAGCCCTCCGTCACCTCGTCGTCCTCCGGCGTATACTCAAATGCCATCTCGTACCGCTTCCCGCTCTGGCACACCCCGCGCGGCGTGAGGCAGCGGAAGGGCCCCACGGGCGCCGCCTTCCCGCCCTCCACCTTCTGCGGCCCCCAAAAGAACTCGTAGCTCATGCTGGTGGGGTTGAGCACAAAGAAGCGCTTGGTGTTGCGCACCTTCGTGCCTAGACTTTCGTACTCTACCACCCTCGTCGCGGGGTCCAGCGGGCCGAGGTCACCTTCCGGCCCCTTCATGTCAGGGTTGCGCCGGCCGGAGCTCAGGTAATCGCTCTCGGGCATCTCGAAATGGCACCAGGGGCGCAGGATGCGGCCGTTGAGCGGTCGGCTGAGCGCCTGAGCGTCCTCGGGCATGTGCGGAATGCTCGCGATGAGCAACCGCCTCGCGTCCACCACTTCCACCGGCTTGAAGCGTACCGTGACGTCCACGCTGCCGCCCGCCTCCACCACCCCGCCCTCCGGCCGCACCTCATAGATGCTGTCCGCTTCCGGCTCGCCGTCCAAGGTGCACACCGCCCACTTGAAGTCCATCTGCGCAGTGCTGGTGTTGCGCAGCGGGAAGGTGAAAGCGCGGGTCTGAAACATCATGGTCGGCCTGAAGTTGATCGCCGAGTCGTCGCACTCCGGCTTAGCCATGTCAGCGACCGCAAACAGCCTCAGCGGGATCGCCTTTGAAGCCGCTCCGTCCGCCTCGCATTCCGGCTCGGGCGCGATCGCAGCCGTGGGCTCGCCATCGTCTGCCGACCGTGGCGACTCCTGCCGTATCACGCCACGCATTTAGTGGGGCGATCAGTCGGAAAGGCACCGATGGATAAACGCACAGCAGCGGACCAGCATGTGTGTGTGTGTGTGTGTGTGTGTGTGTTTAAGCGTGTGTGTGTGTGTGTGTGTGTGTGTCTGCTATGTGAAGCTGAGAGAGAGTGTAAGTAAGTGTGCTTGTGTGTCTGTCCGTCGTGTGAACTTGAAAGTGTATGCGTGCGTGTGTGAGCGTCGGTGTATGCGTGTGAGTGTGCGACCCTCAAAATATGCGCGAGTACATGTTTGTGTGCTTTATATGTAGTTCTGCGAGTCTAATGATGTATGCGGGTTTGGACCTATTTGTGTGTGTGTGTGTGTGTGTAAGAGAGAGAGAGAGAGAAAGACAGAGAAAGCGCGCGCGCGCGCGCGTGTGTGTGTGTGTGTGTGTGTGTGTGTGAATTGGCAATGTATGGCAAGGTATATTGCTTGCTGCAGGCGACGTGGGTCGGTACCTTGACGCCCTTGCCGCCCTTCTTTGTCGCCTTCTCCTTATCGCCCTTACCACCCTTCTCCTTGCCGGCCTTACCGCCTTTGTCCTTTCCGCCCTTCACGCCCCCGCCGATCGCTCGGCTGACAGGCGGCGGAGGTGGGGCATCACCCGGCATGACCATCACCATCTGCCGATCGTCCCAGTCCACCGGGTCGCCGGGGTAGGTGATGGGCGTGACGTCCACCGGAAACTCCGCCGCGTCGTGCGCGACGGCGTCGTCGGTGTGAAAGGTGACCACCATGTCCTTGGACGCGCCCGCGTGGAGGTGGCCGAACTGGGGGGAGATGGAGATGCCCTCCAGCTCCGCGGGCCACTCGAAGTGGTAATGCTTGTCGCTCAAGTTGCGTAGCGTGAAAGCGACGCTGCGCGGCACCCCCAACGGCCCATCCGAGAACCTTAGCTCGTCCTCCGCGTCGCCGGGCAGCCCCTCGTAGACCACATCCTCCATGTACGCCTCGCCGCTCAGCCGCACCTGATAGTTTTCAAACGGGTTCTGCTGCACCTTCAGACGTATCGAGTGTTCGGCTTCGCCCACCTCGCGCGGGTGGTACGCCACCGTGAAGGCCTCCGCTTTATGTGGCTCCAACGTGAACACGCGCGAGCCGCCATCCACCCGGAATGCCTACAGTCCGACCAACACACACGCATCGCCACGCATCAACGTCACAGTCCAGGCGGAAGATAAATGCTGAAGCTATATAATGCTTTAAAAAAACAGCCCATGATACAATTGAGCTTAATGTATATACCATACGGAGTTGTGCTGGTGTAACTACATATCTTAAATATACTACGCATTTTTGTTTCGAAATTACGACGTTTTACAAACCAAAGAATTGAGGGTAAGTCAGAGACGTGAACTAATTACCACCTGAGACGCGGTACCTAATGTACTAATGGGTGTTGACGTTCTCGAGGCTTTGGCAGTGCGAGTGAATGAACGCGGCTGTGAAAAAAGTTATCAGCCGCAATCAGTGAATCGAAGCTCTAAAAAGTGAAACTGTTTTAGACAACGAGCGCTTTTAGGATAATAAAAGTGACGGGGTGACCGGGGCACACCTTGTGGCTGGTGAAGTCGAGGCGGCCGGAAGCGGCGATGATGCCGTTGTTCTTGAGCAGCATCGTTGCGGTGTGTTTCTTGCCCTTCAGCACCCGCGGGAACTTGAGCCACGGCTGGCCCTTGTTGTCGCGGAGTGCGGGCTGCTCCAAAGTCAGCGTCGGCAGCGTGCCCTCCCCGCGAACTTCGCACTCAAAGCGCTCCGTCTTTGGGTTCCCGCCGTTTTCCACAATCGCCTCAAAGGTTGCGACAAAGGATTTGATCGCTTTGGGTGAAAAGTAGACGGTGACGTAGCGGTACTCATGCGGCGGAATGTCCAGCTTCTTGGGGTGAACCTGCAGCAGGTCGGGTCGTCGGCAGTTCCGAGAAAGTTTATTCAGTCTACCTTGGCCTAACTGCACTAAAATGTTGATGCTAGGATGCAAAAAAAAACATAGGCCACGTTTAGAGATATGCATAATAAATAATAGTCGCTTGGTACTTCGCCAGGCACGGCACTGCTTTAGCGCGAAGTATCAAGTGAGCCGAGAATCTGGCCCAAGCACGTAGAAAGGAGTGGGAAAGTATGTCGAACCTCCATTGGGAAGCCGTCAGCGTCAATACTGGGGCCCTTATTTCCACCGCCGCCCTTGCCACCGCCTTTGCCGCCCTTGTCCCCCTTGCCACCCCCCTTTCCTCCACCACCTGTGGTGGCCGCCGTGCCGCGCGGGCGAATCGAAAAGTTTACGGTGCACGGGACCTTGATGGGGTTTGAGATCTTTATGTTGGCTCGCACACCCGCCCCGCCCTCGGGCGGCCCGCCCTCTTCTGCATCCCCCGCAGAAGCGGCGCTGTCAGAGGCCGATAGGTCGGCAATCACCGCGCCGAAGTTGAAAACCTTGTCGCGCATAGCAAACTGGAAGTTGACGGGCAGGAACGGATCCAGCACGTTCGCGATGTTATGCTCCTCAAACATGGACACCGTGTCCTCCGTCACGATGCCCGGGATGCAGCTCTCGCCAGCCACCTCGTATGGGATTCCTTTCGGTTGGTCCGCCGCGTCGCGGTCAGTGACGTCGAGGCCCAGAGTCTCCACGAAAGTGGCGGCCCCTTCGGCGCGAAACTCCACCGCGATGTCCACGCTGTGGCCGGGCGGGACGGTGCCCAGAGCCGGCGTGAACTTGAAGGCGCCTATCTCTAGCTCCCCGCTTGCCACCACCCCGCCGACCCCACCGCCGCCTCCCTTGTCCCCCCCTTTGCCGCCCGTCTTCTCGCCCTTTTTGTCGCCTTTCTTGTCACCCTTCTTCTTCCCCTCGTCGGCCGACCCGCCGGCCGCCTCCCACCCGTCGGCGTATCGGAACAGAGTGAAATTGAAATCGAACTCGCCGAGGTTTGAGAGCGTAAACGTGCGCGGGTTGGAGACGGTGTTGTAGACGTGCGGCCCGAAGTGGATGCCGCGCGCGGGCGTGAGGCTGTACTTGTTCCATAGCGCTTGGAGGCTGACCTTGATCGGCACCACCTCCTCCGTCGCGTCGGTCATCACCTCGATCACGCTCATCGTCACGTCGTTGGCCCCCACCAGTGACACCTCCTTCTGCAAGGCGTGGTCCTTGTTGAAGTGGAAGCTGATCACAGTGGGCGTCTTGCCACCCGGCTCGATCTGTCCCTCTGCCGGACTGATCTCGAATAGCTCAGCCACCCACGCTCGCCGAACATTGAACTTGTATCCGATCGTGTACTTCCCTGCGGCATGGCCCAGCGCAGAGGTTCAGCGTCAGCTCATACCTATCAGACGACGTGCACCCCCTTTACTTCTCTATGTGCATATAATACACGGAGGGACTAACATTCCTGCAGTGTTAGATAAACACAACGTGCACAAACTGGACAGTGCCGACGACGACTCATCGCACCCGTGTTTTGAATGGTTATCGTCTTGACGTGGTCATCCACGACTTTTACGGTACCAAAGTCGATGCCCGTGACGCCCTCCTCCGGAAACTTGACGTCCACTTCAATTTTGTACGCCTCGCCGACAATGGGGATGGGCACCTCCTGCGCGACCGGCAGCACCTCCTTCACATCGCGGATTTGAAGCGTCACGCGTTCGTTGATGATCTTCTTCTCGATCGCGTGCAGCTCCACGGTGACCTCCACAGTGCTTCGAGCAGCGAGCACGCCAGACTCTGGCGAGATGGTGACCTCCTTCGGCAACGCGTCACAGCCTGCGAGTATCCAGGCGACGGGGAGCAGGCAGGTGTTGGTGATGGCGAAGGTTTGCGAGTCTGTCTTGTCGAGCAACAGGCGCTCAAAGGTGAGCCCCTTGCAGACGCCCTTCTCGTCGCTCTCCAGGCTCACGTCCACGCGGGGTGTGTCACCGACGCAGGAGAGGGGAAACTCCGCGGGGTCGGGATTGTCCGTGATCACAGCCATCACAGCGTCCTCCACGAGTCCATTTTGCTGCAGAAATCATAACAAATTGACTCTCAGATATTTTCGAGGAACTCTGACACTTCAGCTACCACGACTTCACTTTGCATCGATCGACATATACGAGTCTGCGTTGGGCGTATGCGTAATGATGTAGGGCGTACGTTGGGGAAGGCATAGATAAAGAGCTCTTGCGTCTCATCCACTGGGATGTCCATCTCGGGCGGGTCCAGGAGGAAGATGCTGGTGTTGTCTATCGTGTCCTTGCTTGCCTTTTTCGCGTCCTTCTTCCCGCCACCGCCCTCGCCCTCCTCGGGCGGCATGCTCGACTTGAGCTTGAACTCCACGTGAAGGTCGAAGTGGCCGTTGTTGGTGATACGCATGCGGGAGCAATTGTCGGGGTGTTCACCCTCACGCCAACCCTCCGATGGCTTCTTCGCCAGCAGTGGCCCAAACTCAAAGGCCTGTTAAACGAAACACAACATTTTCAGAAAAGAAACGCAGCCACAACGGTGCATATGGTGGCAAGCGCTCCTATCACAGCCGCAAAGCAAACGACAAGGATAGCAAGGCATCTTCCACTCCTCAGTATTACATGATGAAGACAAAAATGAAGATGGGTGGAGGAAATCAATTGAGTGAGTTGTTGGGGAGCACGAGCAGCTCGTTATGAGAGCAGTTAGGCAGCTGCGACGGGAATTCCTATGCTGAGTGGGAGATCGAAATTGAGGGTGGGGGGGGGGGTTAAGGGAGGAGGAGAGGGAGGGATAGGGAGGGATAGGGCGTATTTTTAGCCGAGACACAGCGTCTTACCTGTTTATTGATGATGTACTGCCGGTTGACGAGTGGGCTCTGCGGGCGAGTCTTGACCTTGCGGAAGTAAACGTTGCGGTAGTCGGTGGAGATGGTGGGGTAAACGCAGATGCCTGAAAGGCTAATGGGGTGGCTGCGCGGATCGCCTACCACCTCGAACCCAGCGAGTTGATTGTAGCGCCCGATATCGGGGCTGGAAAATTGCACCACCAGGTGTACCGCCTTCCCGGCCGGCACCACCCACCTATTCTGCACCACCCGCACATCTTCCGGCTTCACCTCCTCCACCACCTCTCCCTTCTTCGGCTTGGTCTTCTCCTTGGCCTTCTTCTCCTTGGGGTCCTCCGGCTGCGGCTCCTCCTCCACTGCGAAGCTCACGAGCTCCCCCTCCTCCAACTCCGGCTGCACCACCGGCGTCAAAATCTTGAAGTGCGTGATCGGGGCGCGCGAGGGACGCTCGCCCGGCTTCTTGAGGATGCGTAGAGTGTAATCTGACGGCACGATGTACTTGTCCTCCTCCACACTCGGCAATTCGCACACAAACACTCCGTGCACCCAATGAATTCCCGCGCATGCGTGTGTCACCACCGTCGGATCGCGTTCCCCGCCCGCCGGAACCTCCCGTCGTCGGCAGCAGTTACGTGCAGCAGCAGCGTCCACCGCAGCCACTATCTCAGGGGAGGGTGGGGGAGGAGCCTCACCGTCGGCCGCCGGTGGACCCACGGGGTAGCGCCCCACCTGCGCACCGAACACGGCAGCCAGGCTCTCCGACGCCTTGTGCCACTGGACCACGCGTTCAGCCAGCTCGGCGGCGCCCAGACTCTTCAACGACTCGGGCGGAGGCTGCTCCTCCTCTTCCTCCCCACCGTCCGTCTTCCCCTCGCCCCCTACCTCCATGGCAGCCGCCTCATCCAGCTCTGCCGCCAGGTCTTCCGCCAGCGGGGAAGCAGGTGGTGGTGGTGCGGCATCTTCGATGGGCGCCGGCGGCAGCGAGGCTTTGTAGCGTGCCAATATGTCCTCATCGCCAAACGCCAACTCCAAAACATGCACCTTCTTTTTGCCTTCCCACCAGAAAGGCTCCGCGACCTCCGCATCGCCACCTTTGCCGCCCTTCCCCCCCTTCTTATCATCCTTCTTCCCCTTCCCACCCTTCTCATCGCCCGTCGTGGGTGCGACGTCCATCGGACCCGCTGCGTTCACGCGAGTGAGCCCAAAAGCGCGCAGCAGCCCCTCCGTCACCGGCGCACCGCCGTAGATGAGGCTGCTGCTCGCCGCGCCGTCCACAACGACGCCCTTCAAGTACGCCTCGTTGCCAAGAGCACGAGGGAGGGTGGCGGCCAGGAGCGCGAGCCCAGCCGTTGGGTCCAACATCCCCTGCGGCACCTCCACCACTGGCTCCGCCGCGCCCCCCTTCCCTCCCTTCTTATCCTCCTTCTTCCCCTTCCCGCCCTTCTTCGCCTCCTTTGGGTCCGGCGGCGGGGGCACCTCCTCTACCGGTGGCGCCGCGCTGGGGTCGGGCGGAAGCATCTTGGTCAGCTCCTCCCGTTCCTCCTCACTCTCCGCCAGCGCGATGCCCGCATGGATAAGCTCATCCACCGTCACCACCGGCACTCCGTAACGGCTGCCCATCGCGGACGCCTGACAGCTCACGCCACTCGTGGGCGGTCCGATCAGTAAAATATTCACACTCGAGTCCTCCACCTCCACTGCTTCCTCACCCTCCACCGCCACCGCCGCCTCCAGCTCCCCCACCTCCTCCACCCCCGGTTCGGCCGGGGCGGCCTCGGGCGGTGGCTGCTCCCCCGCCTCCGCCGCCGCCTCAGCTGCTTCCGCGGCAGCCGCCTCCGCCTCGGCGGCCGCCTCCGCCGCGGCTACGTCCATCTCGCGCTTCAACGCGGCAGCGCGGAGGATGTGCGGGTAGAAGGGCGCGCCCGCGGGGAGGGGGTCCACCAGGACGGTGTCCGCGCCCTCCGGGTAGTCGGGGAAGTCGCGCAGGGCGGCCTCCATGTCGGCGTAGTGCTCGTCGAAGTCGAGGTTGTAGACCTCGATGGGCTCGTCGCCTGGATTGACGAGACGGAGGACGCGCTCGTTGGGGGGCTGCCCTTCGAACGCGGGAAGAATGGCGCCGCAATCCACGATGGGAGGGTCGAAATTGAGCTTGAGGCCGTACCCCTGCGCTGTGGCGCGGAAGTTGATGGGTTTCGGGTTGTGGGTCACCTTCACGGGGATGACCTGGGCGTAGGGGGAGACGCGGCCCTTGACCGGGGTGTGAATGAACCTCACGTTGGCACGACCGCCCGCCGGGATGACGCCCTCGCTGGGCTCCGCCACAAAGTGGGACCAGTCCTTGTTTTTCGTTGCCTCCATCGGCTTCTTCAGCGACCACTCCGCCGCCACCTTCCCCGGGTTGCTGAACTGCACCGTGATTATTCGGCAGCAGCCGGTTTGCACCTTGCCAAAGTCAAGCTCCGTCCGGCTGACCTCCAGCACGGGCATCATAATATTGGCCATGACCGCCATCCTCACCGTCGGTCCGCCCTACAGCGTGACCATGAAGACAAAACACCGCAAGCATCGTAAGTTGCTTGCAAGTACTCCTTCCAGAGCACGAGGGACCAACTGAATAACATATGATGCCGAACATGGTTGACACGCCAATGTTTGGTGCTGAAACTGAATGGCAGTCAAACGAAGCGACAAGTTGTATGGCTATACGAAGGATCTTAAATATCTTGACAGTCCTAGCTTACCATCGCAGAGGAAATGCAGATCGTGGGCAGCGCGGTTACGTGAATCATTACAGTGCACACGAGAAACTAAAACTTCAATGACAACACACCTAAATACGACATGTAATTTTGACCAAAATGTTTTCTGCCTCGCAATCAATAATTTGGAAAAAATTGAAAAGGATTAATGGACACTGAGAATAGTGAAATGCTTGACTCAATGACACGAAAACTCAATAAAGATTTGAAAGTAATTGTAAATTTCTCGGTTTGTAGAATACCTAATTCACGAGTGAGTTTTTCTTTAGCTAATTTTTTGTGTCAATAGTTCGAAACCCAAATTGTGAAGCTAATAATTATCTGTCTACAGAATAACACTAGCATTGTCCCTAGGGCCCGGAATTGGACTACATTACAAACATAAGATATAAAGAGATCCAAATGTGAAGGCATAGCAGTGGAGCGAGCCTATATGTAAGCAATAAAAGCTGGAAACAATGAAAGCTGTATGGATGGAAACAACTTAAGATCTTATTTGTTGCTGTGAAATAATATTTGAATGAAACATGGATGGAGAATGCAGGATGTGCGCGTTGATGAATACCAATGCAACCTGATGCCGCTTCTACGGTCGATTCAATTCACATCACAGACGTTTCCAAAGTCTCCTCCGCGTTGGGTTGCAGCTCGAGGGGCTCACCTTGATGGCGATGGGGACGTCAATGCGCATGGGGCCCATGCTGATACCCTTTGCGGTTGTGTCAAAGGTCACTTGGACCGGGACGGAAGGGAAGTCGGGCGCGCCGGGCAGCTTGCCGATCGCGTCGGGCTCCACCTTCACACCCACAGCCTCCAGCGCCTTTTTGTTCAGGTTAAAGCTCACGTTCTGGAAAGACGTGTTCTGCAGCCTGAACTTACGGACCTTCTTCGTGCCCTGCGCGTCGGAGACACCACCAGAAAGGGGTGTAAAGCCAACAATGCTGTCATATCGAAGCACAATCCAAAGATGAAGCCGATGGATGGGGGTGTTTTACCTTGACTAGGAAGCCGAGGTCGAGGCAGTATTCCGCGAGGGTGACGGGGAAGGACTTGCGAACGAGGTTGGGACGCATCAGGCGACGGTGCAAAAGGACCCGCCCCTCGCGCGTCGTAAAGTCCAACAAGTTGGATGCGTCGACGGGCGCTGCGCTCACAGTGCTCTCGGCGCTGATGCCGGCGCCGCCCGTCGAGGCCTGCCGTTTCGCCTCCTGCTCTAGCTCCGCCTCGGTCGGCGGCAACGCGAGTATGTCCGTAAACTCGCCGGCCTCTCGCTCCAGCAGCCACGCGCACATCATCAGACGCTCCGCCTCAGTCTCTATTTCGACATCGATGGCGTTTGTTGGGCCGTTCATGGTGGCCACAGTCATTCCCGCTACGCTTTTCCCGTCCCCCGCCGCTCCTGCCACGCTGCCCACCGCAGTACCGCTCAGGCTCTTGGCGTCGTCCGCCCCGCTCCGGCTCTTCCCGCTGCCCGGGCGTTCCAGAGCCCGCGAGGGCGCCACGCTGCGCGCGCGCCGGTCCGGCGCCATGCTAGAGATTCCGAGCTTGGGGCCATCGATGGTTATTGTGTGTTGCGCGGCCTCCATCGCCTCCGTGAACGCCGCCTCGTCGGTGGGGCGCCGCGGGACGGTGAGGTACAGCCCCGGGTACACGCCTTCCATCATCACCTTCAAGGGCACCGGCTCGAAGGGCCCGATCTCGAAGAGCACCGTCTCGTTCAGAACGTCGGGGATACCGGGGCGACAACGCACTCGGAAAGTCTCCTTCTGCCCCGCCGGCAGCAGCCCAGGCAGCCCTTTCCCGCTGCTCGGCAGCACCACCACAGTACCGGGCCGGCTCAGGGATAGAAGGTTGACGTCGTACTCGATGTTCACCTTGCCCTGGTTGATCATCACCACCTCCCGCTCAACCGTACGGTCGTACAGCTGGTGCCCGAGGTCAAGAACTTGCGGCTCCAGGCTGTATTGGATCGTGTTCGACTCGCCCGCCAGACTGACGCCGCCGTATGGGCCGCCCTCCACTTCCAGTACTACCTCGCACTCCGCCTTGGCACCCGGGTATGCAAAGTAGCTAAACTCCACCTGCACCTGCTCCCCTGGCGGCAGCACACCACGGATGGGTAGCACGTCAAACACCTGGTTGGCAGGAAGTTTGCTTTTCTTGGGCACACTGCTGACCACACTGGCAACGTCGTCGCTCCCCATGTCCTCCGCCACCTCTTCCACCGCCGGGTCGATAAGCACCCACTGGAACACCGCGGGCACTTTGCTCGTGTTGGTGATGCTCATGTGCGCCCGCTTGCGAGTGTCGTACAGACAGTTTCCGAAGTTGATGGCCGTCAGCGACTGCTGAATGTTTGGGAAGTTTATGTCCGCGCTGATCTCCAAGCTGTCGCGCTGCGGGTTGTCGCTGTAGCGAACGTTGATCTTGCTGCGCGGCTCGTGGCTGACCAGGTCACCCTTGTACATGGGGTCGAAGGATACCGCGACGGTGCAGTCCTCGCCCGGGTCGAGGCTCCAGCTAGGCAGGTCGATGGCAAAGGGTGCGGAGCAGGAGAGGGTGAAGGTAAGCGGCAGCAGCGTGGAATTTGTAATGCCCAGCTCCTGGATCTGTATTTCCGCCCCCATGCCCGCCTCGTACCAATACTCAAAGCGCACCGCCTCTTTGCTGAACGTCAGCAGCGGCTGCTCAACCGACGCCTTGAAGTTACATTCGAACACGGTCTTGCCGCCCTTCCCACTGGACGGTACGCTGGCGCATACGAGCGTCTCCGACACCTCCCCCGCAGCCGTGCAGAACCCCGTCACAGTCACGCTCGCTTGGCTCTTCCCCGGGATTATCAGCCGCTCAGGCTCCACCTTCCACACAACCTCCCGAGGCACAAACGGCGCCACCCTGTCGCCACGCGCCTTCTTTGTCTCCTTCACGTGATCCTGACGAAAGCAATAGCACAAGCATCGGACGGCTCAAAGACAAACGATCAGGGTATAGCACACGTGCTCACCTGCCCTCTGTTGTGTTAGAAGACAGAGTAATCAATCACCGCTTAGTCACTGTGAACGACTTAATAATTGCACAACTCACCGCCTTCCGGAGGGCCTCTTCCTCGTAGACGGTGTTGGACCACACAAGCGTGTGTGACTTGCGCCCCTCGTTCCGCAGCACATACTCGCGAGTGAAGGCACGGTTCGTGAACTGGTTGCCGAGGTCGATCAGCGCGGGCAGCTCCTCGCACACCACAGTGTTACCGATTCCCACCGCTGACAGAGGGATGCAGTTGTCGGCACCATCGGTCACCATCATATGCAGCACGTCCTTGAACGGCTGCACCTCGTCCAAATTGCACGCGACGCGGATGTCCGCAGTGCCGCCCGGCTCGAGGCGCAGCTCGGGGGTGTCCACCGCAAACATGCTCGCCTTGCCCTCGATGAATGCCTTTACATCCGCTGAGATGAGCGTCGGGTTGTACATATGCAGCGTGTACTCGTGCTCTGCCAGAACCGGCACTTTCCCCCATGTGATAGCAGCCTCGTCCGCAAGTTCCGGCATCACGCCCATCACCTGGAACTGTAGGCTGGGGCCCATCGCAAAGCAGTCGAGAGTACACTGCAACGGAGGGCTGCGGCTGCCGGCCACTTTTATGGTGACAGGCAGCTGGATACGACCCAGCCGCTCCACGTCGAGTACAAACTCGACGAGCTGCTCGCCCTTGGCGGGGATCCCGGCCTCTCGCGGCTCTGCGGTGTAGGTGCCCAGTACCGAAGACTTGCTGTCCTGTGGAAGTACCTCAAATCGGGCCGGAAGTTTCGACTCGTTGACCAGCTTAAGCAGGGCTTTGTAGGGGTAGCGCAGGTAGCAGTTACCAAAGTCGATGGAGGTGTTGGAGAGACTCAGCTTGGGCACACAACACTCCGCCAAAATGTCAACCGCGCCCATCTCCTCCCCAACGTCGGGCACATCCACCACCAGCTGGAAGCCGCTGTACTTCATCACCGTCTCGCTACAGATCTCAAGCACCACCTTGGTCTGTCCGAAGGGAGCAATGCGCCCCGTCTCCGGAATCACCTGAAACTCGGGCGCGTTCTCGTTATCACGCGGGACGCGCAATTTGAAGTCAAACGGAATCTCGCTAACGTTGTTGATGTTGAACTCGCTGCTCGTCAACGAACAGGGCAGGGCAGTCAGACCCAAGCAAATGTACAAACGAGCCAAAGCAAATCATGTAATCAAAACACTGGAAAAAGTGACCAGGGCGCCAAGGGCAGGGGCACCGGCGGGGGCAGGATAAAGGTAGGGACAGAAACAAAGGGGGCTTGGAGCTGAAGCAAGGGGGTAGAAAAAGGGGGAGAAGTCAGGAACAAGGGCAAGGGCAGTGGTGGAGAGAGGGGCAAAGGCTTACGCTAGGGAGTAGAGGCAGGGGTAGGGGCAAAGGCAGGAACAGGGGCAGGGCACAGCGCTTACGTGGTGTAACGGAACCCGTAGCTGACCAGCCCGAAGTCGAGCTTTGGCGGGTCGATCTCGAATTCAGGTCCGGCGACACGCCCCCGAAACTGAAGCGTGAGATCGTCGGAGCAGCCTTTGATGTTCCAGCAAAAGACCTCGTCAAAGGGACCCAGGATGTTGCTCAGTAGCTTCACCCGGATTTGCTCACTCTGCGAATAAAGCGAAAGAGTATACGAAATTGAGTCAGATTGGAACGACATGCTTCCAAATAGAACTGAATTTGAGATATGAGATGTCTTCTCATCAGGAGGTTGTGGACACGAAGGATACCCTCAGTCGTGTTTCTTACATATGAGTAGACAAACAGTAGATGGATAGTGGCGTTTACCTGCCCTGGTGCTAAAACACCAGCATCAGGTTCGAACGAAAACTTGGAGCTGAACGGACTGGAGTCCATGCGGAGCAGCTGGTAAGGCGCCTCGATCTCGCCGCGGTTCTGTAGCTGTACCTCATACTGGTGCAGCGTGTTCACAAAGGTGTCGCCCACGTCGAGGACATCGTAGGAGAAGATGACGTTTGGGCCGCAGCCCACGCCGGAGAGTGCAATGGGCAGCCTCGCCTCTCGACCCTCGACCTCGCAGTACGCTGTGGCGGTGAACTGGCGCTGGTGGTCCGGGCTGAACCGCACCGTGAACTGCACCTGCCCATGCGCCGGCACCACCCCCTCCAGCGGTGTGATGGCGTAGTAGTCGTCCGCAAACAGCTGCCGGTCCAGGTCGACGTCTTTGTACATCCGTTTGTACTTGCGTTGCACCATCGTCGACCGTCGAGTGAGCATCATGTCCTCGTCTGAGCTGTCGTCGCTCAGCTCATCCTCCGCGTCCTCCCCTTCCTCCCCACCCTCCCCGACCAACTCCTCTCGCAGGCTACGCCCGAGCGAGTGCATCCGCTTCGCAGTCGACGAGAAGTCGTCCGTGTTGAGGCCGGCGCTCTTCCACGAAAATTTAACGGCGCGGTCGCTAGAGTTAAAAAGGTAAAAGTTTTTCTGGCTGCTGCGCGTCACAAAGGTGGGCAGCATGGCGACCGCCTCCATGTCCAGTGACACATCTATCTCGTGCCCCTCGCCATACAGCGTCGTCGTGGCTGTGGAGCCGCTCTCGTACACCACCTCCATCTCGCCCACAGCGGGCCCCTGCCGCGTCGGCTGAAACTCGACACTGCACTGCAGCGTCTCCCCTGGCCCTAACTCCCCCTGCCGAGGCACCACCGAGAACTCGCCCGCGGTGTTGAGCAAAAAGCTGGTGGGCTTTGCGCCCACATTGCTGACGATAAAGGAGCGCTTGGTCTTGGAGCGGGTGGGGTTAGAGCCAAAGTCGAGATGGTCGGGGAAGTTGAGCACCGCGCGCTCGCCGCTTGCGATCAGCGGCACCAGAAACTTCTCTCGCTCGGTGCACACAACGAGATCGTACTTAAAGTCGCCCCGGCTGTTGGGGCAGAACTTTACCTACGCGAACGGCACAAGAAATGTAGCATCAGGCCGACAGGCAGAGAGGTGGGCTAAGTTGTCCTCAAGTACAGGGTGGGCCTCACGCAGCATGCACCACCACGTCTCATCCCGCCCCACCGCATCGCCTTTCCTCACCACGTACCTTGAACTGCACCTCCATCCCCGGCGCCACTTTGTCTTTCTCGCTGGATCCAAGCATGCGCTCCACCGAAAAGAAGGCCGAGCTGGGCTTCACCACTTTCACCCGCCGCGCCACCTACCGTCCCCATGCACAGTCGCGCTGCACTCAGCCCCACCCCCTCCCCTCCCCAACAAACTTGCTCCACCCTCTGCTCTCTCCCACAGCAGCAACACAGTTGGCCACTTCACAGCGAAAGAGTTGGGATAGGAGGGGCACCTTGTCGTTGTTGCGCAGGCAGAGCAGCAGCTCGTACTTCTCAAACTCGAGGTAGTCGGAGAAAACTACCTCAGGGGGGAAGGGCTGGAAGATGGGCTCGTCCACATCCACCGCACACTCCGTCTGGTGGGTGAAGTCTGCCATGTTGAGGTACTCGACTATATGGGGCGTGGGCCGCCAGCCCTCCGTGTGCGTGGGCGGGTGGTGCATCTCATGCACAAGCTGACTCGGCCGCTTCTGCACGCCACAACCCAAAAACATCAATGACGAGCACGCGCGCGATTACGGAGTTGAAAATGTTTATGTCAGTGCCTGTGTGGCCAGCATGTTGGTGAAATGCATGATATCGACAAAAGCGCGCCCGCCCCTACCTTCACGCCCTCCGTGGGGTCCAGCGTTGTGCTGTACTTCTTGTACTTTATGGTGGCACGTGTGGAGCCCATGGTGCCCCGGTCACCCGTCTGCTTCCGTGTCTATATCCACCCACACAGCCACATCGTCACCATCATAGCAGTAGGCAGGTGAAGAGGTGAGCTGCACCGACAGTGCGTCACACCCCTCTGCCAACCTCAGCCCACAACCAAAGTGTGTGCACCGCCAGCCCCCCTCCCTGAGCTCCTACCCACTCTCCTCCACTTAATCACATGCTCACTCCCCAGGCCATACATAGGCATGCTTGTGACTCCGTGCATGCATGTTGAAAGTTATACTGATAAAATTGCTGATGGAAGGAGCGGTCGGCGCGCGGCGGAGCATTGTCGGCGACAGCGTGGAGTGCGTGCTGCCCGTGACGCAGCGCGGGATGCAGCTCACCAACCGCTTCGTTCGCCCTCAGTATCAGTGGGATAGGTGGCGAGGTATAGGCCACTTACCACCATCCTGGCTGCGGGCCGCCGCGAGCCCTTCCGGGCAGCGGCCCCACCCGCCTTTTGTTAACTATTTAGGGTACGCCGCTCTCTCGCGTCTTTTAGGGTCTCCGGGCAATGGCAATCACCGCATCGCGAACGACTCGTGCGCCAGCACCCTTAACACAGCACCTGAACACAGCAGCGCAAGAAAACACGGGTCCGCTGGAGACCTTTGGGGCGTAGAAAGACGGAGCACAGCTCGTCTACTTTGTGGCGGCACCTTTTGCGCGACAGCCGGCTCTGTGACATGTGGCGCTACAGCGGTGGCATGCGCGTCTGCCGCGCCTTGCCGCGCGCCCCGAAACGTATGCTGTTGAGAGTGCTCGGACGGGACGCGGGCCTTATTTTTCTTGTTTTTCTGCTCCCCATGGCCAGGGCTTTGGGTAGCGGGTTTAGTTTTTAGGGTACCCGCTACCCTAAACCTAATTACAAGTGCTACTCAATTAGCGTATATTCTGGGCCCTCGATACCTATAATATATCTAATAATGGTATTCAAGGCGATGGGGATTTGGTTTGGTTAAGACTTCATGGCTCCACACCGTCATATTGTTGTTGATGTGACGGTCACAAGTGCTCGCACGAACACCAATGCCCCTCGTATAGGTGCAACTCGATGCGGACCTCCGCACTCCCGCTTTTGCTTGGCACGCCTTCGGTTCATTCGGCCCATGACTACTATCCCTTCGCTCTTGAGGATGGGGGCCGGTCGGCGCCTATGGCGGCTCAGTTGATTGATCGCCAGGCTATTTTGGTGGTAGCTCGTCGCTTCCCTAGCATGGGTGCTGTTGACTCTTGTTCTTTGCGTTATGACAACTATCTCCGTATGCAACATTTCGTTCGTCGAGCTACTTCATTTCTTTTTGGCGTTTTGGGGGGCATGTGCGGCGATAATTCATGCAACGTCTTTCTGCTACTCTTCATGGTACTTTGGCTTCCTATCTTCGCGACGCTTTGCATGAGGGCATTGTTGATGTTGTGGCATGCCTTCATGCTCCTCGGGTTTAGGTTTTTCCCTCTTTTCTTCTTTTTGCTTGGTGGTCTCCGTTGCTTTTTCTTGCAATAATAGTTAATTAAGAATATTCAGCGGGACGCGCGGACGCATGATGCTTGGATTTACAAAGCAAGGGGAGGCTCCGTATGCCAAAAGTGTTGACCTCTTAAATTTTTCCTCGCTAGGGTCCTAGGGTCTAGTACATACGCTACTTGAGGAAATTGGGCAGGTGGGTTGCGTGAGATGTGCTCGCGCAAAGGCAAAAGGTGGACGATCTATGTGTGTCGGCGCGTCATATAAGGGTAACGCATGTCTATGTTTTACCAATGTGAAATGCGTAATCTTGTGGTTAGAATTTCCAACGTCGTGGCAACGCCAATTATTCTCGCCCCCGGTGTAATTCGAACCTCTATAATGTCAATATGACCATTTACAAAGCAAGGGGGGGGGGGGGGGGGGGGGGGGGGGGGGGGCTCCGTGTGCCATGTTGTTGCCATTGGGCGGGGTGACCGTAGGCTAGCCACCCATGGTGTCAACCGGCCGAAGAAGAATCATTCTACGCGTCATGTAAGGATAGTCGGGCCGATGTAGTCCAATACTATCCTCGACTCGGTTGACCAACCGCCGAAGAATTTTATCTTCCGCAGTGTTTCGCCGACGTTGTAATCGGTTGTCGATGCTCCTTTATGTAAGGAGTGAGCAGTCCAATTGAATCATGATGAGGGTACTATTGGAGCGCTTTTGTAACCTCGTGTACCCACCATGTGAGCGTGATAGATGTCCATTTCGTGTGGTTTTTTACAAGTCAATGGCCCAGCGCGTTGGGTATTTTTCGCATGAGATTTTTCGGCGGATTTCATCGACAAAAAGTAATACATTAATTACCTCCGCTGGTACGGTGTTCGGTAGATGGCACATTAGTTTCCCCTCTGCTGACACTCCGAGTTGTCCCTTTCTCGCACGACGGTACATGCGGATCCCGTCTTCCTTGGAGGCGACGGGGTCCTCGGTTAGGCAATCGATGCATGCTCCACCGCGGCTGAAGAACAAGCACACTATTACGACTGTCACACATGCACGAAATAGTTGTACATGTTCGCGTGCCATGCTAGTGTGTGGCGCTTCACCAATTGTTTCATATGTGAGTTGGAGTCGTAGGGCTTGGGCCATGCGTAGGGCCTTGAAGGCGACGGATGTTGGCAGGTGTACGCGTACAAGTATGTCATCAATCGCTACATGTGAAGCTCCAAGTCCTTTCCTCACCTTAGCGACGAGGTCACCGAGGCCAACCGCTTCGAGGCCGTGGTCTTTGCACAAGCCGTTGACCGCTAACATGTACGGCTACATGCTAGATGCCTTGATGGTCCCGAGTTGACCTAGCCATGTGACGTACCTCACCATGTGTGCCGGTGTAGATGCAACTGGCGCTAGCCTGTGAGCGTCACAAAAGTTGAAGTACCGGCGTATAGTACAGTCATATGTCGTCGCTGTGTTGGGGGCCCATGCTGCGGAGAGGAGGGCGACGGTGTCTGCTCCGAGCACGCCCGAGCCAAGGTAGAGCCATGACAGGAGAGAACTCGGAACACTGTAACGCGCCAAAGAGGACTATAGCGGGGAAGCGCATAGCGCCCGCCGCCCAATTTGGAAATTGAAATTGAAATATTTTACTCCAACACCAGTAAAACCGGCTAGAGTCTCTGGGCCCCCCCTTATGCTATGCCTAGCTGGACTTCGAAGCGTGAGGTAGACCGTTGAACCACTAATCCCAACCTCTCCAATGGCAGTAACGATACCGTCTAAAACATACCCGTATCCAAGTATTTATTATTTTCTGATCTATACGTATTTTTTTTGGATACAGTATGAAATAAAAAATGTCGCTAGTCTCCACGATACGCGGCCTGCTCCAGCCGCTGCGGGGTCGTTGTTCAGCTTGAGCTGGTCGAGGCGAACCTGCCTAACCTCGGCTCCTGTGCGACTCCGGTCGTGCCGGAGCTTGGGGGGAAAGGCAGGTGAAAAACCCCCCTCGCATAGGTCGTCGTCGGTCCCGCCTCGATCCGTGCTCAACCCCGCCCGAGGTATTAGCCGCTCCTCTCGACGCAGCTTGCCACCTAGCCGAGTCTTCTCTCCTCCGGCGGGGGCTGAGAAGAGAAAAGAACTAGGCTGCAGACGGTGTCCGGCTAGCTCTCCTGCCCCCGAGCCAGATTTTCTCCTGTCCCCTGTCCTTTTCCCGTCTGTTTCCAACACCTATCTGATCGCGCTGTGGCCGTCCGTGCCCTCCCCCGGTGGTTTACGTTGTTAGGGGGCCGCCTTTACGAGCACTGTGCCGTTACGATAACCCTAGGCACACTGCCTGAGGCAGCCTGTCGATAACCGGGTACCGACTAGGGAAGGGGTTGGAAGAACACATGGATCGAGTCGCCGGTCCTCAAAAGATGGTGGGTACGGGAATTTTTCCAAAAACCCCCGTACCGGGCTTTTCCGGCGGCGGGCGATCCTAATGACCGCCGCCGCCAGACCGTGCCGCTCCTCCGGCTGCGACCAACCTCCGTCCTGCGTAGCATCATGCCTCGCCCCCATGGGACCTAAGGTTCTCGCAGGGCTGGCGACTGCTAGCGAGCGCCGTCCCTAGCGCTGCTTCCCAGCTGTCCGCCGCCAGCTCCAACACCCTCGTCCCTCCGCTGATCCGTCCGTACCCCTCTTCGCCAAAAAATATTTCGCAAACGCCGCCCCCGCCCCATCGTCGGGAGAGTATCTGCGAGTATTTAGTCGCGGAAAAGACATATCGGACTGGCCGAGCGGGAGATCCATGTGCTGGTGTACGGATATTATATTTTTCCAAAACCCTCCGTACAGGGCTTCCCGACAGCTGCTGATCCCGCGGATCGCAGCTGTCGGTACCTCGTTCAGCCCCCTACCGTGCCAGGCCTGGCACGACTATGGGGTTACCAGCGCCCACCGCGTGGAGGTAGAGGTAGATGCCGACGGGCCTGCGAGCGCACCCCCCTCCGGGGCCGCCGCCGCTGCGCCGCCGGCGGGCGCCCCCAATTTGGAGTAAGTTGGGACGGGGACCGACGACTAGTTCCTCTAAGGCCATCTTGGTAAGTGCATGGTGCCAGACCTTGCTTGTCCATATTGGGGCCACAATTGTAGCCACTGCGCCGCTTTGTCGAAGTTTCTGAGCGAGGTTGGGTAATAGGACCCACGGGGGTTGCACCAGTTGGTTTCCTTTTGCCATTCGGAGTATGGTAGATGTAGACGGGCCTACATAATGCATGGGCCTTGAGTCGTTCATTGAGTACCGCTCGCCATCCGTAGCTCGAGTTGTCCATGTGTAAGTACGCGGTGTCGATGGGCTTGTGAATCGGTTTGCCGTTGGACTGATTGGGAAGATGTGTCCATTGATGTAGGTCTCGACGTAGCTGTAATGTGAGCCGGGCGAGGCCTTCCCACTTCTCTCCGACGACAGAATAAAGCTCCATGAGGAAGAAGCGCGCAGTTGGAATCGCAAGGGAAAGATATTGAGCTTGTCATGCTAATGAATGCAGGTCTTGAAGGGTAGCCAACGTGCGTTCCGTGTAGCGCATCCGATTAGCTTTTTGGCTTGTTACGCGATCTTGGCGAGTTTCGACTCCGGTGCGGAGAAGTTTCGACTCGGTTACTCTGTGTCGATGTCGATTCCCATGTGGTGGCTGACTTGTGTTGGGTTCAAAAAGCCCGAAGTTGGGTGTCGCAGCAAGCCGAGGCGGTCCATGAGGTTGGCCAACCGTTGTCTCAAGGTAAGTGCCTCCTACGATGTAGACGCAAGGAGTAGGAAGTCGTCGACGTAGGGTAGTATTCACGCTCCGGACCAGCGCGTTCATTTGAGGTAGGTCTTCGTATAGTCGCATGACGTTGGGCACAAAAGGTACGGGTCCGACACTCGCGGAAAATTCACGAACGTCAAGGTCATCTTGCATAAGTAAAATAGGATAGGGACCATCCCATACGTTAACTTGAGAGCCGGTATAGTTGTCCGCGCATGTCGACGATGAAGTAGTTGGGGTAAGATGGGTTGATGCCCAACGCGTAAAATCCGTCTTGCAGGTCGAAGTTGAACATGTATTCTCCTTTCCGTGTTAGGTGCTTTACTCGTAGGAGCGTCTCTATATTGAGTCGTTTCCGCACAAAGAACTTGTTTAGTGGTCGTAGGTAGCAGTTGAGTCGCCATTGGTTTTTGCCCGGCTTGGGTACTTTGAAGACTCGTGATACGGAGTGGTCGCATGTAGAGGCCTCCCATGCTCCGGCTTGGGTGAAGCGCGGCAATTCTCGCTCTACACACTCAACTTGGCCCGGGGTGGCGTCCATTAACGACACTTGTTGGTTGAATCGTGGGGGTGGGCGGCTCTTTTTGAATGCGATAGAAACACCCTCCCGGGTCCATTGTAAGGTTTGCACGCTCGCGCCGATTTTTTCCCACTCGCGCTACCTACGTCGCACGCGATGTTGCATGTAGTCGGAGGTTGGGCTGCAGGTATTGGTGCGGCGGTGCACACCATCGGCCTTCTGCCTCGGGCTCGGGTTCCTTGTTTTGACGTGCTTTGTCCTTAGCGCGCATGTCGCGCTTCTCCTTCTCCTTCTACTCCTTCTCCTTGAGACTCTTGTCCGGCCGCGGGGCAAGTCTGTCGGGGTTGCCTCCATTGCCTCCGGGCGTCGGTTGCTTAAAGGTCTGAGCGGCTTGGGCTTTTGCGGCCGCGTGGAGACTAACTTCGATACGCTTGCTTCGGTCGGCCGCTTGGGTGTCAAAGGACCGGGAGTATACGAAACGACCAGCGACTCTCTCCTCTCTAGTAAGGCCTTGTTGCCCTTGAATGGTCGGATGTAGGTAAGTCACGACTCGACGACATGCGTGACGGCCTTGTGTGTCCGTATGGCCGCGTCGTGCACGTCCAAGGCATGCGCTCTTTCCGCTGCGGTAGCGGTAGTCGAACGAGTCATTGCCACAACTGTTTCGAGCGCCGCGTCCGCGGCCGCAAAGTAAACCCCATAGCACGCAAGGTGTCGATATTCGTCGCGGGAGGAAATTCGTTTTTCCTCTAGTGTCTGTCTCGTCGTGTCGAGGCGTCCACCGTCCATGCTTATATGCGTTTATCGGTGGCGAAATGTCGTTGAACGCTCTTGGGGTAAGTCAATCCAATGCGCGGGTCGATGTACGCGGTATTGGGAGAGTTAGAAGACACATGCGTGGCGTACTCGTCCACGCTCGCACCCACAAATACGGCGTCGGTTGGTGATGCTGGCGGAATACTATGTTGTTTACCAGGGGCAAGTGATTTTGCGTGGTCGCCGTCTACCTTGAGGAGCAGTTGCTTAATAAGATTATAAAAGTTTCAAACTAAGCTGCGGATGGTAGCGCCCCAATGTCACCGTTGTCTTCCCATGTTGAGTACATGTGCTCTAGTAGATTGTCTACCATAATTACCGTGTCAGTAGTTTCGATATTAGCTACGCCGTGTGCCGATAGAGACATTTAGGCGCCCGCCGGCGGCGCAACGGCGGCGGCCCCGGAGGGGGGTGCGCTCGCATGCCCATCGGCACCTACCTCTACCTCCACGTGGTGGGCGCAGGTAGCCATATAGCCGTGCCATGCCTAGCACGGTAGGGGGCTGTACGAGATACCGGCAGCGGCGATCCGCGTGATCGGCATATGTCGGGAAGCCATGAACAAAGGGTTTTGGAAATCACAATATCCGTACTCCAACACTAAGATCTCCCGTTCGGGCAGTCCGAAATGTTTATTTGTGACTGAATTCTCTCAGATACTCTCCCGACAAGGAGGTGAGGGCGGTATGTGTGAAAAAAATGTCGAGAATGGTACGGACGGATCAACGGTGGGACGCGGGTGATGGAGCTAGCGGCGGAGGGCTAGGAAGCAGTGCCATGGAAGGGCGCTCGCTCGACGTCGACCGGCGCTCCTAAGGTCGAGTAGACCCATCATGGGGGTGGAGCTCACTCGACAATAGTAGCGAGGCGGATAGCCGCGGCGAGAGGAGCGGCACGGTCGGGCAATGTTGATATTAGACAGCCGCCGCGGGAAAAATCTTGTACAGAGGGTGTCGGTGAAAACGTCCGTACCCGGCAACTTTGAGGTCGGAGCCACGATATGACTTTCTTACCCAACCTCTCCCCTCGTCGGTACCCACCACCGACAAGAGTGCCTTCGGCGGTGTCCGAGGGTTATCGCGAAAGCACACATATGCCAAATAGGAGACCCCCTAGCCGCGAAAACCACAAGAGGAGTGTACGGGCGGTGTAGTACAGAACAACCGGTGCCGGAAACAACTGGCGGCCGCCCGGGACATGTTAGGCGCGACGGGAGGAGCGACAGACGGCAACCATTTGTGGCTATGGGTTTCTCCTCCCTCTCCCGATGGGAGGATAAGCCTAGGCTAAGAGGCGAGCTGTGACGGGAGGAGCGGCTATTATCTCGGACGAGGGTATGTGTGGATCGAATCGGGGTCTACGACGACCTGAGCGAGGGGGGTTTCGCCTACCTCCCCCCCCCCCCACCCCCCACCCCCTAGCTCCGGCACGTCCGGAGTCGCACAAGAGCCTAGGTCATGCACGCCCGACTCAACCAACACATGCTGAACAAGTTAAGCTGATCATCGCCCTCGGGCGGCGGGAACGGGCCGCGTTTCGTGGAGATAGCGACATGGTATTTTTCATTTTTTGTCGTAGCGATAGACCATGTATGCCCCTTAATGATTTATGTTATGTTGTTACTACCGACGGAGAGGGATGGTTAAGGAACCCCCCGGCGTAAAACCTAACCCTAAGTCCTATATGGCAATATTGGGTACGCCATGAGACAACACCCGATTTATAGGTACTTGTTGTAAAAACTTTTAATAGAGATATTCACCTTGGTAGACTGCGAGAGTCTAGATGCCGTTGCATGAGCTCGCACAAAGGCATAAGGTGAACGGCCTATGTGTTTCGGCGCGTCATGTAGGGACGCATGTCCGTGTTTTGCAATTGTGACATGCGTAATCTAGCGGTTAGAATTTGTAACGTCTTGGCAACGCCCGACTATTCTCACCCCTAGTGTAATGTAAACCTTTCTACTATAAATGTAACCATTTATAGAATTTACCCCTGTGAAAAACTTGCCAAACATGTCAGCTTCCTTATGATTTGGTCAAAAGACCACCACTGCATGGCATGGAGGGAGGTCATCGCATAATTGAAGGGGGGGAAATGTATCCTACCGACACTAAACACCGCAATAAGTTCCAAAGCACTACGAAAGTTCTATTGACCACGACACCCAAGGATAAGTCGGTGCTCGAATGAGCTACCCTAACCATCTTCGCTCCGGGTGGCCACCCCATGAGCGACAGATTGGTGGACATTGGACCCGCTGAACAACGGGATCCATCCACCTCTTCCCCCCCGAGCTCAACCCGACCAGTGGATCCGTAAACACCTCATACGGATACACGCAAAGGCGCATCGTTTACAAATTTGAATCTCGTCACCTCCCGACAACTTTAGCGCCAACCAAAACCCAATAGTTACGAAACACTGCAAAAGTACACCAACTACGGAAAAACCCATTACTTACAAAACAACCTCTCTCATCGGGCCCCGCACACTCCAACGAGCCCTACACAGCGTCCGGACGTTTTCGTCCGCCATCCCCAAAACCCATGGCATCTCTGAAGTGATCGTGAAATGCCAACTCACGCACACCAATACAAACCCAACTCCGACCTCACCATAGCTTCCACACAAGTCTCTCCTACTCTCCGTTGTCTACGAAATCATGTCGAACGCCACCTTTAATCTCCCGGATCCATATGAGCATGCGTTGTTACGGGACCGGCCCACGACCCAAAGAATCGGAAGACGGTTGGATCCCCGGAGCCGCTTCACATGCCACCCCCTTGCTCGTTTCCTCACTGCTCCCCAACTCCCACACATGGAGTTGGACTCGCGCCCCTTACCGTCGGCACCTCTCGGTAGGGGACTGTAGACCCCCTTGGTCCTCGTTGCTCCCCGATCCTATATTCCACTTGGAAAGGCCGCTGACATGTCGTTGAGGGTGTTCGAGACCCTCCTTTTTACATGCTAGTGCTCCACCACCCTCTCGTCCCTCACCAGTTTTTGGCTTCCCTCACGGAGTTTTCCTCCACGATTTGACGTGCCTCGAAGAGCCGATCCCATGGGTCTGCTCTCTCGCACGGCACTGGCTACTTGAAAAGAGTAATAAAGTCGCTGACTTTTCGGCTCGCGTCAAAAATAATATCGGGCGAAGGACAACAACGTCGGGCCGAACCTTTCTCTCTACCCACCCCCAACTTCGGGTGCCAACCCCCTTCCCCCGCAGCTACATACAGCATATTGTGAAGTGCGGTTCGATATACCCATCACATGTACGGCGGTACATCAACGTGAACTCCCATCGGGAGACCCGATACCTCTCAATGCTGCGACTAATCTTCATACCTTGGACATTCTAATATTAGAGCATTAAATTCAGATTATTCGAGCCGTTGTCCCTCCCGCAATTTCAGGCCGTCTTGTGAAAGTTAGCTCCCCCTCTTTACTCATTTCAAAGGCCCAAAAACCGAATGTCAAATCGAAGGACATGCTCACTGAATGACTAGCGGACGAGGCCACACTCGACTAGAGTCGCGCCCTCATGACACAAGCAGCCACCGTCGACGACCTACCGGAGCCCAACCAATATTTCCTCTAGCTCGCCGACGCCCTGCAACCGATCGGCGAACTCCAACTAGTCGCCGACGACCGACTTCCTATTGGGTAAATATCCTCCACCTACACAATCACCCCTTACTTTCACAATCCGGCCATGTAACCCTCCACATCCCAGCAAATACATTTCATCCCTCAGTACCCCCCTCTCAAAATCGTAAACTCACCCTACACCCCTGATTATCTTTGGACACGTCCCCGGCACTTCACGGGCCGCCATTTTCCTCACCACCCTCCTTATACAGTCAAAGGACTCCCTTGCATACCCCGTTGTCGAGGCCGACGGCGCTGTCCCACACTCTCATTGGCTCCACACTCTTTTCACTCAAGCCATTCGTGAATATCTTCCCTACCACTCACACACACACACACACACACACACACACACACACACACACAACCCCCTCCCCCACTTTTACCCCATCATCCACTACACCCTCCGAAATTTCCCGGACGGCTCCAACCTCAGTTCCCACCCCTCTCCATCCTCCACCATCAAAACCAGATTCCAAATCTCCCTCACCACCGAAATATACTTCATCATCACCTCCACAAACGGCACGGCCTATGTGTCATATTGGTCCATTGGACATACGCAGGTGTTGCAAAGCACGATAAAGAGTCGCGGTCAATGTGGTCGGTCTTCTTGGAAGGCGTGTCATGAGCGGGTGTGCCCTTTGGGGGTATCCTCTAGGACCACAAAGAGGTTATTGGTAGGGACTTTGATATGCATTGTGTCGTCAACGTGGTCGGTCTTCTTGGGAGGCGTGACGTGAGCGGGTGTGTCCCCTATGGCATCCTCCACGACCGCGAAGGAGTTAATGGTAAGGACTGTGATATGCTTTGTGTCGGCACATGAGACCTTGGCACTAGTGCCCCCCCCTTAGCTTGAGACCAAAAGGTAAAGAGAAATGAAAAGTGTCATATGTGTCCGGCGTGGTCGGTGGAGGATGCGCGGGTTGGGATTCGCCGAACGCAAAGTGGATGGTGCGGACAAGATTCCCGGTGGGAAGGTTCAAAATCAGGGTGTCCTGATTTAGAATGGGCAGCAAACACGACCACCGGGACATCTCAATTTGGAGAGGTGGTCATTCTGAATGGTGGAGCGGTCAGCTAGACTTGTTGCTAGAGCAAAAAGAGGTAGTTGCTCTCTCCACCATAGAAGTCTAATACGTGGCGGTCAGCCGCGCCGGGGAAAGCGATGTGTACTTTTAGCAATTTATGCAAGATGTATACCGACAACAAAGTGACGCCACAACAGTCAATGAAGACAACGACGGAGCATTCAAGCTCGCCAAATGGCTTCGAATAGGACGAAGCACATTGACATCAAGCACCACTACATTCGAGAGCTGGTGGATACAAAGACGGTCGCCGTTGTATCGGTGGGCACCGCGGACACGTTGGCAGATGGACTAGCGAAGGCACTCCCGGAGCCCAAGCACACGGTGACCTTCAAGTGATGCATGGGAGCGGCGCCAAGTGGAGATAGTCTTGCTTACATTACTGCCAATGACCTAGAGGGGCTATTATGCATCATTGTCAGTAGATGCACGTTCACGGTTGTGAACGGTACTGTAAATATGTACAGTGATTGGTTGCATAGCTTAATGATTTTGTACGTCAATTCGCTACCTCATATGGAGATATAAATGCATAGCTTTTAGGCGGTGTCCCCCCTTCCCTTCATGGCGCCACTCATTTTAAAAGGAATGCGAGGTTTTTTCAATTATGCCCTCCCTCATATTGCTTTGTTTTACGTTAATGTATCGCTCTTTTGAAATAATTTGGTCCGTGAGATGGGCCTTGCTCCTCGCATTACTCGAATGGGCCGACGCCCGGACGGGTAGGGCAGAGCTTTCTTGGTTAGTGCCGGGAATGCATTAATTTTTGTTGCATGTTATTGGAAAGGTTTTAGTTGGTGAAACTCCGACACTAGCCTCGATGTGGGGTTAACGCATTACGGTACGGTTCTCGTGCAATGGTACGTTGTGCACCCACATGAGCGTCACCAAGCCGGGAGCATGATCGATGATGAGTTTGGGGTTTGTTTTCACCTTCTGCTCTCAAACGTGCTTGCGAAACGCCGCATGTAGAGGGCAAAAAAAGTACGGTGACCTATGACCAAGTTTTATATAAATCCGTAGCCGATCCCGCGGACAACCGTACAAAGACTACACGTGCACTAAATCTATACATTTAGGTCCTTGTGCAGCCGGAAACGAGGTACTCCAAAGGCGCGTTTCGTATATTTCCGGAGCCACGGATACATATACTTTTTGTAACGCTGCAAATTTAGATTACATCACAAGCATCGATGCCTCCCTTGAGGCCCTGACGCCGTCATGCCCGCGCACTCCAAGCTTCTTTGCGCCAGCAGTCGCGGTACCAGGTACGCTGAAGGTGAAACTTTTTGGAGCGATGGCCGCGCAAAACGGCAAAACCATGCGATATCCTCGTCGGCGTGCCAATTGAGCCGGCTTTCACCAACCTCCTTACCTCCTCGCCGCCGCCTTCCTCACCCTCCTCGCACACGCCGTCCGTGCCTTCCTATTGTGCACCTCTCCCCGTACACTTGTTGGGCTGCATGTCGCGCTTCGTGAGATCTTACACCACAGCTCTCGTCTTCCGCGTGGTCATGTTCGGTCTCCCGATCTTTTGCCGGTACCCGCAAACGTCGACTTACTCAGTCTTTGACATGCTCTTGACTACTGATGGCGCGCGTGAGGATATTCTAGCGAGGGCTCGCACTCGTTTGAAGTTCGAAGGGTGTCATCGAGCGAATTGCCCCGTTGTTGCGTTGCGGGCGGGGAGTTGCTGCAAGGAGCGCGTACCGATACCTACTACTTTTAAGATGTACGGATCTTTCGTTCGAAGCGGCTGCACATTTGTTCGATATATGCGGGCGGCGGGCGCCGGAGGCGTCCGTACAATCAAAGCCGCATATCCTTTTGATCTCCGGGTACATATTTATATGAAACACCAGTGGCGATCAACACCCCCCTCTAGAATATTGGCGAACGGTGTAAGGATTCATCAGCCATCCAAGCCTTCTCTGACGATAGCAAGTACTTGATCAGAACGCCTTTCGTCCCGACTTTGATTACGGTGGCTACGGAGGAATTGGGGAAAGCCAACCCGAGGGTTCAACGAATCAAGTCTTCGTACATAGTACCCCCGGATACAACCCTTGAACTTGTTGAGATGATGCTGGCGATGGTTTCCGCTGTTACGGGTACTAGTAACCTAGGAGCCCCTTTGGCGATGGACTTCTCGATGGCAGATGGCCCTCCGGTATCACACAATGAGAGCTATGTTCATTCCTGGCTGCATCAAGACACCGTGGAGGCTTATCAACTCCTCTTGGATAAGATCGTTTGCTGTGCTATGTCGGACTTCGGAGGGACACATGCTGCCTTTCGCTTGATGATCACGTGTGCGGTACGCCGCTATGGGTTCTTGCTCCGCACCCTCCCCCCTGATATCTGCCGACCGTACCTTGCTACTAAAGATATAGACGTTCTTACTGCACTTTTTTCGAATCTTGGGCGTTTCTTTGGACGTAAAGACGCTCGATCAACTGAATTGTGCTAAGCGCCAACTTTCCCTACCCGAGGTGTTTGGGGGGCTTAATGTACCGTCCCTCGAGCTAGACGCCACACCTAGTCACTATGCTTCATTCACCGCGACCCTCGCGATCATGATCAATGATTACGAGTCCGAGTCGCTAGGTCCTATGTACGGTCTTATCCGGCAGGAACTATTGAATGTTGCTACTTCTACTTTACCGTGGGCGGTCCAATTGCGGAATTCGTATGATACGAACTCCACTATGGGCGAGTTCTCGAAATGGGATCGCGTGGTTTTAAGTAAGACACCAATTTAAGACCTTTCCGATTATGTTGGGCCTGATGTCAAGTTGGTGGTATCTCATGCTAACATTGTTGGGGCTCCCACTACCCAATTGACTTGCGTACAACTTCCGACTCCCGATGCTCTTAATCGCTCGGGAGATTCCGGGGGCCACATTCAACGGGGCATTTTGCGCATTCTTCGTGCCCGAGCCTACCTTGGCCTCTTGACGTTTTGCAGACCTGCCCCACCGGACTATATGAGGGTGATTTTGGGTACGGGTCGCGGGGCTTTAGCTCTCTTTTTCGCTTCACACGAGTCCAATTTCAAGGTGCCATCCGATTGTTATACGATGACTGCACACCGGGTGCTTGGCCTCACTTCGGAGCACGCCTCTCATGTTCGGAAGTGCCCTCGGTGCAATGAGGCTCCCTTAGAGTCTCGTGGGTCTGGATCTTCGTCGACGGTATCGGGCACCTCTATATCGGATGAGTGCTCCGCAACTGCCATGCTTATGGACCACATCCCCCGCTGCCCGTGCTCTTGGTACGTTATCCAACTCCACGATCGGATTATCCACGTGCTTGAACAGCTCATGCTTGAAGCGGGGGCTACTAAGGGACGGGACTTGCGGTTGGAGGTCCGCCGTATTCGGTAGGGAGCTTCTCGAGATCGTCATGGGGACGTGGTTTGGTTAGACTTCATGGCTCCGCACCGTCGTCTTGTTGTCGATGTGACGGTTACAAGTGCTCTTAGGAACACCAATGTTGTCATATCCTAGCCCATTTAGCTAAGTGCTAGTATCTGAGATTATCTATTTCCTCTAAATAGTACCTGTATCTTAGCGATAAGGGCTAATTATGGGTTGGGTGGGTGGGTTGCGCGAGCCAAATGGGCGAGCGCAAAGCAGAGAGTGCCATTGCTCGGAGGTTGCACCGGCTTAAGGGTCGTCGCTAGCTAGTGCTGCTAGGGGTAGGGCTTGGGGCGTTGCGCTGGGCGTTTGCTCAGTCCTCGAGGGTTACCTCGAGGACTGGGCAAGACGCACCGCTTTTACAGGAACGCTTTACCGCTAAGGTGTGCGTTCTGTCACATATGTAAGTAAGTTTGCAAACCTCTAGATTAACACCAATCTGACCATTTACCCGAGGGCACGTTTTGCCAGTACAATATAAAGCCAGAGGCTTGTGCAGCCTACGTTAGTGCAGCGACCGGGCGGGCTGAAACCCCCGCCAGCGGAAGTCACCAGAGGGGAGGCGGGGGCGCGGCGATGCGACGAGGCAGAGCCGCGGCGCCCGGACGTGGGCTGTGCGATATTGATGTAGTTTAAGTTGTTCTTGGTAGTGAGGCGTCGGGCCGGGTCGTGGTCGAGCATGTCGGGGCTGGTGTGCGGCCCTTTTATCCCGTATTGGCGAACGTGATTGCTGATTGCTGGTTGGCTCTGCGAGTAGCAGGTGGGTGCCACTAATCGGCTGTCGGCGGACGGTTGGGGTGGCCTGAGGATGCGCCGGGCGACCAGCTCTGCCGTAAGGGTGTGCTTGCAAGTAGGCATATGCGTTCAGCTCGTAGCCGTAGGTATGGCTTAGGTCGGCCATCTTGCTGCGCCACGCTAACCGCGGATGCTGTAGCAACGGGAGTGCTTGTCGCGTGCGGAAACGTTGTGACTTGCAGTAGACTGCGGCGAGCCACTAGACGCGGTCGTTCCGTAAATTGCGCGGGGATATTGAACGCGGGTGTTGATTGTGGGGCGAAACACCGTGTAGCCATGTCTTGACGATATCGCTGACGATGGTAGCTGGGTCCGTGGGCAGTCTCGTGAAGTCGTCTCGTGCCGGTGTGGGGACGGTAGCTGGGATGGGTAGCTGCTGACGTAGCCCGACCGCTTGTACCGGGAGTTTACTCGGCTTGCGTAAAGAGGCCGGTGGCGTTGTTTTTGGCGGCGCGAGCTGACCCGTAGCTTCGCAGCGCCTCTTGGGTAGCCCAGATGTAGCAGCTCTGAGGGTTGTCAGAAACGACGGGCTGGCAGCCTTTGCCGTTATGTGGGCAGCGTAGGGCTTGGGTTGCTGTTGTTTCTTGGGTACCGGCCGGTGTTGCAGCTGTCCGCATGTGGCATATATAGACGCCCCGATCGGCAAACCAAACTGAGATGCCATGGCCGCGCGTAGCTCGACGTAGTCTTGTGTGACCTTGGTGTCCGGCAGCATGTGGCGCGTCGACAAGTGGCGAGGGGAAAGCGATAGTGTTAGCGGTCTTGTGAGTCGCCTTGGCAGTCGGGTTGGTTGTGGTATGTGCGGCTTTCAGCCGCGGTCGCCAGGGTACTTGATGTCGCGGGTGTGGCGTAGCCTCTTTTCTCCCGGGCGGATCTTGGCGAGAGTCCAGCCCGCTAGTCAAGTTAAAGCTCGCGGGGCTCTGATTGTCCAACGGGGTCTTGGAACGCGCGTCGTCGTGGCATGGCCCTTCGGTAGGCGGCTTCCGCCCGCGTGCCGCCGTGGTGGCGGAAACGGGCAGTGGCAGCTGTACGGTAGTCGGGTGCGGCGTCGCACCCCGCAGAGCGTCCTCGGCATGTCTTGGGTCGAACAAAGGGCTTGCGTAACGCGTTGGAATGGTAGTTGTGTCCGTCGTCTTTGTCGCGGCTTTGGAGTCGTTGCCTTTGAGGCAGGGGCTCACTTGCTCGTACGTGTCGACCCAACCCTCGTGGGTAGCATCGCCGACCTTGGTGCTGCCGTCCAAAAACTCGAGGCGTGCCGCGGGTGGGGTCGGATACCCACCTGTTGTCTTACATGAGGTGGCAGTAACCGGTTGCAGGTGATTTATCAGCGTAGTCGGTGCTTTTATTGCGCGGTAGGGCGCACGAGATGTGCGCCCGGTCCGTAGGAGTGTCGGGGCGCTTATCGGTACACTCGCTCGCCAAGGCTTCGAAGCACTCTCGGCTGGAGGCCTTGGAGCCATTACGGTAATCGTGAGCGGTGTAGCCTTGATGAACGTAGGCTCGGTAGGCTCGGCGTTGCCGTCTAGCGATACGCGCGATGGCGCACGGTCCGCGTTAGCGGCATCTTCGGTCGGCGTCGCTAAATTGGGCTCGCAGACTGTGCGCACGAGGCGCTTCGGACCGGTGGGGTTGATCTCACCACGGTGGGGGAAGTCGACGAACCTGGGCTCGATAGGCTCGGTCGTGTCGTCGTTCATCAACTCGATAGGTGGCGCAAGGGCCGCCGCATCACCACCCTTTGTTGTCCCACATGAGGTGGCCGTAGCTGGTTGCAGGTGATTTAGCCGCGTAGACGGTTCTTGTATGGCGCGATAGGGCGCACAAGTTGTGCGCCATGTCCGTAAAGGTGTAGCGGCGCTGATCGGTTTTCGCCTTGCGGAGTCAGACGTGCCGGTTGAGCGCCCTATCTGTAAGAGTGTAGCGTCTCGGTCTTGTAGGTTTGCCCACAAAGGTGGTGCCGCATTATTGCCACGCGACTTAGCTTCCGTGAAGTCGGGGTCGGCTGGTGGGCGTGCGTTAGAACGCGGTAGTGGACATGCGGCACGTGGAGGGTCGGCCGCCGGTGTCAGCCGTGTGAAACTGTCTTGTCGCGGGTCGCGCAAAATAAATTCGGTGCGCTCTATAGGAAGAGCATGTCTAGACGGTAGCGCATTAGAACCTATGCCGATGGAGTGGGCGTGGGTTTTGTTGACCGTTCAGGGGCGATTGCAAGAGGTTGGTGGTCAAGGCGCTAGTGGCGTCTTCGGTCGGCGTCTTGAAGCTGGGCTCGCAGACTATGCGCAAGGGGCGCTCCGGACCGGTGGGGCTGACCTCATCACGGCGGGTAAAGTCGATGAACTCGGGCTCGATAAGCTCGGTGTCGTCGTTCAGCAACTCGATAGGCGGCGCAAGGGCCGCCGCATAACCACCCTCTGTCGCAATGGTGGCGGCAGCGGGAATGGGTTGCTACATGTTCAAACAAGTAGCCGGTTTTGCGAGGTGTTTTAGATGGGCGAGTAAGGCAAAATAATTTGCCTCGATCTGCTCAATCAGTCTACGCTCGGAAACCGCGTACGCTGCTTGAATTTGTTTTGTCACGCCTTGCTGAGACGGGATAGCGACGGGGCCGCGGTAGGGCCGAGATGCAATATCAATAGGCGGCATGTTGGAATGCGATGTAACATGAACAAAGGGGGAAGTGTCTCGTGACGCTGGGAGCACACCGAGACGAAAGGTAAAACTGACACCCTACTCGACTACGAGAGTCGAGACTGCAATTTGCGCGAGCCAGATGGGCGAGCGCAAAGCAGAGAGTGCCAGTGCTCGGGGGTTGCACCGGCTTAAGGGTCGTCGCTAGCTAGTGTTGGTAGGGGCAGGGCTTGGGGCGTTGCGCTGGGCGTTTGCTCAGTCCTCGAGGGTTGGGCAAGACGCACCGCTTTTACATGAACGCTTTACCGCTAAGGTGTGCGTTCTGTCACATATGTAAGTAAGTCTGCAAACCTCTAGATTTACATCAATCTGACCAGATTTTCAGTGACTCTTTTATTGTCATCACGGCAGTACCAGTGTATCGCCGTATTTTCCATGGACAGTACATAGTTACTAGCAGTATCTCTTCCAGATAGTTCTTTTCCAGATAGTTCTAAAAGCTTGTGCGATAAGGTTGGATAAACGGTACAGAAAATCTCAGATAATATGTATCACTAGTAATGGTTTGGTTTAGTTAGCAGACAGCACAAGCTACAGGTTGTAAGGCTGTTTCTAGAACACCTGAGGCGTGGATATTTAAGACGGGGACTTAGGGTTGTTTCATATGCACGACCTCATGTGGAGTTTACAAAGCAGGGGGAGGCTCCGTTTGCCAAAAGTGTTGATCTCTTACATTTTTTGGCCCAGGGCCCGGTACGTACGCTAATTGAGGGAATCGGGAGGGAGGGTTGCGTGAGCTGTGCTCGCGCAAAGGCAGAAGGTGGACGACCTATGTGTGTCGGCGCGTCATATAGGGGTAACGCATGTCTGTGTTTTACCAACAGTGTCATGCGTACTCTAGCGGTTAGAATTTGTAACGTCGTGGCAACGCCCGACTATTCTCGCCCCCAGTGTAATTTAAACCTCTATAATTTCAATATGACCATTTACAAAGCAGGGGGAGGCTCCGTTTGCCATGTTGTCGCCATTGGGCGGGTTGTTCGTCGTTGGTTGGCCACCCCATGGTGTGAGCCAGCCGAAAAAGAACCACTCTGACCGTCCTGCAAGGGCGGTCGGGTCGATGTAGTCGAGGACGACGCTGGACTCCGTTGACCAGCCACCGAAGTGTTTGATCTTCTGTAGCGTAACCCCGATGCTGTAGGCGGCTGTCGCAGCCCCTTTTCGGAGGGAGTGTGATGTCCAGCTGTAACCCTCCGGGGGTCGTTCTTGCAGTGCCATCGTGACTTCGGAGAGCCATCCCGTGAGCGTGTTGGCTGTCCATCTGTCGTGTCGTTCTGAGGTGCTAATCGCCCACCGCGCTGTCGGGTATTTTCCGTCCGAGAGCGTGTGTCGGATAGCGTCGAAGAACAATAACATTTGAACTACCTCGCTGTGTACTGTAGGCGGTAGGTGACATAGTAGTTTGCGCTCTGCTGACACTTCGCGTTGTCCCTTCCTTGTACGGTGGTACAAGCGTAGTCCGTCTGCCTCGGAGGCGACGAGGTCCTCTGTTAAGCAGCCTATGCCTGCGCCCCCTCTACTGAAGAATAAGTACAGTAGTACCACCGTAGTGCATGCCCGTAGTAAACGTACTTGTTCGCGTGCTGGGCTGGCTTGGAGCAATTCACGCGACGTGGCCGCCGTGAGTTGGAGTCGTAGGGCTTGAGCCATGCGTAGGGCTTTTTCGATTATATAGGCGGGCAGGTGGACCCGTACCGTCGTGTCGTCAATCGCGACTTGAGAGGCCGCTAGGCCTTTTCTCACTTTCGCGACCAGATCTCCGAGAGCAACTGCTTCGAGGCCGTGGTCCTTGAAGAAACCGTTGACCGCTGAGAGGTACGGCTGGAGACTTGAGGCCTTGATTGTACCTAGTTGACCTAGCCATGCGACGTAGCGTGCCATGTGTGCCGGTGTGGCCGCTAGCGGCGCGAGTCGTTGCTCCGTACAGAAATCGAAGTAGCGGCGTATAGTACTGCCGTACGTTGCTGCCGTGCTAGGGGCCCATGCTGCGGCGAGGAGAGCCAAGGTCTTGGTGCCCAGTGCGTCAGAACCGAGAATTTTGGTCATGTACGGTTTCATCGTCTCGATCCACGGGTTGGTGGTGGCTGTGACGGTAACTCGGTACTTAGGCTGTGCTTTTCGGCCGGGCTGGGGGTGCGGGATTCTTGGCGCGTTGTGTACTCCCGTAAATAATGCTAACGTAGCACTGACCGCCCCTCGCCTCAGATAGAGCCACGCCGGAAGGGAACGCGGAATATTGTCACAGGCCAGTGTGGACTGCCTGTTGTACCGCGTAGCGCCCGCCGTCCGGGTTGGAACAAGTTGTGGCGTGGCGCGATGATGATTTCCTCGGAAGCCAGCTCGGTAAGCGCCTGGTGCCAGACCTTGCCTGTCCAGCGCGGGGCGACTACGGTAGCTGCTGCTCCGCTCTGTCGAAGTTTTTGGACGAGGTTGGGTAGGAGGGGCCAGGGTGGGTTGCACCAATTGTTCTCCTTTCGCCAATCGTTGTCTGAGAGGTGTATGGCGTCTACAGCCTCGCACGTGGGGTCCTTCCAGCCAGCGTTGTACCGGGGTAGTAGGGTGTTGAGGGCTGAGGCGAAGCGGTCGATCGAATGCTTTCCGAACCTCGCATCGAGTTCTGCGAACAGTACCGGGTCTAGTCGCCAGTCGTCGCTGTCTAGATGTCGACTGAGCCTGTCGGCCCACACGTTCGCCGCTGACCTGATGTAGCGGGCCCTGATCGTGATAGAGTTCGTATCGAGTAGGCACCATAGTCGTCGGAGTTCGTCCATCATAACTGGCGACCGTGAGGTCAGGCCAGTCAGAATGTGACATACTGCTTGGTTGTCCTCGTGCAGGAGGACGTTGCGGCCTGCCAGTTGTGGTAGGAAACTCTCGACAGCGTGACGGACGGCCTTCAGCTCCTTCCAGGTAATGTGTTGTTGTTCGTCCTCCTTGCTCCAGAATCCTCGAGCCTCGACTTGCTCGTTTAGGACCGCGCCCCAACCATACCCGGAGCTGTCCGTGTGTAGATATGCTGTTTCCACGGGTTTGTGGATGGGCTTGCCGTTGGACTGACTGGGCACCTCTGTCCACCACTGTAGGTCGCGACGTAGCTGGGGGGTGAGCCGGACGAGGCCACCCCACTTCTCGCCGACGACGGAGTGAAGTTCGCGGAGGAAGAACCTGGCCGCCGGAATTGCCAAAAAGAGGTACTGGGCCTGACCTGCGAGTGATTGCAGGTCTTTTACGGGTAACCAGCGCGCGTTCCGTGTAGCTCTCCCGATGAGGTGTCTGGCCTGTTGTGCAATCTTGTGGAGTTTTTGCTCCGGCGCGTAGAAGTAGCCTGACGCTGTGTCGATGTCGATACCCAGGTGGTGCCCGACTTGCGCTGGTGTCCAGAAACCCTTGGTGGGGTGTCGGAGGAGACCGAGCCGGTCGAGCAGCTGTGACAGGCGGTGGCGTAAGGTAAGCGCTTCCGCCTCTGTAGACGCGAAGAGTAGAAAATCGTCGACGTAGGGTAGTATTCGGGCGCCTCGCCACCGCGTTCGTCTGAGGTAGGTCTTCGAGCTGCTGTTCGTCGGTGGGGTAGGTGCTTCGGGGTCCGGGTTTCGCAAGAAATTTACGAAGGTGAGCGTCATCTTGCAGAAATAAAACGGGGATAGGGACCAACCCATAGGTAGCCCGGCTAGCCTGTAGAGTTGGCCTCGGACGTTGACGGTGAAGTAGTTTCGGTCCGCTGGGTTGATGCCCAGTGCGTAGAACCCGTCTTGTAGGTCGAAGCTGAACATATAGTCCCCCTTGCGGGTGAGGTGCTTCACCCCGAGTAGGGTCTCCATCTTGAGTCGTTTTCGCACGCAATACTTGTTGAGTGGTCGTAGGTCGCAGATTAATCGCCACTGGTTGACGCCCGGTTTTGGGACTAGGAATAGTCTGGAGACGTAGTCGCTGCAGGTCGAAGGTTCCCAAGCGCCGGCCTGTACAAAGCGCGCTAATTCGCGTTCGACGAATTCTAGTTGGGCAGGGGTAGCATCGAGTAACGACACTCCTTGGTTGAATCGTGGGGGTGGGCGGTTGTTTTTGAACGGTATCGATACGCCCTCCCGGATCCACTGTAGGGTTTGCACGCTCGCGCCGATTTTCTCCCACTCGCGCCAGCTCCGTCGCACGCGATGTCGCATGTAGTCGGAGGCTGGGTTGCAGGAATCGGCGCGGCGGTGCACACCATCAGCCCTCTGCCTCGGGCTCGGGCTTTTTGTTTTGGCGAGTCTTGTCCTTGTCGCGCTTCTCTCGTTTTTCCTTGTCCCTGATTTCCTTGTCTTTGAGGTTCTTGTCCGGCCTCGCGGTTGGTCTGTCGGGGTTGCCTCCGTCGCCCCTGCCGGGCGTCGACTGCTTAAAGGTTTGAGCGGCTTGAGCTTTTGCGGCCGCGTGGAGACTAACTTCGAGGCGTTTGTCTTCCAGTGCCGCGAGGAGGCCGTCGACGCCGTTGGTGCTGCGGTCGGCAGCCTGTGTGTCGAAGAATCTGGAGTAGACGAGGCGTTCGGCGACTCGCTCCTCTCCGGTAAGGGCCTTCTTGCCTTTGAATCGTCGAACGTAGGTAAGTCGCGACTCGACGGCTTGCGTGACAGTTTTGTGTGTCCGAACGGCCGCGTCGGTAATATCCCAGGCGTGCGCTCGTTCCGCTTCGGTAGCGGTTGTCGAACGAATCGTTGCCAGAGCTGTTTCGAGCGCCGCGTCCGCGGCCGCAGAGTAAACGCCATAGCACGCTAGGTGTCGATACTCGTCTCGTGAGGAAATTCGTTTCTCCTCGGTTAGGAACCTGTCAGTCTCGTCGTGTCGAGGCGTCCACAGGCCCGGTATAGAAGCGTTGACAGGCGGTAAATTGTCGTTGAACGCTCGTGGGAGTAAGTCGATCCAATCGCGCGGGTCGATGTACGCGGGCTTGGTCGAATGAGCAGATACAGGCGTGGCGTACTCGTCCACGCTCCCACCCTCAGAGACTGCGTCGGCAGGTACTGGCGGAATGTTATGCTGCTTGGTAGGGGCTGGCGGTTTCGTCTGGTCGCCGTCAACCTTCAGGAACAGCTGGTTAACAAGATTATACAAGTTTTCAAACTGCGCTGCAGATGGTGGCGCTCGGATGTCCCCGCTGTCGTCCCCCGTTGGGTACAGGTGTTCTGGTAGATTGTCTGCCATAGTTGCCCTGTGAATGTTTTCGATAGTAGCTACACCGTGTGCTAGTAGAGATCAGTCACCTTACTAGACTGCTAGAGTCTAGATGCCGTTGCGTGAGCTGTGCTCGCGCAAAGGCAGAAGGTGGACGACCTATGTGTGTCGGCGCGTCATATAGGGGTAACGCATGTCTGTGTTTTACCAACAGTGTCATGCGTACTCTAGCGGTTAGAATTTGTAACGTCGTGGCAACGCCCGACTATTCTCGCCCCCAGTGTAATTTAAACCTCTATAATTTCAATATGACCATTAAATTGATGTAGAGATAATCACGTGCGTGCATACATGACGCCACGTGGCCGATATTCGAGTAAAAATTGCAATGTGGAGATATTATTTTATACAGCGAGAAAAAGATGCTGAGATGCGAGATGCAAATATGCGACATATACAGGTACCTGTACAGGTAGCAACCAGCCCGGCGGCGCGCGAACTTGCGTTGTGTTGCGGCCGGTGTCTAGGCACTACCGACAAAACATGCAGAGCATATATACACATATGTATAGAATAGAAAATGTTCGGTATTTTGTCCTCCGACGTAAGTGGGCTGTACAAGGTCGCTGGCTTCCGGGGTTTTGAGCGATCACGCGACGACATGCCCGCCGCCGGGCTACCATCGACGCTCCCATGCCTTCGATGACACCGCGCCTCGCGTGGAGAAAAAGGTGGTGAAGAAGCAACGCGTTTGGGGGGAGTCGGGGCCTTCGGGCTTTGAGGACTTCCGGAGTCCGCCATCGTTGGCCCGGTCTGTGATCTTGGCGGAGAGTGTATATGAAGGGACAAAGCGATGATGTAGGCGGGAGCGCATTGTGTAGTCGGGAAAAACAGCGATCATGATCCTATCTCGACATCTGTTATCTCGCATGGCGGCATTTTGGATCCAAAATGCCGCCATGCGAGATAGCGGCAGTACTGCGCGAACTACTATTCCTTTTCTCGACATCGTTTTCTCGACAAGCGTTGACCGCGAGGGTGACAAAAATGAAATCGCGACGTGGCACTATACACGCGTGGCATGCCAGTACGTTTTGGTACGTGTTACTACATGTGGAGCTATATCTCCACATAAGGTCGTGCATATGAAACAACCCTTACCGGCCGAGGGAGAGACCCAGACCGGTACAGAATAGATTTATGCCACACCCAGATTGTAAGAAACCCTGTTCCTAAGACAATCTTACTAATTCTCTCTACGCCGCATGATTAGATCCAGAGATTAGGTTCTACTATTCTTAGTCTAAGGTTGCCAACTTAGCCTAACCAAAGTAGCACCTCACAAATGTTCCTCGTATAGGTGCTCGTCTCCCACTCCTAGGCAGCCTTACATTGGGAGCTCAACACGGCAAACTTGATGCGGACCTCCGCACTTTTGCTTTGCTTGGCACGCCTTCGGTTCAGTCGGTCCATGAGTACTATCCCTTTGCTTTGAAGGATGGGAGCCGGTTGGCGCCTATGGCGGGTGAGTTGGTTGATCGCATGGCTATTTTGGTGGCAGTTCGTCGCTTCCCTGGCATGGGTGCTGCTGACTCTCGTTCTTTGCGCTCTGACAATTATGTCCGTATGCAACATCTCGTTCGTCGAACTACTTATGTTCCTTTTCGGCGTTTTCGGGGGGATGTGCGGCGAGAGTTCATGCAACGTCTTTCTGCTGTCCTTCATGGTACTTTGGGTTCCTATCTCCGTGATGCTTTGCATGAGGGCAGTGCTGATGCTTTGGCATGCCTTCTTGTTCCTCGGGCTTAGATTTTTTCTTCCTATCTTATTTTTGCTTGGTGGCTTATGCTGCTTTTTCTTGTAAAACATTTACATTTTCTTGAAACACCAGTGTTTAGATGTTCTTATCCTTGGATGTCGCGATATAAAATTTCGTACACGGTACCCGTTACGATAATCTACACCTGCAAATTTATGTGAAACGCAGCCTAATATGTAAACTAGCTCTCGCAGCCGCTTTATTAAATTCTTTAATATCTATCACTCAGCGTCTCGGCGTTGCCTAGTGCCTCGGGGATATGTGTATGATAAGTACTACATTTGTATGACTAATCATACACCAGAGTCTCGTGAAAAACTGGTCACCCCCACGCGAGGAAAAGTTAGTACTTTGTCAAACTTCAGGGGCGTGTACCCCAAAGTGTCCTTAGCTTAACCTTGTCGGCTCACGACCCAGGAAGGGGCGGAACCTGTTCGAACGGCTGATTTGGTCTAATGGCTTGTCGGCATACATCACAACAACCACGAAAACGACCGTGACGCGAAAGGCATCTTTCTCTACCCGCACATACTCCCTTTTACATCTAAAAGGTGGTGCGTGACGACAAGAACGGTACCAAAGCTATGGGACGGTCGGCGCGTCCGTCGGCTACTGTGTGGGGTGGTCAATTGCGTCGACATGCCGCTAGAACACGATCCCGCACGCAACTTTTACGCTAAACTAGACAAAGCTGGCAGTGCAACTCCCAGACCCACACAGATCATCTACACAAAATGCGTTGCAGTGTGAATGCCGTTTCAATCCCCCCGACTAGCTATGCAAATTCCATGTGCACTTACGGACGATGCGTTACTCGTACCATTTATTACAGAGGGTCGGTAGTGAGTGATACCGGTCCGCGGACTATCGAACTCACACTACCGAGGTACCTTATATGGTGGGGTGCTTTCGCTAGCTATAGTTCGAACTTAATGTCACAGTGTTAGAACTAGCATTGCATTACCTAGTGCTTATGTACAAGGTAGCTAGTCCTTATCTTAGTACTTAGTGTTGTACTAATAGCGGTACTCTATTTCCCGGTTAGTGGCGGTCGGCCGGCCTTGCCGGTGCCTTTGCCGGCCGCCATCTCTCTCCTTTCACTTCCTTTGTCCCCACTGCTGGCCCCCTAGCGGGGCCGGCTAGACATCCCGTGTAACCATACCTTCCAAACTCCAACAGGTTATGGGCCCCCCACAACGTTACCCGGGATAGTCAGACCTCCGAAATACGGCAGCCCCAAGTAGGAGAAGAGCGTGCAACCCAGATACTCGCTCTGAAGTCAACACCGACGCTAGCCGCCCAAGGTCCCCCGTGGCCGCCCTAGGCTAGCAGTACCGCCTCCGCCACCCAAGGAGAAGAGCGTGCAACCCAGATACTCGCTTGAACTACCACTACCGACACCAGCCGCCCATGGTCACATATGGCCGCCCTAGGTTGGTTGTCTACACCACCCTGCTCACAGCTCACCGATGCTATCGACCGGATCTGGTTTCAAAATCAAATTCAAACCGATTCGCGAAAATTCGGCCCGCGTGTGACGAGTACAGTCCTGCAACAGTACATTGCAGGACATTGTATAGGTACTCGTTACGGATATCAATTCGTGCTTTTCCACAGGATGGACGTATACTCGTGGGTACGTCGCTATTGCAATATTGTAATGGTGATGATGCTACAGTACGACCAGTACCTCCCGGTACGTACAGATATGCATAATTAATCTAACCAGCCAGATGACGCGCCAGAGCGAGCTCTCCAATGCAGAAGGAGCCGCGTCGTGAGACCCAATGCTAGGCAGGCCGCATCTCGAGGCGAATGACGACGGTTGAGCAGCACTAACGCCTGACACGTAAGCGTAGCTTGCAGGCGTGATTAGTCTGGGCTGAAACCTATTTAAGCCCAATGCAGTAGAGGGAGGTGACAGAACCTTTTAACAATTCCTTTGTTCACTTACACTAACTACTGCCCAAGTACAGCAGTAAGACATCTCTCATCAATTGCCTCTCGACAACATCAATTGCCATCTTGCAACAACAGAACTAGACAGACTAGAACAGATTTGTGCTAGCGTTTAGCTTTCAGAGGCTAACCGCCACACGCGCGTACTTTAAATAGTACTGTTTTTGTTTTTTCCCGAGGCAACGCCGCAACGCTCATCTGACAAAGCGAGGTTCTAACCTTGCCCACGGCGAAGGGGGGGGAGTCGACACGATAGCGCCCGACTATTCTTTCCGAGTGCCTACACGCTTGTGGCAGCCCTGTTGGCTTTTCCCCGCACTCGCCGGTCGCTCTCATGCGATAGCTAATTCGCCCGTGGACGGTTTTCCCGCTACATGTCAGACTAGTACATTAAGCAGTACATTTGGACCAGTTTATTGTCGGCAACTCGCCGGTAGCATCCCGTTCCTGTGAGCACCTGTAGCGTCACCTACCCGGCCTGAGATACCGCTACCAGAACAACGCCTACGACCAAGATGACTCCTTCCTTAAAGACAAGCAAGGGCGACGACAAGACCTAAGCTACCTTGAGGGGGAGTGTTAGAACTAGCATTGCATTACCTAGTGCTTATGTACAAGGTAGCTAGTCCTTATCTTAGTACTTAGTGTTGTACTAATAGCGGTACTCTATTTCCCGGTTAGTGGCGGTCGGCCGGCCTTGCCGGTGCCTTTGCCGGCCGCCATCTCTCTCCTTTCACTTCCTTTGTCCCCACTGCTGGCCCCCTAGCGGGGCCGGCTAGACATCCCGTGTAACCATACCTTCCAAACTCCAACACACAGCCTACAAACGCAGAAAGCATACCCGACCACACCAACGACGACCTCGTTATGGAGCCTCGTTATGGCGAGTCTTCCGATGATGAGGGCGACCACGCTCCAAGAAAAACACCGTACCGGATCCCCGAGACGGCTATCTCCTTGACGTAGCGATGCTCCCACCTGTGCTTAAAGTCACCGTTGCAGTATGCAACCCAAACATATTAGCGATGTGGGAGGTGTTGGGAATAATTACTGTGGCGATAATGTATGCCTAGTTGGAATGCGTGGTGCTCTATATGTAATGGTGAAGGGGGGGGGGGGGGGGGGAGAGCCTACATGTGACAAACGGACGAGTAGACATCTTGAAGCTGTGTATCATGCTTTCCCACGAGAACATACACGCCGACTTGCGTGCTTAACAATTCTTCATCACCTAATACTAGCCCTCGGGGATAGATTGAATGATGTTTATTGGTATTCATAGAAATGCAAATTGATAAGCCATGCATGGATAAAAACATGTAGCTCAACATGGCGTGTGCACCGAATGGCGAATGAAGTCAAAGATGCACACATGACTATGTTGCGGAATGCTTGGTTCGGGCGTGTTTAAGGAAAAGAAGTTGAGAAAAGTCAATGTCATTAAGTTTCTATTGAATGTTGAATAGGCACTTACCTTCTTGCTGCACATAGCTACTTCACCGAAATCGTGAAGTACGCACAACCTCTTTCCCAAGGCCTTCCTCCCATCAGAAATCTACACCAGAAGCAGAGACCATGGTTTACCTTAGCACTGCAATGGATCACTTTAAAACTAGTGTCAAGAGGCGGACAAGTGACAACATGATAAGTGACAACAGTAAAATTAGTGACAACAGGCAAGTGCAAACGGCGCATAAGAGTTATGTTGTGTTACGTCCACTATAAAAGCTCAGGAGGCCCGGCGGCCTTGGCGTGCACTACGTCAACCCCTATCTCTAACTTTGAGGTGCCATGCTATATCGATACCTATGCTATATCTCAACAGTGTTGTGTGTCTGTTTCGAAGAAAATCCGGGGATAGGTAGCGTTAGTGACTACTGATGCGATGGAGGTAGCTTAATAGATGTTCGTGCTCGACGACTACAACATATGCGTCACCTACTGTTGGAGCTTATCAAGTTTCACATTCAAACAACCCAGCCCTATTCTACCCGAACTATTTAGGAGCCTTTTCAGATTGCATACCAGTCGTTGGTCTCCAACGTGTTACAAGATCACGTTGTGTCAACCCAACGTCGGGACAGGTGATTACTATCCGGACAGTTATTCGGCCGAACCGAAAGATCCCAAGAAGAACGCGTCCACACCCTAAACAACACTGAACGCTCCGAAAACGGTCACAACAAACGAATATGCTACCTCAAGTGCAACCTCGACGAGGGTGTCTTGCAGAGTACTTCCTTTCTGTGCGTTGAGTGTGGGACTTTGCAATTAGCGCCCCGCGCACGGCACGACAGCGATTGGCTACGAACACCAAATGCTACTCGACCTCCTAGCTTTTGGTGACATAAGGCGGGTCCGTACGGAATAAATACGCCCCACGGCCGCACCTCTAGTATCTTGAACCCTTCCCTCCCCCAATATTCAGCGGGCGTCGTGCACCATACCTTATGATAGGGATTGTCGCTCGATCTGTAGCCGAAGTCGGTGGTGCAGGTGATACTGAGCTTAGGCGTGTCTGCCGCTACTTTAGATATTCACTGATTGTGCATAGCGGTATTTAACAGAAAAGTACTGATTATGAAAACGCGTAATCATACAAGCCGATGTATGATATATCAGATCATACACATATCCCCGAGGCACTAGGAGTTTTCTTAGTTTGATTTGCTAGGTTTGTGCGCAATGTTTTGCTTCCTTTTGCCGTGCTTTGGGTTCCGTGACCCTCTTGTCACTCTTGCCCTTTTGTTTCCTCACATCCCTTTTTCCCTGTCCGTGCTCATGTTGCTCTTCTTGCAATCATTTTTTCTCGGCGTCTCGGCGCTCGCACATGTCGACTCACCTCCACGGCCACAAGCACCTCCGATAAGAAACACTGGTGAATGTACCAATTTAAACTTTTTCTTACAAAAAACTTAGTAGTGGAGGCCACCAAGCAAAAATAAGATAAGAAGAAAAAATCTAAGCCCGAGGAACAAGAAGGCATGCCATAGCATCAGCACTGCCCTCATGCAAAGCATCATGGAGATAGGAACCCAAAGTACCATGAAGGACAGCAGAAAGACGTTGCATGAACTCTCGCCGCACATCCCCCAAAAACGCCGAAAAGGAACATAAGTAGTTCGACGAACGAAACGTTGCATACGGACATAATTGTCAGAGCGCAAAGAACGAGAGTCAGCAGCACCCATGCCAGGGAAGCGACGAGCTGCCACCAAAATAGCCATGTGATCAACCAACTCACCCGCCATAAGCGTCAACCGGGCCCCATCCTCCAAAGCAAAGGGATAGTACTTATGGATCGACTGAACCGAAGGCGTGCCAAGCAAAGCAAAAGTGCGGAGGTCCGCATCAAGTTTGCCATGGTGAGCTCCCAATGCAAGGCTGCCTAGGAGTGGGAGACGAGCACCTATACGAGGAACATTGGTGTTCGTGCGAGCATTTGTAACCGTCACATCGACAACAAGATGACGGTGCGGAGCCATGAAGTCTATCTATGTCCCCATGACGATCTCGAGAAGCTCCCGACCGAATACGGCGGACCTCCAACCGCAAGTCCCGTCCCTTAGTAGCCCCCTCTTCATGTATGAGCTCTTCAAGGACGTAGACAATCCGATCGTGGAGATGGATGACGTACCAAGAGCACGGGCAACGGGGGATGTGGTCCATAAGCATAGCAGTTGTGGTCTTACATAATTACAATGATTCATCAGAAGACATCATGATGAGTTTGAGGTTGGTTTCGAACTTCTGCTCTAAGTCATGCTTGCAAAACGCCGCCTGTAGAGGGTGCCGGTGAGGGTTCTCTGCCAGTCCCATATCCCGGGGGCGCAAAAAAAAAATAAAAAAATTCATCATGTTGTTGTAATTAACGGGAACCGTACCCGTATAATATGTATCACATTACGGATGCATGCAAGTACCCGTATCGCTACGTACGTAATTCCCTGTCGGACGATGCGAGCGGCCGGCCGACCGCCGCGCGCTGACCCATCATCGGTACTGGTACTGGTACTGGTACTGGTACCTGTAGCACTACCTCATCCCCAGTGAGAGGGCGACCAGCAGGGAGTGGGAGGTCGGGGCGCGGCGAGGCGGTAGAGTGAACAGCGCCCTGAAGCAGCTAAAGGAGGCCGCTGCATACTGCTCCTCCGCTTGCCAAGACGACGATCGCTGTCTGCTACATGGACGGCGTTTACAGGTCAGTGGCAGCTCACGCCCTCCAGCGCTGACATGTCGGCGGCATGTTTATTGACGTATTATTTTCCGAGTCGTCGGAAATTTACCCGTCGGACTACATAAATACGGAGAGGCGAGGTAGGGGAGGTCGACAGCGTCACGCCCCACCGGAACGCTCCATCATAGGCCATAGGAGAGAAGGCCAGGCTTTTGGGGGCTGTGATACGGCAGCGTCACCATTCACGGCGCCGCGCAGAGAGTGCCCGTAGCAGAGGAGCTGCAACGGAACTTGCTCTCACCTTCCCAACTCAACCCCTATCTTGGGCCATTTTACTAATTTTTTTGCAAAGAAAATCAATAGGCTACACATCTGTCAGGTGCTCATTATTAGGGTGCCGCCCTGGATCCGTCACATGGAAGGGGGATGGCCTACCTTTCCATCACTGAGCACTCTTATGTGCGCCTCTCTTCCATTTTGGCTGTTGTCGCACAGGGGGAGCACCGATGCAGGGAGGGAGTAGCCTGGCGGCCAGCTGCATGCCCGGTGAGTGCTCCCTGAGTGGACCTCGATAAAGGGGCGGCTGGGGGATGTAGCAATGAGATAGGGCATGAGTCAGTTCCTGCGGTGCACTGCCATCGATGCGATGGAGAGAACTCCGCTCCTCCTTTCCACTTCTCACATGGATGCGCTGCTCCTGCGACTACAACAGAATACTAGGGGAAGAAGAGGGGACTGCACGATGGGGTGCGCAAGCTCCGTCCATAAGCGGGACCAGGCGCCCGTGTCCCCCCTAACCACTGCCTCAACCGGCAGCACCGTCTCCACACCCGTCAGCGCCACGAGTGCGCCCCCCTTTCCCTCCCAACCTCCTCTTCCTGCTGAACAGCAACAAATTAGCGGACTGTTGAGGGGCGGATATGACGATACGGCGGATGCTGTGGAATGGTGTGGTGTGGAAGGGGTGCTGTAGATGCGCCCCCCCTCCTTCCCATTCCTCCCAGCTACCTCGCCCGTTCCTGCTTCGGCGGTGGTAGAGGTCCAGGGATGGGGGAGGGGCTGATGATCTGGTATGTGCTGTGGTGGGCTGCAGCGGAGGTGGGTCTGCGAGCGGAGTCTGGCCAGCAGACGGTGGGATCGCCGGGCGGGTTTGGGCAGAGGGGCGACACGGCGGGTGGGGGTTCGCCTCAGACACAAGTGGGCGGCGGCCTCAGCCTGCGCCCGGTCCCCGCCCCTTCCCCCCTGCAGCCCGTACGGGAGCGCAGCAGTTCTCTCCGCAGCCAGAGCGCCAGCGGGGAGGGGTCAGGGGAGGGGTCGAAGGGGAATCGCGCAGCCGCGATGCGCTTTGCCTCTCAACGGAGCAGCAGTCTGAATCAGAGCATCATCGCGGAGCAGGAGGCGGGGGACGGGATGCCCGCGGAGCTGCCTGCTCCGGGCTTCTTCCACAGCAGCAGCAGCGGCCCGGCGAGGCCGGGAGGGGGACCCCCGAGTGCGCTGCTCCCTCCGCGTGTGCTCAGCACAAAATCGGAACGAGCACTGCTGACGGCCGCGCCGCCCGCGCTGGCGCCCGTGCGGGTGCCGACCCGGACGCGGCGGATGACGGGCGGCTCCTACGAGGAGGTCCCCCCAGCCACCGCCGTCGCCAGCAGGCCGGGCAGCCGTGCGGCGAGCAGTCGAGGGCGGGACGAGGGCCCCAACACACGCACGCCGCCCGAGTCTGGCGTAGGCAGTCGTAGGACGACACGCGACGAGTATGCGGGTGCGTGAAAGGGATAGGAGCCGTCACTGCTGTCTGGCCATGAGGGCTCGTGGGCTGATGGGGAAAAACTAAACCCCTTCATGCCCACCTTGTGTCGCAGCGCTGTCGGAGTTTGGGTCTCTAACGGGGTGGCAGCAGATTGCGGCGGAGGTGATGATGAAGGAGCAGGCAGGGCCCGCGGCGGTGGGTGCGGAGGGAGGGCAGCTGGAAGAGGAGCAGCATCGACGAACGCGCGGCGAGCTAATGCGATGGGAGACTATCAAAACGCGCCCAGGGTCAGACCCTCTTCATCCGTTTATCTCCAAGCACACAAACACATCCACGCACATTCAGTCCCGCACATACATGTACATACACACACAAACTACCCCCTTGCCCCTCACATGGACACACACGCATACAAGCACACAGAGCACCCCCCGCCCCCCCCTGTCAAGAAGGCGCGCGCAGATACAGAAACTTATACCCATACCAACAAATACTGGCACGCACTAGTGCACGCGAGCGCTCTCTCTCTCTCACACACACACACACACAACACACACACACTCACACATGCTCTGTCTCACACACAAAACCTTGAACACATATTTGCTGCTACTTTCACTCATACCAACATGCACCCATAATCACGAATACACGTACAGTCCAGCATTCAGTTTCAGTCATTTACGTATGAAAATTCCACTGCATGCAGGTGCAAATTAGACACTGATAACCTCAGCGGAAATCATTCACTCATGCAGACAAATGCATTCACACGTATACGCACAGAGTTACACTACATCACATACACACAATCACAAAAATGAAACTAATCATCAGTACCCTCTTTCGCACGGACATGCGCACGCATGCATACATGGTATTTGTGCGTGATGGTGACGCATTGTTTTTTCGCTTCGAGGTATCGCCGCGACCCTCGTAGCTGGTAACTCTGACGCGCATTGGTCGCGTCGCTGTTGCCTTGCGTAGGCTGAGCTTCCACGCGGACTACACAATTCTGGAGGAGCTGGGACAGGGCGCGTACGGGAAAGCGTTCAAGGCGCAGCGTCTCATAGTAGGGCCGCCGTGTTTGCAATAATGCCCTCCCCATCCTTCGCGTGACAGAAGGTCGTCTGACTTTGGTTACGGTTGGCTGGCGCGCAGGATGGGGAGCTGGTGGTGGTGAAGCAGATCACAACGGAGACGATGAGTCTGCGGGAGAAGCTGGAGACGAAGCAGGAGGTGAAGGTGAGAGACAGGCGGGGGAGGGGGGGTGGCAGGGGGCGCACAAAATGTGGCGCGGACGAATGTGTTACTTACGGCCAGTGTTGGGCAGGTGCTCGCGCACATGGACCACCCCAACGTGGTGAAATACTACTCAGCTTATGCGGAAGACAAAGAGATGCTGATTGTGATGGAGTACTGCGAGGTGAGACTGCCTCTGGCTAGCGAAGTAGCCGGCGCGGTGCGAATAGAGCGATGGCTGACATTCTCGGTGTGGTCGTGCCCTCTGTGCGCAGGAGGGCGACCTGACAAAGTTTTTGAAGCTGCGGAAGGGGAAGCTACTTGAGGAGCACCAGATAATGCTGCGCTTTGTGCAGGTCTGCCTCGCGCTGCACCACGTCCACGAGAAGGGCATCCTGCACCGCGACCTCAAGTCTTCCAACATATTTTGCGACACTTTTTCCATCGTCAAGCTCGGCGACTTTGGCATCTCCAAGATGATGGGCGCCGACTCGCAGTGCCGCACCATCGTCGGCACCCCCTACTACCTCTCCCCCGAGATATGCGAGGACAAGCCGTACGGCGTCAAGTCCGACATGTGGTCCCTAGGCTGCGTTCTCTACGAGCTCTGCACGCTGAAGCACGCGTTTGACGGCAAATCGCTGCCGCAGCTAGTGCTCAAAATCCTCAACGGTAAATTTCCGCCAATCGCGAGCCATTACTCCGACGACCTGAAGGTGCGCCCACACTCCCTCCTTACCCCGCCCTAGTACCAGTATATCGCCTCTGCTTGCCCCCTCTCCGCCTCCGAGTGGAGTTCACGTAGAAAGCATGAATTAGGGTTACTACCATCGTGACGATATAGTGAATTATTACTTTTTTAAAATAAACATACAGAAAGAATGCTTCAGCTACAAAGTATAACCCATAATATACATATGTCACGGAGAGCCTTATGATGTCGATGTAGCGAGCGACTATTGTTTAGGATGTCTCTCATGTCTGAAAGAATCACCACTTCAATTGGAACCAGCTGAAGGAGAGTTGAACGCACTGTCCGAATAAATGATTAAATGTCAACTGAATGAGGTGCTCCAGCCCTGCGAAGTAAATGCCCAATTCCGCATGCCCCCCTTCCCCCGCCCTTCCAATCTCCTAAGCCCCAACCACAAGTATTCTGCCTCCAAAGAGATGTGATGGCCCTGAAAAGGTATTTTGTTTTGGAAATTGTCGTCGGTGGTCTGCTTCGCTCGGCTTTATCTGAAAGCACCGATGCTCGAGAAATTGACGTCTTGCTTCTCAGCAGTGATGGTGGTCGATTTGGCAGCATTGGGAAGTGAATGCGACCCATTCAAATCGTTATTTCGAAGTTGCTGACCGTTTTGTTTTGCCACTGCTGAGATTTACTGTATGCCCGCTGCCCAGAACCTTGTCAACTCTCTGCTGGCGCGCAACCCCGCGGACCGTCCCACTCTGACAGACATCTTCAAACTGGGTGAGCCTCCTCTCTCTTGTCTAGCCACGAGCAGGGGGGCACACTCATAGCCCAATATTCACATGTGCCGTACAACGTTCAGTGTGTTGTTGAAATGTCAGCTCTGAACCCGTTTCCGGTGAGAGACAGGTGACTTATAATTGGGAACTGTGTATGCAGGCTATATGCGAGACCACCTCCACCGCTACGTCATCCACATTAAAAAGCACATCACCAAGCGCAAGGACAGCTTCAAGCGCTCGGTCGCCAAGTGGGACCCCAACTACATGACCAACTACACCGACTCGTCCCCCGAGCGCTCGGGCAAGCACGTGAGCCGCCTGCCTTGACGACCACTCGCGGGACTGACGTGTCTAGAGACAACAATTTGCCTTCACACATGCTTCGAAGTCGATGTAGGCTGAAAAACGGTCGTAGAGGCTGCTCGAGTGCCGTGATATTGGGAAAGGTATTATGCCGTGCATCATTGCTTGTGTGCCGCTGTCGCAGGCATTCAAGTCGAGCCTGTCGGGCACTATCGCGAAACGGCAGAACTCGTTGCTTCAATCGCTGGAGGAAACTGTGGGCGCATCGGCGCAACGGCCGGGCACCGCGCCAGGGGGCGCGGGCGCGGGCGCCAAAAAGCAACGCGCGATGAGCCCCGACCTCTTTGGCACCGACAAGCCGCCGCCTCGTCCCAGAACAGCGGACGGCCGAAAGGTCAGCATCAGCGACGTGGTGGAGGAGTACGACGACAAGGTAATAGCGCACGACTGGGCCTCTTTAGTGCTAAGCCACATGACCGCCCACGTGCCTTGCCTCATAGTTTACTTTATGGCGTTGCTCATGACATTTCGCTTTATTTGGCGAAGCCCGCTCGAGTGCTGGTGTGTCTCTTTACAATGTTTTGGCATTGTTGTTCGCAGGAAGTGACGACGCGAAGAGTCGACCTTGGTCGCACGAACAGCGATGACGAAGATAGTATTGACAATCTCAATATGGCGCAAGGGATGTCGCTACTGAAGCTCGGACTTCCGCCTAGTCGATTCGACGGTGCCGCCGCCGACGAACCTGCTGGCAGCGGCAGCGAGCCGAGAGGAGGCAGTCGCGGCGCTGGCGTCCAGGCTCTACTGCCCGCCAGTCGGTGGTCTGTCAGTGGCGGCCCCTCACCGCGGGACGCCGAGCAGGAGCGATCTGCTTCCGAGGGAATTGCGTCCGCCAGCAGCGCGGCGAGTCTCGGCGCCACCACTGAGCCCGAGACTGTCTTTCAGCGTAGCGGCGGGGTGGGTTGCTGTATATCATCCTCTTTCGCAACATGCATGAACTGCCACTCGTGAATATTCGTATTATGCACTATTATTTGTTTTTGCTCCCGTTTCGCGAGTGCGTAAGACATCAAGGTACCGAGACAAACAATACAATATCGTCCGTTTCTATATTGTCTGCGTTCGATCACTGACGGGCTCCTGTGGATACAGAGTACGCGCCACCCGGCGGAGCAGCGGCCTACGACCATGCCGAATACAGCCTCGGACGCTAGTTCGGCTGGCACCGATGGACGGCCTGGGACGGCGGATGAAAATCGCCCGGCAACAGCGGATAAGGAGGCCGCTATTCGGCGACTCATGAGCGCGGGCGCCACGCTTGGCTCCGCCGTTGTCGTCGCCCAGCTGGCGGACGCAATGGAATCGTCGATGGGATCAAACACGGAGTCGGAGCTGTCGGTACCGGAGAAGTCGTACGCGGGTAGCGCTACGCCGGAGTCGCGATACGTCAGCCCCATGATGTCAACCGACAGCCCTTTGATGTCCAATGATACCGTGTACATGCGGCTCAACAGCCAGGCCACAGAGACGGTGGGGTCCGAGCCAATGTACTTTGGGACGCTGTATTACTTCGCACATACCCTATGTGCCATTTTACCACTCTGTTAACAATCACCGTGTGTTAATTGTGTGTTGCAGTCGACGGCGGACACGGAGGAGGGTGCGGGAAGTCGGTCGGGGGCGGTCGGGGGCGGGGCAATGCTGGGAAGCACGTCGGGGAGCAGCGGCGCTGCTGCTGCTCTCCCCGCCGTCGCTCTCCCCGCCGTCGTCATGCCCGACGTCGTGACGGCGCCGTTGAAGCCGCTGTCGCCGCTAAAGCTCGTGCGGGAACTCAGTGCCAGCGGCTCCTTCGCGCTCCGCGCGCCGACTGCCGAGCGCGCCAACTCAAGCAACGTAACCACACCCCAGTTCCGCATGCCGGTACCTAGCGAGGCAACTCGCGCATCCCCGTCGTCGACACCCAAACGGAATGAGGGCTACACGGAGCCGCCCGAGACTGCGGGCTCGCTGGAGCACTGGAACGAGGCGCTCTTGCCTTCGGCGACTGACTCCGCGCGGCCAGAGTCGGAACGGCCACCCAAAGAACCCGGCCTTGGCTCTGCCTTCACAATCGCGTCCGAGGTGCATTCTCTCCTCCTCTGCTTCCCTGCCTGCACACATATATGTACCGACAACCCATTACTATCTCTTGGCCTTTCAATTTGGTCATCGGCTTACGACACCGACTTGCTGTCCCTTGCTTTCTGTAGCACGCGCTCAGCCGCTTTGCTCCCTCACCTCGACGGAGCTCAGGCGAATCGGGACAATCGCCACCGTCACCCAGCCCCCTCAGCACAGCAGGCAACAGTGGTAAGCACCCCTACGTGCGCACGTATGCCTTGTTTTCACCGCAAAGCAGCCATTGGGCGCTATCACTGCGACACCCGTTCGATTCGTCGAGGTTGCACTTACTCGCGGTTTCTAACAGGGGGCGACGCCAAGGACGGTGAGCCCGCAGCGGCCAGCGCCTCGACGACGGGCACAGCGGAGCAGAAGGTATCGAGTGGGGGCGGCATTGCGGGCGGCGCTCGGCGGACCTCGGTAGTGAACGAAGCAGAAAAGGCGTCGGCACGCGCTGCGGTGGCAAAGGCAAAGGATAGGTACGCGGAGGTGAAGGCGCAGCAGGAGGCAGCGGCGGCGGGGCGTGCGAAGGCCCACCGCGAGCAACTACTCGCAGCAAAAGAGGCGAAAGAAAAGGCTAAAGCGGCAGCGCAGACGCAGGTGCGCTGCATCCCCCCCCCCCCCCCCCCCCACATACATAATCAGTGTCTTGTATATAAGCTATGTACTCTGTTCCCACCTCCTTCCTGATGGGAATGCAGCTGCAGAGTACCAGGCCATACACCATCTGCAGGAAACAGTGTCTGCTGATAGCAAAGACAGCTGCAACTGCAATTATCAAACACGCTGGTTGGCTCTCCCTCGTCGCCAACAGCAGTTTACTCCTCTTGGACCATTTTCTAATTTACTCCTCGCGTATTCTGCTATTGTCATCGTCAGCGGTAGAGGGGGCCAACTTCAAATTTCCTAGGGCTATTCGATTGTCTTCATAATTCTATGATATCCTGTATTTGCACAAGGAAAGCATCGAACACCCCAACCACCCTCCCTTTTGAACTCACTTTCCCGAATCAAATGTGCATTAGTCTATATTTGTGCGTTGTGCGCGTGCGGTGGGCTGCCCGTTAATTGGTTGGTTGTGGTGCATTGCAGGCGGCGCTGTGGGTGAAGATGCTGAAGAAGCGGGTGGAGAATGCAAAGCCAAAGGTACCACACGGGGGCGTGGCGGGCGCGGATGGACAAGATGAGGGCGAGGGGGCGGGGCAGCCACTCTCGGAGGAGCAAATTGGGGAGGGGGCGGGAGAGGGGAGTGGCACGGGCGGCGTCGATGGGACGACGGCGGTCTACGGGAGGAGCAGCGGAGAAGAGGCTGCCCGGCCTGCAGAGGAGCACCCTTCGGCATCGGGAGCCGGCGGGGTTGGGGAGAAGGAGGAGCGGGTGACATTCACGGCGTGCTCCACTCGTGTGTCGCGCGACGGACTGTCGGCGGGCGAAGACGCGCGGGCGGCAGCGGGCGCCCTCTCGACCCCTCTCTCAGTGACACCCCTCTCCACCGAGATGGCCTCCTTTTTCGACGACCTCGCGGAGGCGGGGGCGCAGACCTGCGCGATTGGGCGCGTCACGGGCGTGCTGGACCAGGTGCACGAGCTGCTGGGCGAGCCGACGAGCCGACCGCGCATGCTGCCCGCGCCTTCGATGCGCGTGATGGTGGATGGCGACATCGCGGCACTGCAGCAGCACATCGCGGAGGTGCACGAGCGCGCAAGGGCGCTGCTGGGTGCGGAGGTCTTCCTCGCGGCGCGGCAGTACGTGTGGGAGCACATGAACGGGGGCGAGGAGGATGGAGAGGAGGGCGAGGGGCAGGACACGCAGGCGGCGCTTATGGCGATCGTGGGCGCCGCCAATATGGCGCACCTCCCGCTCGTTCTCAAGGCAGTGAAGCAGGAGTTGGTTTACGCAGAGGTTATGGGCGGCAAGCCCGCCCTTTCCGGACAATAACCTCCTTTTCCCCTCCCCTTCCCTCCCTCGAACTCCACACCAAAAAAAACACAGAAACATGGCGCACGCCCTATCGATGCGCGGGCCGACATCGCGTATTGCGTAGGTCTCTTTCTTTAAAAACTATAGAGGTTCGATTGCGTGTGTCTGTGAGTGCGGCATGAAGGTGGGCGTGCATCACCGAGCATGGCGTGCGCTGGTGGCGAGGTATGCCGCTGCGGCCGCGGAGGTTATGGCGGCTGCCGCGATGCCTATAGCGTACCACCGCTCCGTCCACAACGTCCCGCGCGCCTGAAAGTCCGAGGGACGCAGCGCCGCCTCCGTCAGCGGGCGAATGATGGTCTCCTCAAACATGTCGCTCAGCAGCGCCTCCTGCTCAAAAACCCCCGCCCAGCTGCCCTGCCGGCAGTGCACCACCTCTGGAACGTACTTCTCCAGCAGAAAGCTCACCATTCGCCGGTTGTTCGGGTTGCCCGTCTCTATACCGCACACAATCATCATCCCCTTGGCCAGCGAGCACTGCAGCATGAATCGCCCTGCCCGACACGCACACAGTCCCACGCTCAATCACATGCAACGAATTATCACACTGACAGACACTCTTCCAGTCACACACACATTCACACAAACCAGCCAGCACTCACTCGCAGTCGCCCCCCCCCCCCCCCCCCCCCCCCCCCCCCAGACACACACACTGACAAGGGCGCACACACAGTCCCATCCTTCTGACGCAGGCATACTCACGGACACACGCGCGCGCGCGCTCTACCTCTCTCTCCAGTCCCCCAGCACACAGAAGAGAACACTGGAACACTCATTCCATCAAGGTAAAGGATTTACCCCCGCTCTGCAATCTCACACCCGTCCGACAAATATGCGCATTCATACCTACGGCATTCAATCAGCCACTAGCATACAGAAACATACACACATTAATTCTGACAAAGACACGCCCCCTCAAACCATATATGCCCCACTTCCAGACGCACAACCAAGCACAGTTGTTCGATTTACCTTCGAAGTACAATTACCGTCGCCACAAAATAACACACCCACCCAATCAACATGCACATTCATATATGTCGAATCCATCCACACACACTCACACGCGCGCGAGAGCCAGCGAGGTGTAACAGGTGCCTTGCTGAAACAGTAAATCAACGAAGCCGTAGCAAACCAACATAACACGTGTTCAAATGACTTGCGGGAGGGCATCAAGCCATCAACGAAAGCACCACCCGCTGCAGTGCCTCTGTTACTGTGGATAATTTATATGCGAGCTGCAGTAAGTATATTCAGACCGCCAGCACGTGTAACACATTACCCCGCGCCCTGCTACCCTCACCTGGTGCGTCAGCGCGTGTATACTCGAGCACCCACACAGCCTCCTCCATCTCGTTCCAGCCGCCGTCAAGGTTATACTTTGAGCGCAGGCAGCGCATCCATCCCGCAGGCCCCCAGCCCGCCCAGCTCGACGCCGTCTCCGCTTCCGCAGCCGCCACACTTACCCTCTCAAACCCAGCCTGACAAGGCACCACCCCAGTCGCCCGCCGGTCAGTCCGATACTTCCAACCTTACGGCTTCGACGACCGCGGAAGAAGCTCCAGGATAGCAGTCGAGCATAAGCCGCCCTCTGTCCCCCCCCCCCCCCCCCCCCCCCCCCCCCCCTTCCACTGTAATAATAGTGCGATAGTTACCGACTGTTTTCGAGTCGTAGGGGTTCCGCCGCGTCGTTACAGGTGGCCAGCCTGCCCCAGGCGCCTTTCGGCCCACATTCAGCTTTGAACGAACACGGGCATATGGTTCGGCTGAAGATCACCGAATGGGATGTAATCGGCGGCAAGATGAAAGCGATAGAAGCGCGAGGAGGAGTACGCTATCGTCAGAGGATCGATGTAAGTAGGCAAGGGCGGAATAGCGGAAGGTGGGAGGTGTGTTCAAGAAATTAGGGTTTCAATCTGCTTTCCATGTGCTCGGTGACGTTTCCGCGGTGCCTCGCCTCACGCCCCGCTTGCGCTACTTGCTCGCCCCAAGTCGGGCGCAATTTTAATGAAACCAACAATCAATGCCAAAGGCTCGCATGACCACCCAGAAGGTCACCCACCTCGACCATTCGGCAGTGCAGCGCCACCACCAGCACCGCGCCACCGTCGACAGTCTTCACCTTCGCCGGCTGTGACACCGCCAGCGGTAGCAGCTGCACCAAATCCGCCCGCTCAACGGGATTTTCCACTTCATTAGGGTGAGCCATATCACCCCTCTCACGCGCCTTTGGCAGTTCAGTTCTCACGGGCGTGGCGGTGTCGACCATCACTGGAGTTTGCCTGTCCGGCACGACATCATATTGCTGGCGCAGCGAGCACGAGATTGTGGGTTGGTGACGACTGTTTAAAGGTAGTGTACGTGTTTCAGTACCGTGCCTGTTGTACGGGCTGTTGTAGTTCCCGATATTTTTTTGGTTACAAGAAGAACAAGATGACCATGGACAGGGAAGAAGGGAGGGGAAACAAAAGGGCAAGAGTGACAAGAGGATCACGGAATCCAAAGCACGGCAAAAGGAAAGCACTAAATTGTGCACAAACCTAGCAGATTAGACTAAGGAAACTCCGCCGAGAATGCCGATGCCACTAAGGCCACGCCGAGAATGCAACATGTGGAGGCGACAAGCGGCGCCTCACGCACCGCACGAGGAAGCACGGGGACGCTTGCGGCCCATGGCGCGGGTGAAGAGCGCTGTGGCAGGAGAAGCCACCCCGGCCGAGGAAGAAGCGGCCTCCACGGCGTCCGCAGCGGCGGACAAACCGCGCAAGACGTTGTCTGCGTGAGCAACATGGACGGCGAGAGAGACCTTTCGACGCCAGGAGGCCAACAACTTGCCCACATGCATCCCTTTAGATACGGCTGCCTGCTTGGCTAGCTCCGTCAAGAAAGCCGTGGCTTGGCCGCCGAGAGTACCAAATTCCGTGACTGCAAAGGGAAGGAAACGGATGTCGGGGCGACTCCTCACCCCCTCCGAGTACTTCTCGAACTTGGTCTTCTCAGCATGGCGGAGAGCGACTTCGGGTGAAGGGAGGCTAGACACGCCGAACAAACCGGAAACCACGGCATTTGTTGTACGGGCTGTTGAAGTTCCCGATGATAAATGTAGAAAGTTAAGCAGCTACAAAAAGCAGTGGAAACTGGAAACCACAAGGCAAATAAATAAACTGAAAAATAATTTCTAACAAGAAAATAAAAAGAAAAATGAGTGTCCGCCAGCTCCAACACCCGCGTCCCACCGTTGATCCGTCCGTACCCCCTTTCTCAAAAAATTTTCGCAGACAACGCCCCCGCCCCCTTGTCGGGAGAGTATCTGTGAGTATTAAGTCGCGAAAAACAGATCGGACGGACCGAGCGGGAGATTCATGTTCTCGTGTACGGATATTATGCTTTTCCAAAACCCTCCGTACATGGCTTCCTAGCCAGTTGTTGATCCCGCGGATCGCAGCTGCCGGTACCTTTTCTAATCCCCTACCGTGCCAAGCATGGCACGGCTACATAATTAACGACGCCCACCGCGTGGAGGTAGAGGTAGATGCCGACGGGCATCCGAGCGCACCCCCGTCAGGGGCCGCCGCCGCTGCGCCGCCGGCGGGCGCCGGTACGAGCGACACATTTGTAAAAACGGTCAAACCTACATTTATTGCCACATACTAAATGCAAAGGTGTGATAGTTTGTTGATGGGTGTGCATCCTACATATGTTGCCTACCATAGACATGCCTCCTTCTTCACTAGGTGCTTTGCCTGGATCGCGGCTTGAGCGGACACGCATGATGGGATTCATTCTTTTTGCATTACTCGAATGGGCCGACACTTGGACGGTTTGGGCATACCTTTCATGATTATTGCCGGGATTGCATTCATCCTTGTTTGCATGTGATTTGAAGGTAGTTAGTTTGTGAAACCCCAACATAGGATCTCGAACTAAATGGGATTAGCAAAGTATACATAATGGTTCTCGCGCACATTGAGTGGAATTGGATCCTTCCGAGCAAAAAAACCCCCTAATTTGAAACCCCGAACCTAAACGAAATATGCACGAAAAGCGCACGCATCGTCTCGGATCTACTCAGACTCGTGGTTTCGAACCCTACTCTTCTTAGCCGGACACACTCCCTGCTCGCGCACTGGGACGTTGTGTACTCAGAGGAGCGCCCCCTAGCGCCTCGGGCAAATTTGTGGTATCATGGAATATACCACATACCAGTACCACAAACGTGAAATATTCAATTTGGCCCTCATTTATTACATGCGTCTTAGAGAGTTGCGGCGGCGGCGTAAGTGAAAAAGATCTATTAGGAGCACCGCTGTCTGAAAACAACATCTCCAGCACAAAGGTCAACCGCGCACTGCGGAGAAGCAACCACTAGGTCCCACTTTACTGCATAAGCTGACCAAAAGGTTAAGCATTCAAGGTGCGGTGGTGGTGAGCGCAGTCATTTGCGCCATGTCCGCGCGGGTGACTCCAAAGTCGGCAAAGTCGGAGGAAAAAATGTTGCGATGTCGAGTCCAACAACTGACCTTCCGCTTCTAGCTCGGGATGCACAGGGCGAGGGAGCACTCGGGGCACTTAAATGTAGTCCAAGTGACCCAATTTTCATCGTTGTAGCATATCACGCAGCGAGCGTGCTTGGTCTTACCCGCTTTGCCGATGCCTATATGAGACAAGCTATGGTGAAGCGGGTGGTGTATGTTTGTCACATCGCGTAGTGCATGTTGTTGGCGGGTACCTCTTGCGAAACGCCTAGCGCCTCCTCGCCGTCCGAATCAGCGCTAGGAAATTCCTCTTCAAGAGTGGGATCGACCTCGTTCGAGTTCAACTAGTGAATATCGTTTAATGGCGGGCCGAAATACGGAAAGACGGGCGGGTCTTCTTGTGCGGGCGATAGCACATGGCGCTCATTACCGGATTGGGCATTCGCCGACGCTCCGATGAGCCCACTCTCGGAATTCGCCGGGCAAATCGCATCCGTAGGAGGGACAGATGTTGGGGATGCCGTTCTTTGCAGGTTCACGGTTGCGGGAAGGATGCGTGAAGAGTCCATTGTGCACTCCGTCGTGCTTTCATGATGTACTTCATGAAGAGGGCGGGCTGCCCGCGTGGCCGTCGCGGCGAGCAAAGTAGCATCTGGTTGAGCGGTTGCCAAGGTTGGCGCTCGTGTGCTTGAAGGAACAGACCTTACCACACGGCGAGGCGGGACGAAGGCAACAGTTGGATATGATGGTGTTTGTTATTTTGCCTGCTGCATACGAAGATAGCAACTACGTTACTTTCCTGCTGCGTGTATTTTGAATTTAGTCTCAAAAGCTGTAAAAAATGCGTTTCACCCCCACGTCGGAAAATGCCAAGCCCGACCCACACACCGCAAGGATGCCGGCGAAAATCACAGAACATACTCGCAAAAGCATGTTTTTAATATCCCAGCGTATAAAATAGATCAGGAGTACACACCTTGGGAAAAAGAGATGCGTTGTTGGGTTGTAGCTTTAAACAGTTTGACTTTTCGGTAGATGCGGCGCCGTCATCCCACAACAGACGCCACTCGTTAAAACCGACCGACTCCGCGACACGACCAAACTTACAGGCACGCTGTTGGCGAACCTTGCCAGGCTTTGGGTCTTCTAAAGGCCCGCGGCGAGCCGCTACCCGACTACTAACTCCTATTGTCTCTCGCATGGGTGTCGTCTGCGTGATTGGCGGGGGATCGAAGTCGTACGGCCAGTCAGCGCTCCCGCCAATGATTTGACCGCATGATTAAGGTCTTGGGGTCTCAAAGTACGTATCTTGACAAGGAGAATGAATAAAATAAGTATATTCGGAGCAATTCCCCTCCCATTTCGGGGTCTTTATGTGGTAATATGTACATTTGCCCGAGGCACTAGCCGTGCGTACGTGAACATGATATATGATGAGTTGAAGGTTAATTTATCTAACCTTTCATTCCTCGGGCTCGGGTTTTTTTCCTCTTTTATTCTTTTTACCTGGTGGTCTCCGCTGCTTTTTCTTGTTTTTTTTTTTTTTTTAACCTTTCATTCTCATCAGTCGTGCTTGCAAAACGCCGCGAAGAGCAGAGGGTTGCGGTGAGGGTAAACCTGCCAGGCCCATATGCCGGGGGCGCATTTAAAAAAAGACGACCAGCACCAGCACCAGCGCGGATCAGTAGTTAATTAAGTTATGATACCCGTACCGGGTACATTGTGCATAGATTTAGTACATGTACTTCAACCAAAACCGGCCACCGACTACCGCAGCAACTCTCCGCGCCATCGCCGAGCACCACTTCATCACACTCTCCAGCTCCGCTGTCCTCTGCCGCACGTCAAGTCACTCCTCGCCCCAAGACAACCACTCTCACAACCGCTAACAGTGATGGCGGGGCCGCTAGCTGACGACGTCGGGGAGTCGTGGACCGATGCCGACGTTCTACTGATGCGGCTCGCGCTGGAGCAGGTCCTCTCCCCTCCCCTCCCCTCCGGCGTGGGCGACGGCATTCGTCTCCACCGTCTGCCACCACCCACCCCGCCGCCGCTTTAAGTCACCCCTACGCCCTCTGAGAATGAAATGCATGGGATCCACAGGCTGAGTTAGCGACGCAGCTACAGGAGGTTCCTGTCGGGTGCGCGCCGCCCCGCAAAACGCGTGCGCCCCCCTTTTTTACCGGAGTCGCTTCAACTCTTGCTTTATTCCCGAGCGAGAGGTTCTCAGTGGTCGGGATCCTCGTGGGCGTATCGAGTCTCAAGCAATAACTGCGGAACTGAATGGGGAAGGGGGAAGGGGTGGTGCGGCGTGGCGGTGATGATAGACCAAAACCTTCTCAAACTTTCTGCTGATGCGCTGCTGCGCATATGCTGCATGCTCTGGTCATGCTAACCTGAGCCCCGCCCACACCGGTGCCAAAGGGAATGGCACACGTCACTGCTGCCTCTCACTCCCCCCTGAGTACCCCTCTCGCCTTCCCGTCGTAGGTGCGTTATCTCGGATGCTGATGGCCGCGTCATTGGGCGTGGGCACAACATGACCAACACCACCAGAAACGTCGGCCACCTCCCCGTCCCTTCCCCCTCTTGCATGGATGGGCGCTTCTCACCCACATAGGGGGTGGATCCATTTCATTCACGCTGCTGGTACTTCTTACCGTCGCAGGGGACGCGGCATGCGGAGTTTGAGGCAATCGATGAGGTGCTGCGGGGCTGGCAGGGCGAACCCTCGCAGTTGGACCTCTCCCGGTGAGCCACTTCCCCTCCCCACAGGCAAGCCCATCCGTCGCTCAGACCCACAGCACCTGTGCGGCTATCCCCTAGGTCCTTCACCGCTTAACGAACTAATGCGTATGCTTGCATCTGAACGCAGGTGTCGGCTGTATGTGACGTGTGAACCTTGCATCATGTGCGCTGCCGCGCTGGCGCTGGTCAACATAGGGAGCGTTGTTTACGGCTGCAGCAATGACAAGTTCGGCGGCTGTGGATCCGTGCTGGACATAAGCTCCCAGGGCTGCGGGACGTGTGGCGGGTACCCCCCCCCCCCCCCGTAAATTCGATTCCCCTATCTTTGCACCATTCCTCACTAGCCCATGCCAAATAGCAAGGCACCGACTGGGTATCCATGCCTCGGTCTCTTCATCAGCTTCCCACCCACATTTCCTACTCCTCACTGCTGCATCCCAGCAAGCATGCGCTATGACATGCTCCTCTCTACCTATCCACTCACACACCTTCACAAATTTGCACGGGCCGTGTTTCCTGCTTCTCTCTTGCACTCACTTCATATATCAAGAATTTTCCAGCGTATCTGCTCACTCCCCCCTCCTCTCCCCCCTTTTCCTTGTGACGTGCTCCCCAGCTCCCACGAACCAGGGGCTGCTTATTCCTGCAGAGCGGGTTTACTGGCTGAAGAGGCGATAGAGTTGCTCCGCCGCTTTTACATCTCTGGCAACCCCAAAGGTGCGCCGCCCCTGTTGCATGTGTCATCCCTGCTCGCCATCCATCCACTCCTTCCCTCGCTAGATTCCCGGTAATGGCACATTCTGACTCAGCCCGCTCTCGTATGTTGCAGCCCCGCGACCACACCGGCCTGTGCTGACATGACCACGCAGGCAGACAAAAGGACAGTGTGTGCAGAGGGGCTCACTCTTCAAAGCTGCTGTTGGACGCGTGGCACAGATTCCACATCATTTGGTTACACAAGATTGGCTGCGTATTCATTTGTATTATGTTTGTGTATGTGACAATCACAAAGGCTGCAAATATTCTATCATTTGGCGTCTCTTTATGAGAGACTGTAAACACCATTTGCTCCGTCTAATTTGGGGGTTTTGGGTAACGGCTAGTATGCTAATGAGCTTCTATGAAAAATGAACTGAGACATTAGGCAAGACAATCCCCGCCTGGGCTGTTCATGTGGAGTCCCTCGTCCGTCAGCACGCAGCATAGGTTCTTTAACTTCTTTGCGGACAGATAGATGGGGCAAACAGTGAAGATGCATATGATGGCGATGGTGCCCAGACATCGGCACATCCATTTCCACCGTCGTCCGCCAATCTTCAGCTTGGGGAGAAACAGGAAGGCGGGGAAGAGGCCGCTGGCGAGTCCGCCTATGTGGGAGAGATGGGAAGTGTTGATCTGTTGTATCAAGAAAAAGAAGGTAGGTTAGGGTCAGCACTTGCGCAATGGAATGTCGATGTGAGAGTGTGATGGGGTGGTGGTGGTGGTGTGTGTGTGTGTGTGTGTGTGTGTGTGTGTGTGTGTGTTTGTGTACACATGGCAGGGGATATCTAGCAGGGCAAAGGGGGCTTACATCACGGACGATGGTGATGACAAAGAAGGCGATGAATAGGAGAATGAGGAGGCAGCGGAGTATGGGGCGAGAAATGGTATGGAAGTTGACAATCATGTCGGCGATGAAGAGGCCCATCATGCCAAACACCCCCCCGCTGGAACCCACAAACTGGCCGCAAGGGTCCTCTGCCGCCGCGCTGACCAGCTGCCCGCCGCCGCAGGAGATGACCCACACCAACGCGATACGCCACGCGCCATATTTTGTCTCCAGGTGCATCGACAGCACGAGTGTGAGAAGAAGGTTGGAGAGCATGTGAAGGAAGGACGCGTGGATGAAGACAGACGTGACCCATCGGTACCACTCCCCATCCGCGATATCCGGCGCGTAGCGCGAGCCCCACTCACGGAGGTAGTCGAAGCTGAAGGCGAGGTCGCTGTCGGGCGACAGCCAAGCGACGAGACGCTGTGGTCCGTGCTGGAGACGGTAGGAGGGACTGACGGTATGCGCGTACAGTGCAAAATCGCCTGCCATGAAGAAGAACGTGGTGAGGATGAAGATGACGTAGACGAGGGAGAAGTAGGGGCGATGCTGGTCCATCTCTGCGGGCGTGAACCAGCACAGGATGCGCTCGCCCGTCATCGTGAGCTCCACGTGCAGCATTTCCCCCATCGACGGCCTCTGCCCTTTCACCAGGTTAGTCAGCACGGACACCACCTTCCGCTTGTTCGGGTTGTCCCACAGCATCCACTCCATGTGCACCACTGCATGCAGGCGGTCCGACGGCGTCGCGCTCGTATCTGTCATCGTCGCTGCAAAGTTGTAAAGGTAGTGGCTGCGCACGATAGTCTCGCCCGCGCTCTGCGTGGAAGGACCGAGGAGGCAAGCGGGTCAGTGCCCATGCGCATGTGTGGAAAAGTGGAAAGAGAGGGAGGGAATGGTTCATGTGGGACGCACCAGCCATCTCGCCCTTGCGATGGTCATCGAGCCGTCCTCGTTGTAGCCTGGTATGTGGGTGTTGTGTCGGGAGAGGGAACCCCCCGGGATGGCGTCTCGGTAGTCGTCGACGATAAAACTGGCGTTTAGTGAGGCACCTTGAGAGATGGTAGGCGGTATAACGTCGCAGGTGGAGTTGTTGATCGCGCCGACGGGTGTGCCGGCGTAATTTGAGTGCTGTGCGCGCAGCTCCTCCTCCTCCTCCTCCAGCTCCAGGAACCGTTGGTGCTCCTCTGCCGGATGCTCCGCTACCACGAGAGACAGATAATGCGCCGCGTTCCTCATCGCACTGCTCATTCTACGTAACTTAGATGACAAGGCGCTTGAATGTCCCGCATCGTCGTGCGAGTAGCGCCCTGTGTGAGTCTTTTGCCTGCGTAGACCGCCGCCCGGCGTCATATTTATGGGGTGAAACATTGATGTCATGGATGCCGCGCGTGTGGTTGAAAGCGTGGCGGCGGGAGACTGGCCTCCCACGGTGGAGAAGGACATGTAGGGAGAAGGGTAGAAGGGGACCTTATCGAAGGTGGCGTCGCCGAGTTTACGGCACAGAGAGTTAGAGATAGTGAGTCGCCTGCCGCCAGCCTCCCGCACGCCACCACCACCGCTACCGCTGATGGTTCGTCGATTCGGAACAAGAGACGACATTTTCTTTAGCTTCCACGCGCCCGGCGTGTCTGCAATGGAAGCGCGTCGAGAGAAGGGCGTCCCCGCCATGACGCCTGGTTGGGCGGGGGATGAGGTCGCAAGTACTCCGTGGTGACTGATCAGGTTGGCAACGTTGACAATACCATCACGCCGTATACTGCCCCCACCCACATGCTTCCTTTGCTCCAGCTCCGTTGGGCAGCTCTGCATGCGTAGTAGCACGCGACCCTTCCCTTTTCCACAGTCCACCATCGCGCCGCTCCCCCTGCCATCCGCAAACGTGTCTTTTTTATTTTCGTCCGAGCTCTCTTCTCCTATCCCCTCGCCCGCTTCTTCCGGAACACCCCCCCATCGTTCGCCATCCAGTGTCGTGTTGCCGTTTCCGACCCTCAACGTCGAAGAGTCCGAGCAGCTGCGCTTTAGCTCTTTGCTCAGTAAGCGCTGCTGCAGGGGCGCCGCCGATGGCGTCAGGCTGACTACCGGCATGTTTAACGTCGAGTTCGGCCCGCTCCCCATTTCAATGTCTAGAGTCGAGTGGTGGGAGGACGGCACCGCAGTCCCAACGGAGTCCCGGTCTCCAAAACGAGGAAGCCGGCGGTGGTCCGGTAGGGTGATTCGCTGACCCGAGCCAACCCCCGCGGTGCTGTTTGAGGCCCACTCTGACTGTACGGCCAGCATAGACGCCCCCGGGTGCTTCTCAGCCCCGACGTCGCCTGCGGTAGACGTCATGCCTGCGGCATGTTCGCTGGTAACTTTCCGTTTGCGCTGCGGGGAATCGAACAGTCGACGGGGCTGCATAGGCGCTCCTGTACTGGTGATCAGCGCCGCTGGTGTCGCTAGGTCGCGAGCGGAGGGTGCCTCCGGGAATGCCTCCAAACTGACTTGCTGTCGTACGGCCCCTGCAGTCCCTCCTACCGTACCTCCTGAGCCTGTAAGAATTACAGCATGTTTGAGAGGGCAACTAGTTAGTCATATACCGTAAATACCTATCCTCCTCCAGCTGTATTGGTACAAGAGAGTAATCCGCGCGTGCACAGTCAGTTGTCAAGGCAGAATACTTCTTATTCTTGGCGTGTCGTCAACAGGCCGTATCTTTTGTTTACTGTACCCGAAGTAGCTGGTGCATGGGCAGTGAAGACAGTAAGGGACAGGAGTGCGCACCGGATAGTTGTCGCGGGGACATGGCGCCTGTGGGTAGCGGGTCCCCCATGTACCCAGGAATCTGATTTAGATTCTCGGTGCACTCCAGCCCGGGCCCAGCATGCTGTTCCCTCTCTACACAGTCTTCGGGGGTGATCCGTGAAGATGAGGATGCCGCGGTTCGGCTGCTGGCCCTTAGCGGCGGCAGCCCGCCCGACATGCTACCAACCCAGTGCGGAAGTCAATCGAAGACGAGAGTAGCTCACAGGGACCGCGAGCAGCAGTAGCGGAGGATTTCTTGGAATGCGCCTCAGCAGGTGAGCCACGCGAGGTTACTGAGCTGCCAGTGCGAGTGACTTGACCTTCCGTGCGTACACAATTACGCTGCTCTAAAATACTGTAACAGTGGCGGGACCGGGCGATCTGTTTAACTGTAACGTGACGCAGTGGTTCGCCCCAGAGAATAAGGCTCGAAGTCCACAGGGGAGGCCGGGAGGGTCAATGTTCTGCAAGGTTTGTCCATCGCCGAATCTGGCTTCGAGATGGTGGCTTTAATTCTATATCACCCAAGAAAGGTGAAGTGCTTGCGCAGGACTGCCTGTGCGTAAGGTGGGTCAGGCTACCGCTACGAGGCCTTTGTCGGTACGGATCCCTGCGAACCGCGCTTGCCCGCCACGGCGAGGGGCCTGTAAAGATAACAACGAGTACAGGTACCTGTACCTGCAGTCGCGGTGCATCAGTGCAGTGGCGGCGAGAGCAATGACACCCGTAAAATTAATAAAGGCGATCGAGTACTGTACAAGTACGTATGATGTGCCGCGCACACCGGCACGGGTACAGGTACATTACTGCGTAATAGATAGGAACGAGACGCATCATGAGTTACAGGTAGCACCACCACCGTAATAATAACATGAGGACAGTAATAATCAGACTGCCGCTTTTACTGTAAAACTTACCTGCGAGTTGGCACATCCAATAATTTTACTACTGCCAAATCCAATTTATCAATTATACTAAAATCAATTCTTACAAGAAAAAGCAGCGGAGGCGACTAAGTAGAAAGAAGCAAAGAGAAAAAAAACCCAAGCCCGAGGCAGGAAGGAGGCATGCCACAGCATCTCTTATCGGAGCATGGGTGAGTGCAGGGGTGAGTCGGTTGGAGCAGGCGCCGGGTCGCGGTGTGTAATGGTTACATAAAGAGTGCGCAACGCGGGCTGCTGCTTGTATAGCGCTTGCCTATATTAGGTCACTATACATATTCACATATAACGTTCACAGATAACCGATACCTGTGGACGTACATGTACTGATAATGTTGTACTAGAATAGCCCCTCTAGATCATTAGCCAGTAATGTAAACAACTACTCTCGACTTGGCTTCGCTCCCATGCAGCGCTTGTAGATCATGGTGTGTTTCGGCTCCGGCAGTGCTTTCGTCAATCCGTCCGCCAACATGTCTGAAGTGCCGACCGACACAACTGCGACACTCTTTGCATCCACGAGTTCGTGAATGTAGTGGTGCTTGATGTCAATGTGCTACGTTCTGTTCGAAGCCATAGGATTGTTGGCGAGTTTTACGGCTCCCTCGTTGTCTTCGTAGACTGTCGTGGGGCCGCGCTGCCGTTGGTGGACATCGTGCATGAGTTGCCGGAAGTGCACGGCACTTTGACCGGCCCGGCTCACTGCCACATACTCCGCTTCCGTGGTGGAGAGAGCAACTACCTCTTATTGCTTGGAAGTCGCGCTCACCGCCCCACCATTGAGCATAACTACTTCTCTTGACTATATTCGTCTCATAGTCGTGTCTGCTGCCCAGTCGGAGTCCGATAACACTTTGATGTCGTTGGCATTATCATGAGATGGCCATCCGTAAGTGCTTTCCATTGGCCTTGTTCCGTTGAGGTAGCGGAACAGTCGTTTGAGCTACTTCATGTGCGGTTGCGTGGGAGCTGTTTGCCGTCCGATGATGAGGCTCACCGCAAATGCAATGTCCGGTCTTGTACACATGCAAAGGAAGTTCACTGACCCGCGGATGGCACAGAAAGTCTCGTGTTCCGGTGGTGACATGGCCTCTTTGTCTTGGTTGGATGCGACCTCTCCATCTCGGTAGTGCGTGGGAGCCATGGGTATCTTGGAGGGTGTGCTGTCCAACATGCCGTACTTTTCTAGGATCTCCTTGGTATATTGTTCTTGGGAAAGGTTTATGGTGCCATCCTCCCGGTTCGTGACAATGTCCGTTCCGAGAATAAACTAAGCCTCACCAAAGTCTGTCATGCGGAATTGTTCCCCGATGGCCCGCTTCGCGGATGTGATCCACTCGAGTGAGTCTAAGACGATCAAAAGGTCATTCACGTACACTAGAATAATGCATATACCATGTACTGGATGGTTCATAGTGTAAAGGCTGGTGTAGGAAGTCGCTCGCTTGAGCCCAAGGGAAGATAGGGTCCGGTGGAACATTTTGTACCACTCACGCGACGCTTGTTTCAGACCGTAGATGCTCTTAAGCAAGCGCATGACACGAGGTGTCCCATCCTCTGCCCATCTAGGCAGACGCATGTAAATCTCCTCTTGGAGGTCAGCATTTAGAAACGCCGTCTCGATATTCGCGGAGTGCATGTGCTTGTTTCATTTGGCGGCGATGGCGAGGACTGTGCGCAGAGTGCTTATCTTAACGACGGGAGAGAATGTCTCTGAATAGTCGACTCCCGCCCGTTGACTGAATCCATGGGCAACAAGGCGCGCATTGAAGCGATCGACGGAGCCATCCGGTTTGGCCTTCACCTTGAAGACCCACTTGTTGCCAATGGCGTTACGTCCGAGTGGTAGGTTTTTTATCCGGAATGTCCCCTTGTTGTGCAGTGACGCAATTTCCGACCGTCTGGCCTTGCGCCATGCAGCGGCGTGCTTGCCGCTCAATGCATGCTTGATGTCGATCGGTACCGGGATGTGTGCCGCGGGAGGGAATGTCATGGACTCTGCGGTCGGGGCCGCCGGCCCCTCGAACTTAGCGGAGTGGGGTGCAGGTCTTGCGGGCCGAGGAGGCTTGTTTTGCGTAAAGACTCTAGCTGTCTTGTTGAGCCGTTGAACATAAGCAGCGGCGACAAAGCATGAAGATGACTCACGGGAAGTGTGGTGCGACGAGGCATCGTATGCTGCGGTGTCGTCGGATATATCCTCCGGGGCATCCTCGAGGGCTGAGAATGAGTTACGGGTAGGGACTGCGATGTGCTTGGTACCCGCGCATGAGAGATTGGCATTGGGTGCCCCCCCGAGGCTCGAGACCATTTGGTGGAGAGGCTTGAGAAGTGCCACATGCGACCGGCGGTGCTGCCGGAGCGTGCGCGGGCTTTGATTCAACAAAAGCAACGTGGATGGATCGGACGAGTTTGCCAGTGGCTAGGTTGAGAAGCCAATAGCCATGACCGTCGTCGCAGTACCCGATGAACATACAACGAAGGGCCTTGGGGGAAAGCTTGCCTCGATATTGGTATTCCAAACGGAGGTATGCGGAGCATCCGAAAACCTTGAGGTGGGAGAGGTCAGCCTAGGCGCCATGAAGAATACAGTAGGGTACGCCACCCGAGCCACCGGAGGCGGCTGGTGTAGGAAGTTTGTTGCGAAGGTTAACAGCCGTGCGCATGGCAAGGCCCCAATACTTTGAAGGGCAATTGGCATGTTGCATCATGGCAGTGGCGGAGTCCGCGAGAGAAGCCCACTCACGTTCCATTTGGCGAGTTGGTTGTGGGTATACGGGGCCGTTAACTAAGGAGTGAAACCCAATGACGAGACCATGGTACGACAGGCAACATCGAGATAATTGGGATCACAATCCAACTTGATGGTCGGTCGGAAAGCACGATGTGGATATAGGCGAGAGTGCAAGTTCCGGACGCCATTGAGAAGAGAGGAAAGAGTAGAAACAACTGCCTTTTTGGACGGGAGTGCAAGGAGCCAAATAGAATTCGAGAAGGTATTATCAATTACACCGAGCAGGTATTTGGCTCCCCCCGGCCCGGTCTCTTTGAGCGGGCCGAAGATGTCATAATTGAAGTCATGAAAGCAAGCTGTGGCTTTGGTGCATGGTTTGGTGTTGACAGCCGCATGGTGTAGTCTCAATAAAATGCAAGGTTCACAGGACAAAAGCGGAATGTGGCTGTCGTACTTCGCTCCTGTGATGTCCTCGCTGCGTAGAGCGAGCGTCATGGTGTCCCTGCCAGGGTGACCAAGGCGTTGATGCCACAAAGTGGTGTCAGTAGAAGTAGGGCCAGACCCCTTATAAGCAATGAGGCAAGTGAACTCACCGGGAAGGGTTTGAAGGTGAGGGAGTTTATTGTGCATGACGAGGATGAAGCTCCCGTGTTGATCAGTGGCAGTGGGCTCGCCAACGGCAAGATAATGGGAGATGATGTTGTGCCTCTTGCGGAGGTGCTCTTGAGAGACGACGCTCGGAGCGCCGCGTTGGACCATGTTTGGGGCATGAGCAGCCCGGATGTGGATCCGGCGGGTGTGGCCATCTTGATAGGCTAGGTGGAGTTCAACGAGGCCATAGCCGTGAATGTGGACGTCGAGACCTTTGACATGGACGGGATTGCGAAGGCGGGTGTAGGTGCCTTTAAGAAAGGCGGAGCGATGCGCTTCGAGACTTACGTTAGCACCGGCATCAACAAAGCGGAGAGCGGTGGGAGTGGAAGAAAGGGAAGCGATGTATGCGGAGGGGGAGCCATACTCGGAAGTGGGGTAATCAATAGGAGGGCAGTCGCCGGAGGAGGAGGACGCATCGGGGTCGCACCGTGCACACCGCGCCATTTTCACCAGCCTCCGCGGCATGTACCTTTTCAGGTATTAAGAGCGTGGTACGGGTTTAGCACTTCCTTGTCACGTGCGTCTCTCACATTCTTTCTCACTGCATACGAGGACATTATACGATGTACATCATTGATAAACCGCACAGAATCCAATGAAGTCATGTGACCATCTCATATGTTATTGATCTGTGACCCACGCGCCGAGCCTCGGCAATCAAAAAGGCCGCCTCCGCCGATCCCGTCAATTCGTTTGTACTCTGCGCCATTGCATCTCGGCAGCGCTACTTGGTCGCCATGGCAGCGCCTCATCCACCCTAGTGGATAGCCTTACGGAAGAACATTAGGAAATCCGTGGCTAAGGCTGTGCCTCAAGCTTGATGTTGTGTGACAGTAGATTGGGCGAGCGAGAAGTTGGCGGAGGACTTGGTAGAGTACGTAGACGCTTTCAACGACGACACCGACGAGGCGGCGGAGCGCGAACCATGGAACAGGACATACGGGCCGAGTGAGTGGAAAAATAAGAAGACAACAAAGTATGGCGGGGAAGTCAAGACACGGGTGAGGAGCTGGCAATTCAATTTGATGAGGTGAGCTCCCTATATAGTAAGTGGTGTTACTGACGACATACTTTTTAACACGATATGCTTATTTTCTCGCTTGCCCGTATTGGTCTCCTCCTTCGATCTTGACCTGCACGCTGTCCCTTATTCACCCCAGCTATATACGACTCGTGGCCATTTGTATATTTTGTCGTTACTCTCTGCCTACCTCAATAAGAACTGCTCATTCTATCGTTGCTGTTGGGCTAGTAGGGAAGTCGGAAAGCTTGCGAACTTCCATGACCTTTCATACGGGAAGAAACGTGGGTTCAGGAACATTGTGTAAGTTTTCTCGCTCATTTTCTTGGTTGTATAGTTCCCGCGCTTTGACTGCAATATATGCATCAACTGACCATGAGCTGAAATATTGTCTATGTGGTGATATTCGCAGGTTCTTGCCTTATCCTGAGGAATGCCCGAAGGAAAAGAGGGGGGCTATAGCGATGATGCTCCCGCCCGTGACATTGGAGCTGCACGAAACAACATACGTCCCGTCTGGTTCGACGGAATAGAGGTTTTCGGCGATTTTCTCGACCGCCACCATAATGGCGGTCAAGAACGCCCCGCTGGTCTACGCGGCGAATAACCAACCAATGCCCTCGGAGGAGACGTGGTTCTGTGGTGGTCGTCGGGCGCTTCTTCCACCGTACTCGAAGGTAAGAGGTACCCCCCGTCCTAACACCCCGACCGTCATACAACCGCTAGCGGCTAGTTGGCGTGATGCATCGTGCGGAATATGTTGTCACCATTGTGCTGAATTGGTGCCTTTAACAATTCATTGAAGTTCGAGTCTATTCCATGCAGGCATACGTGAAACAATTGTTGAAGAACCTTATGCTTCACGAGGAGATAAAGCGTTTTTTTCGGAAGCCGATACGGAGGGCAGTTGCAAATTGAAATTGAAATTGAAATTGTTTACAACATGTACCGTATGCGCCGGTTTTTCACCAAAAAGCCGGATGCGTCGGCTGCTGTCTCTGGGCCCTCCCAACTATGCCATACAGGGAACTTACAAGTCATGGCTAGACCGTGAACCACCTATGTCCAACCTCTCCAAGTGTGGTCGGGGGTTTTACTCCCCCCCGGGGAGGGTCTGAAGCGGGTTAAAGGTGGTGTGCATGAATGGCATGGGGAGGTGCGTTATGCGGAGGCTCGGCGAGTGGTCGTGCGTGATTTGGTGCGGAAGACAAAGAGGAGATAATGCAGCCATTGGACGGTGTGTGCATGGAGTGTGGAAAGGATGCGAGATGTGTCGAGTCTTGCTTTGGTGATGAGTTTGTCGGGAGGGTCGGTGCGGAGGGTGAGGAGAGAGGTGAGACTTGCGATGGTGGATGAGTGCGGTGTGCCCGTGCGGCTCATGACTATGGGTAGGATGTCGACTTCGGTACCTGGCCAGTGGTTTCGGATGGCGTTTGCGAGGGGTGTGTATTTGTCCCTAATCAAGCGGGCTGTGTGTGAGAGGTTGTGGTCGGTGCAATACTTCCACTCCCCTATCTGTATTTTCCTGATAGATGAGTATCGGCGGCGGCCGTTGTTGTGACCGACGAAGCGAGGTTCGAGGAGGCGTATGAAATCGGGTTTGTGCGCCGGGGGACGTAGTGCAGGCGGGAGGATTTCGGGGGGGAGGATAGCGGGGCACGAGGTTAGGGAGTCGGGCGAGAGACCTTCGTCTGCATCAACAAGGCGGGTGGGCATGTGGGTGGGGTGTGGGGGGTGACAGTCAAGAGGGGTGTAGGTGGGGGTGGGGCGGGTGAAAGACTTGATGGGTTTGTTACCGAAGTCTGCAGTGATAGTCTCCCAGCGACCTCCGTTGTGGCGTTCCAGGAGGGATAGTAGGAGTTGTAGCGCGCTGTTGTGACGGTCCTGTCTTAGGCCAGACATGGATGGGCAGTTACCGGCCATGTGGCCGTTGCTGGTGAATTGTCCACACATGGGACATCGCATGGTGGGGTTGTGTGTGAGGAGGCGGGTGTTGTGGACGCCCCATATGAATTCTTGTTTGTGGGTGAATTGGGTGTTGGTGAGTGTTGTGAGTTTTTTGTGGAAGGTGAAGTCGGCGCCGTCTGCCGCGGCGCGGGCGAGGAGGGCGCCGTGTTTGGATGTTTGTGAGAGGGGTGTAAGTGTGTGCTTGCAGCTGTGGGTGTGTGCGTCGGCTTTGAGGTTTGTGTATATGTAGGGTATGGGTTCCCCTTGAGTCTGTGGTATGAGGGTGTAAGGCCAGGTCCAGTGACCAATGGACACGTCCGAGCCTGTGTTGTATGTGGTGTTTGGTGGTTGACCATCTGCTACTTGGTTAGCGAGTGCGTCTGCGAGGTCGTTGCCGAGTGAGTGGTTGTGTGCTTTAATTTTGCCGAGATGTGTGCGGATGCCTGCGTCGCAGCGGGTTATGATGGTGCGTGTGATGGAGAGGAGTGTGTCGCGGTGGATGTTGTGCCTATAAGCGGAGGGGCAGTTAAGGTATCCTTGTATGAGACGGAGGGAGCACGCACTGTCAGTTAGGAGGTGGGTATGGCCTAGTTGGAGGCCTATGTCAATGCCAGCTAGTTCGGCTCGATTGATAGTATGGGAGGGAGGGGTAGAGGTCACCAGGATTTTGATGTTGGTGTCCGAGGCTGGGTGGGTGGCTGCCGCCCCGAGAGGGGAGCTGCCTCCTTTTTTCGAGCCGTCTGTGTATACGAAGTCCTGCCAGTTCCAAGCAAGAGTTCCTCTGGTGGGGGAGTATGTTAGTCGTGTGCGTTCTTGGAGGGGGTAGGTAAGGGGGTGAGTGGGGTTGGGGGGGAAATGGTATATGCCTGCGGAGTGAGGTGAGTAGGAGTCGGTGAGGTGTGGAGGTGGGATGGTGATGGTGGGGCTTGGGAGGTGTGTGTCGTATATAGACTCGAGGGTGTTGTGGAGTGCGGTCATGGCTGTGTGTGAGGGTAGGGTGGGGAGTGCGAGGGAGTTAGCGACGAGGTAGATGTCGACCATCCAGCGTGTGCCGAAAGGGGTAGGGGTGGGGTGGCCTGTGTGTTGGTCGGGGGGTAAGAAGGTGTTCGCGTCGTTGGGAAGGGTGTATAGGTGATGTGTGTAGGGGGAGTTGATATATTTGGAGTGGCGGTATGGTGTGTGTTCCCAACGGGGGAGTATGAGGATGGTAGCGCTGGGGGTGTGTGAGGCTGTGAGGTGTGCGCTGGTGATTGCATGTTCCATGGCTCGGCGCATGCATTCGTGGTCGTATTCGGGGTTGGCGATGTTGGTGCCTTGCCATGTGTGTGGGGCATTACTGCCGCTGGATGAGAAGACTATGTCTTCGGGGTAGAGTGAGTGGTAGGTGTGCGAGTGGAGTGATTTATTGAGGGGGTCTGAGTAGAGTTCTGTCTGGATGTGGAATGTGTGACGGAGGGCCGAGAGGAGGTCCTCTCTGGTGGCCCATCTGTTGCGGGTGGTGGTGGCGGGTGTAGGTGAGTGGATTTCTGAGCGGGAGCCTAGGCGAGTGAGGAGGTTGTAGACCTCCTCTTCGAATGTATGATCGGAGAGGTCGGGGCGAAAGAGTTGGTATAGGTGGCGGACGCGGGGGCCGTTAAGGGTGGTGACTGCGCGGCCGTCGGGAGTGCAGAGTATTGTGGTATCGTGAAGTGAGGGGTGTGTGTGGATGGTGAATGTACCGGTAGGGAGCATGTCGAGGTCAGGGTTGATGGGGTTGTGGTTGAATGTGATAAGGCGATGTGTCCAAGGAGGGGGTCCGGGTTCTGGCAGAATGGGTGTGGTGGAGGGGACAAAGCCGGAGTTAAATGCGGTGAGGGCGGTGGGGCCGGAGGGGGTCTCACTGATGGTGTCGTGTAGTTGAAGGCAAGGCGCCCACTGGACCTCGTGGAGACGGGTGAGGTCGTGTTGTTTGCCGCGAGCGCACCAGTCGCATTGCCATGTGGCGGGGCCTAAGGCAGGGCGGCATTGGGAATGGACGGCAAAGTGCGGGCATGTGCTGCAGGTGGAGGTGGGTTCTAAGTGCAGAGGGTTGTGACATATGGAGCAATCGGCGGGGGTGGGGGTGGGTAGGTTTACCGAGGTGGGGGTGGAAGAGATGAGTCGGAAGCCGTCGTCCAGTTGGAGTTGTATATCCCATTCCGTGAGGTGTTCCGGGGCCCATTCGACCATGTATTGGGTTTGTCCGTATTCTGTGTCTTTGTGTTTGGAGATGATGCGCGTCACGTCGCAGGGGGGGAATGGTGGTCTGAGGGGGTGAGGTATTCTGTGTCTATGTGCGTGATGGGTGCACTCTGTCTCTGAGTGATGTAAGGAGCGCGGCGTCCTGGCTGGTGAAGTGGGTGCGGATTGTGGAGGCAATGGGGTTGGTGAGGGAGAGGGGAGGGATGTTGTGAAACATGGTTCCGGCGTCGCGTTGGGCGCGCACTAGGCATCTGAGCGTGGGGGGGGATAGACTGCCTGACATTATCGATTCAGTGGGCCAGTGGGAGTATGTTGTGGAGATGTTGTGTATGTGGGCTCTGGCCATGTGGCCCCTATAACCGGGGGAGTTCAGGATTTTGTGGAGGTGGCAGACAGTGAGTTGTGCGGCATGGGCTTTGAGGGAGGGGAGGCCGTAGCCGAGGTCGGAGGTGGGCCGGTGTAGGGCGGTGCGGGGGAGGTTACGTACCGAGGAGACGGCGGAGCGGAGGGCGCGGCATATTTGACCTTCGAGGGTGTCCAATTGGGAGTCGCTGAAGAGGCCGAGTTGGAGGGTAAAGTGTTTCCCGAGTAGGAGGCCACGGATGACGCGAATTCTGCGGGACTGGGTTAGTAGGGAGGAGGAGAGGGCGTTGATGAGGGATGTGGTAGTGCGTTTGAGTTCGTGCCAGTGTTTGGTGAAGGTGAGGGAGGTGTTGAGTTCGACCCCAAGGACGCGGTATGTGTCCGAGGGGCCTATGGAGGGGATGGGTGCCGGGGTGGAGTTGATGGTGATGAACTGTGTTTGGAGGCGGGATGTGAGGAGGGTGATGTTGGCAAGGGAGAGGGCGTTGCCTGTGCGCCAAAGGGCTCCGGTAATGCAGCATTTTCGGATGTTGACGGTCATACCTGTGTAGGCGCTGAAGAGGGAGAGTTTCCTTAGTTGGATGGCCATGTTTGGGGTCGAGCCCGTGGCTAGGCTGAGGTCGTCGGCGAATCCGTGTCCGGGGTATGTGGCTGTGGGTTCTGTTGGGTCGACGTTAGTGGCGGGGGGCCCTGGGCGATAGCCCCGGCTACCCACAGTGAGCCAGCGGAGAAAGGGTTCAAGGAATAGGGTAAATAGGAACGGGGAGAGGGTGTCGCCCTGTAGGGTACCTCGATTTATGTCTATGGAGGGGGTGGGACCGTATGGGGTAATGTAGTCTGTGGATGAGACTCCGTAGAGGTGTTCGCATGTATCTACAAAAGTGGAGGGCATACCGAGTTGTCTCATGTGTTTGAACATGATGCGGTGGTCTGCAGCGTTGAAGGCGCCCTTGAAGTCCGCGTACATGACGTAGATGTCCTTTTTGTGGAGTTTCGCGTCCTCCATGGCCATGATTATGGAGGAGAGGGCGTCGTGGATGCTGCGTTGTTGTCGAAAGCCGTCTTGTTGGTCGCTGAGGATGCCGTGGGTTTCGGCGTATTTCGAGCCTGCGTCTTTTATTAGTGCGGTCCATAGCTTAAGAAGGTTATTCATGAGGGCGATGGGGCGGTAGTTGTCAAGGAGGGTGGGGTCACCTTTTTTATGTAATAGGCATGTTGTGCTATGGCACCATTCAGGGGGTGTGTAGGATTTGTGGGCGAGGAGGGATAGGAGAGAGTAGAGGGCGGAGCGGGTCTCCGGGGGTAGGAACTTGAGAATTTCGTTGGGGATACCGTCGGGGCCTGGGGCTTTGCCTGTGCCTAGCGAGTTGAGGGTTTTATCAAATGTATCGCGGGTAATCATGTCGGCGAGAGTGAGTGTGGGGTCCCCTCGGGGTTCGATGGTGTAGTTGTCGGGGTTGTCAGGGTGTTCCCAGGGGGGTACGGGTAGGTCGGGCGGGGTGGCTCGCGTGAGTTCGGTGGTGAAGTGGGAGTGGACCGCCTCAATGACGGCTGAGGGGGAGGATGCTGTGGTTTTATCGGGCTTGGTAATGCGGTGGAGAGTTGAAGTTGCGGTGGTCGCGGGGAGGAGGCCACTTTTAATTTTTAAGCGGCGGTGGGAGGATTTTGGGGAGGCGTCGTAGGCAGTATTGGTGCGGGTTTTAATCTTTTGGAGTATATCTGTGGTGGTTGTTCGGAGTAGAAGTCGTATGCGTGCTTGGCATTGTTGATGGATATCGGTAGGGGAAAGATAGTCAGAGGTTTGCAGGAGGGTTTGGGCTAGGGGTAGGGGGCCACCGTTGGTGCTACATCTGCGGAGTTTGCGAATGAGTTTGCGTGTTTTTTTAGATAGCCAGGTGGGGTTAGTGGACGAGGTAGTGGGGCGGGGTTTCTTCGGGGGTAGGAGGGGCCATATGGTGGCTGCGTGGTCCATATGTTGGGAGAGTAGTGCAGTAAATTTCGAGGCTAGGGTGTCGAGGGTATCGGGAGAGGCCATGGAAGGGGTTGTATTGAGAATCTCTGCGTGGAGGGAGGCCGTGTGTTTGATAAGGGAGGGTGTGCTACGTTGGTATGATGTGATGTGGTGCGGTTGTAGTGGGAGTTTGAAGGTGAGTTTGCGGGTGGTGTGGGGAGTGCGAGGTGGGTTGTGAGCCGAGGGTGGACGAGCGATTAGGGAGGAGGGGGCAGACTAACTAGGTGTATCGCCGAGTGGTCGGAAAAGTGTGATGGAGAGGAAAAAATCGAGCATGCAGGTGGGTTGAGGCTGAGGGGGGAGGGAGGAGGGGTGAGCCAGTGGTCAAGGCAGCTTTCGCTACGGGGGAAGGTGGGGAGGGGGGGGTGGGGTGGAGTGGTCGGAGGTGTGTTTCGAGTAAGGAGGTGAGGGCGGGGTTGCATGTACCTTGTGTGGTGGTCGTTTGGAAGTCGCCGCCCCAGAGGACGCGGTGGGTTGGGTAGTCGTCCATCAGGCGGAGGCCCCACGCTGCGACCTCCGCGTATAAGCGTGTTAGTTGGGTGCTGTGGAGTTGTGGCATGTAGGCTCCGAGGAGGAGGTAAGGGTTGCATGAGTGAGGGACGAGTTTTAGTCCTGCGATATGTGGGATGAGGTGGGAGGGTGGGGTAAGGACAGTGGCAGAGTGGAACGATTCCCTGCGGACCGCGAAGAGACCGCCTGCGTTGGGTAGGGGCACAGATGAGTAGCAGGGTCTGGAGCTTTTGAGTAGGTATTGTGGGAGGGCGATACGCCACCTGGATTTGTGGGTGTCGTGGTTAGTTTCCGTGAGGATGAGGACATCAGGGCTGTGGGTGGTGGCGAGGTGTTCCACGTCCATGATGGATGTGTGTAGCCCCCTGGTGTTGAGGTTAATGAGGTGTAGAGGTTGTGGGAGGTGGTGTGGGAGGATTGGTAGGGGTTGAGGGTTGGGGGGGTTAGGGGGGTTCGCGGGGGGGGGGAGTATTGCGGCGTGGTGGGGGGGTGTGGGAGGTGAGGGGGTGGGGCGGGTTTGGGGGTGTGACGTGGGAGCGGGAGTGGGGGAGGATGGGTTGGCGGAGGTCGGAGGGGGGGATGGAGTGAGTGAGAGGAGGGGTTGATGAGGAGGGGTGGGGGGGGTGTGGGGGAGAGGGGGAGAGGGAGGGTTGATGAGGGTGGAGGGTGTTAAGGAGTTGGGAGCGACCGACGGGAAGGGGAGTGGAGCGGAAGACATGGTGCCACAGAAGGGTGTGGAGGGAGTAGACTGTGTGTTTGGGGTCGAAATGAGGGGGGTCGTAAGCATGGTCAGCAGGTGCCGTGAGTATAAAGTATGTGTGAAGGAGGACGTGAGTTCCACATGACCACGCCCTAGGTGTGTCGTTCTGTCGAGGAGGGTTGAGAAGGCGAGGAGTGAGGAGTTGGGGGGAGGGAGACGAGTTCCAGGAGGCGAGGAGTGCGAGGGAGCGGGTAAGTAGGGACGGTGGGGGGGGGGGGTGGTGGAGTGAGTCCACCCAAGTGGCGGAGTCGTGTGTCACGTGAAGGAGGCCGAAATGGGAGTGCTGCCAGGTGAGGACAAGGAGGGAGTTGTGGGGTGTGCCCGGGCACGTAGCAATGCAGTAGAGATTGGAGAGGTCCTGGTAGTGTCCCCACTGGAAGGAGAGCACTGCCGAGGAGTCGAGGTGGCCTATAGGGGTGGGGAGGCCGTGTTCAAGGTTAAGGTCAAACAGGTAGTTGTGTAGTTTGATGGTGCAGGTGTCGGGTTTAAAGTGTGTCGGCATTGAGGCCCTGAGTGGGTTGGTTACACCGTGATTACGTATGTCGTGGGAGGGGCGTGAGAGGGGGGTAGGGGGTCGAACCTCCGGGCCTGCAGGCCCGTCTATGGTGGAGTTAGGGACGGGGGTTGGCCCTAGCGGCCGAGGGGACATCGGATGGAGGGATGGGAGGTCCAGGGGAGGGGAGGTGCTCCTCAGTGGCTTCCGCTGTGTCCTGGTCTTCGTCATGGAAGTCTTCGAGCTCGAAGTCTGAGGTTGCGGGGGATGAGGTAGGCAGGGGGAGGTTTGAGGGGTGTGTGTTGGGTGGGAGGTCGGGGGTCCGGTGGTCGGAGTTGGGGGTGGGTAGTGGGGAAGGGGAGTTTGTGAGGTGTGTGTAGGTTGGGGGGTCGTGGGGGTTGCGGCGGTGTGGAGGTGAGTGGTGGGTCTTTCTGAGGGTGTGGCGTGTGTGCTTTAAGACGCCTGATGGGGGGGCAGGTTTGAGGGCGGGGTCTGTAGGTGTGCGTGCCGTAGGGGAGGAGTCCATGGGGTCGGTGGGGGGGGAGAGGGGGGGAGGAGTTGGAGAGGGGGTGGTATCGTGTTGGGGGTGGAGTCTGTGTGCTGGGGGGAAGGAGGAGGTGGGGGGTCAAGGCCTGGGGTTGGGTGGGAGGAGACAATGGCGGGTTGTGTGAGGGGGGTGGAGGAGGAATCCATGTGGTCAACCGAGGTCTCGAGGATGGTGGGGAGGGGGGGTGGGGGAGGAGGGGTGGTGTTGGGAAAGGTGAGAGGGTCAACTGGCTTTGTGGGGGGAGGGTTTGTAGGAGGGGCGGGGGAGGGGGAGCGACGTTTTTTGGAGGGGCGCTGGGAGTGAGTGTGAGGGGGGGGGGGAATATGAGGGGGCCAGTTGGATGTCAGGGAGGGAGTCGAGGTCGAGGGGGGTATCGTCAGGGGTGTCCCGCAGGGAGCCGTCAGCAGGTTCATGTTGCCATGTCTCGTAGGTGTTGGTCGCCTGTAGGTGGCCTATCCATTCGAGAAGGAGGGAGGGGGGGTTGCGAAGGAGGGATTTGCGTTTTGTGAGGGTGAGCTGAGGGGGGGAAGGGGAGGTGGTGAATATGGGGTCCGTGATGCGGGACCTACCGAAGGTGGAGTAGTGGTGGAGTGTGATGTATAGGGAGCATGTGGTGTTGGTGGGGGTGCCGCGGTGTATGTAGGTGTGGGGAAGGGGAATGGAGGCAGTACCGTTGGTTGAGATGAGGATGCAGTACATGGTGTTGGTGAGGGAGATTTGGATGCTGGTGGCGATGTGAGGGGAGGGGGAGGGGTGGGAGCGGAAGTATGAGCCGTCGGGGAACTTTTTGAGGGAGGCGTGGTGTGAGATGTCGAAGGGAGGGGGTGAGGGGCGGTGGGATTGGGTGTGTGATTGTGCGTATTCTGAAGTTGTTTGATGGAGGAGGGTGGAGAGCCAGTGTGAGGAAGGGATGGAGCCGTTGGACGTGGGGTAGGGGAAGGGGAGGGGGTGGGGGGATTGGATGAGGACTGTGGTGAGGTAGGTGTCAGTCCATGAGGTGCCTGGGACATGGCGTGTGAGAGGGGGGGGTGTGATGATAATTGTGTAGTTTTGGGGGGTGGGGGGTACGGTGTGAATAGCATTCTGAAGTGTGGCGTGAAAATGTACATGGCCTGATTGTGAAAGAATTGGGTTATGGGGTGGGTGGAGGATATGCATCCAGAAGGAAGGGGGGTCGTTCACGACCTGGACGGGTTCCCGTGTAGGTTGTAGGGCGTCCGCGATCTGGAGTAGAAGTTGGGCTAATTCCGGGAGGTCTTCCGTTCGGGGGGTCGGAGTGGTGGCGCTGGCGTTCCAGGTGCCGGCGAGTTCCGTGGCGAGTCGATCGAGCAGGAGGGCATGTACCAGGGGAACGACGTCTGGGCTGGAGAGATGAGTGAACAGGGGGGAGCTAATTTTCATGCGGCGGCCTGAAATTGCGGGAACGGCGACTGCTCGGATAATCTGAATTTCCTGCTGTCTGAGAGTGGTGAAAAGTTGGGGGTCCGAGGCGGCGCGAGGTGGCGTCGGACCTCCCGACGGGAGTTCACGCTGGCGTGAAGCGAGCTGGTAAAGCAGGCCAACCGTTATGCAGGAGGTGAGGATGTCCAGCCGGACCTCATGGTGGCCATGTGAGAGTGCGACGGGTAGAGGAGTGAGATCGAGTTGCTGGGGCATGGCGGGGTGTGGAGTGCGGGTGACTGAGGCCGTCCATCGCGCACGATGGGCGAGTTCCCGTCCGATTATATTTCTCGCTCGGGCCGGGATATCGGTTAGGGCGTGAACTTTTTCGAGAAGCCATCGTCGAGCAAGAGAGCAAGCGGAGATGAGCATGTGGGATGAAGACGGCGTGTCCGGGAGAAACACACCGTGGAGCCAGAAGCTGGCAGTGTCGGGAGGGGCGGTGGAGTACTGGCATGTTAGGAGGTAGGAGTCGATCAGGCGAGCAGAGAGGTCAACGGCCCTTCCGAGGTCGGGGGCGGTCGTCGGGGCTGAGAGGACCAGGGGAGTTTGAAGCCCTGTGCCCGGTGTGGGTTCCAGGGGCGTGCCTCGTCCGTGGTCTGCAGTTGCGAGCTGTGGGGCCGTAAGGAATGGTGCGAGTGGGTGACCCACAAGGCGGTTACGGGGGCCGATGTGGTCGTCCGCGAAGAGGGGTGTAGGGCGGTCCTTAAGGAGGACCTGTTTGTATGAGTCCGGGAGGTTGGAAGGTGATGACATGGTGGTCGTCAGGTGGGTGTCGATGTGGGTGTTAGTGGTGTTTTTTATGTGGGGAGAGAGAGGGTTAGAGGTGGTCAGCATGTGGTGGCGGCACACGACCAGGCCTGATGGGACCTGGGTTTGTTTTTCGCGGGCGTCTGATGTGAACGTCCGGACGCTCGGAGGGGCGCGTGATGGTGCGCCGGCTCCGTGAAAGGGTGGTTTTTGTAATCTAGTTGATACGTACGTGTGTCGTAGTATGTGACGGAGTACTCGAAGTGTTTTTGATGTGGGCGGCGCAGATGTCGGCATGTGAACCGAATTCAAATTTGTGAAAGCTGCGCCTTGGAGTGTGTACCGTCTGATGTGCCTACGGATCAACTGACCTGGGTGAGCTAGGCTCGGGTGGGGAGAGGTAATCGGTGCCCGTCGTCCGACGGGCCCTGTGGTCACCAGTCTATCGCTCATAGGGAGGCCAAGCCCGGAGCGAAGACGGTCGGCGTTGCTCATCCGAGCTACCGACCCATCCCCTATATTTTTTACGTCAGTAGTACTTTAGTAGTACTTTGGATCTTTTTACTGTCTTTAGTGACGGTAGGATACGTTTTTTTTGGGCAGTTGCATCCTGGGTAGTTCCCGAGTTGCAGTTCCTGCCATAGCGCGCCGGCTACAAGAGCACCCGAAGTTGACTTAAAGCATAACATGTCGGTGCTCTTTACCTTAAGAACAAAAAAACAGTTGCAGCTGCTTGTGTTTTGCGATTGTTATTCATGTTTGTATTATGTTGTTACTATTGTGACGAGTACAGTCATGCAAGAGGACATTGCATGACATTGTATAGGTACTCGTTACTAATTCCAATTCGTGCTTTTCCATCGGACGGACGTACACACGTGGGTACGTCGCTACTGCAATATTCATAAGGGTGCTGATGCGTATTGTACGACCAGTACCTCCCGGTACGTACATGTACGCACAGCTAATCTAACTAGCCAGATGACGCGCCTAAGCGAGTTCTCCGATGCAAAAGGAGCCGCGTCGTGAATCTCAATGCTAGGCAGGCCGCGTCTCGGAACAGTTGACGACGGTTAGATAGCCCTAACGCCTGACACGTAAGCGAAGCAAACATGCGTAAGCTATCTGGGCAGAGACCTATTTAAGCCCATTGCAGTAGAGGGAGGTGACAGAACCATTTAACAATTCCATTGTTCACTTACAACATACACTGCTTAAGTACACCGGTGAAACATCCTTTCGACATCATCTCTAAACAACATTATTTTGTCATCTTGCAACGACATAACTAGACAGATTATAACTGATTTGTGCTAGCGTTTAGCTTGAAGAGGCTAACCGCTACACTAGTTTCGGAGCTCTTTGGTCGACGCACGTTTTCGCTACCATTTGATTCGCTCGACGTTGCTTGATTGACTCGATATGGCTTCTGTTGGACCTGGACGTTACGTAGTGGTCGTGATTCATGTTGGAGGGACTAAATTGTCGAACGTGAAGCTTGTGTTACAACGTGAGCCTCGTACCGGTAAAACTTGGTTCCCGGCTGGCTTTGTCACAACTAACGAAGAGCTTGTTGATGTTGCCGTTCGTGAGTTAGACGAGGAAACCGGCCTTACTTTGACTCCAGATGATTTGACGCTGTTGAGTGACGCACCGGTTCGAGTCGCGTTACCTAAAGGACAACAACTTGTTTACGTGTACTTGGCTTCTGTTCTTGTTCCGTTCGCTACAAGTCAATTGCGTACTCATGCTGAGCTCGAGCAGGCTGTTACCGCTCAGTCTATGATTAATCCGTATGGTTCTTACGTCGTCCCGGAAACGCTTACTATCGGTGGTTTGAATCTTACGCCCGCCAAGACGGGGTTACCTACTGTTGTGAAACATAAGAGCGAGTTACTTCATTTCGGTTACGTGACGCAATGGGAGGTTTTTCGTTGTGCAGTCTATTCGTCTCAGGCACTCTTCCATGACGACACGTCTATTCCGAGGCAGTTTTTCATGTACCCCCGGTTTTCGTCGGTCGACTCTGGTCCTGTCCGGCTACTGATTCGTGGACACATTAATCGGCTGTGTGGTGAAATTCCGACGGATTTACGTGTGGGAATGCCGATGCCTACACGGAACCATGCTGGATTACCTGTGACCCTCACGGAGACGCAACGTAAGGCTGCGATTAACTCCCCGTTTCAGTATGGTAGCAATGCCCGTGATTTGGAGGACTGGCTTGAGGCACAACCTCAGCGTTTTCTCTTACTCGGCATTACGGCTGATTCGTACGACTCGGTTATCTGGGCAACGTCACAGTTCTCATGACATCTGAATGGGTGGTAGTGGCTGAACCGAAAAGACCAAGCTGCTATTCCGTCTACGTTTGACCAGCTTGTCGCGGAGTTACGCAAGACTACGTTTCTCCCGAACGTTCAAGATGACGCAATTAACGCTCTGCTTAACCTTACGCAAGGTAGCATGATGAGTTACGATGTCTATACCAAGCAGTACAACGACTTCTGACGTCGGTCACGTCAAAATCTGACAAGTGATGTGCAGTGCGTGCGCTTTATCAACGGACTGGCAAACTTTACGTTGAAGAATCAAGCGAAGTCACACCGGGCTCAAAAGGGTTACAACGTCACTTTGGTGGAGCTGCAGAATTTCCTGAATGACGTCGTAACGGATTCGCCGGAACTCGGTATCATGCGGTCTTTAGTTGGCCCGTCTGCTCAACCCACAAGGAAGCGCAACTCTGACGACCCACTCGTTGGAGCTTCTAAGATTTGGAAGCGCAATGGTGGTGGCCGTGGTCGAGGCCGTGGACGCGGCGGCAATCAAGGTGGTGGTCGAGGTAAACCATCTTCAAACTCTAGCCGTATTGACTTCAACGCAATCGCTAATGCAATGACATCCGAGGAGCGCAAGAGACACATGGAGGAAGGTCTCTGCTTCAAGTGCCACAAGAAGGGACACCGATTGCTTTAGTGCCCTAAACTGAAGGGCAAGGCACCTATGGAGGCACCGCAATCCAAGAAGCAATGATGGTGGCAAGGTTGTTCTACCAACGAACTGGAGCATCCTGCTACATATATTGTTCGTTCTGAAACAATGTTAGCAACAGAGGTCGTCGACACGCCTTCGACATCTCCATCGACTACAGTCGCGACACCTGCAACTTTAGTAGCAGGTCGTCGCCGTCAGACAAAGCAGAGACATAGTCGTAAACCTGTAACCAGACGTTCGATTGATTGGAAACTAGTTAGCTCTGTTTTTTACCCTCTGCATGCACGATTCAACTTCACACTGGAGGGATGTGCTGATGATGAAGGTCTAAACTCGCACGGTGACTTACCTCACTGTTCGCCGAGTGACTTGATTCTTGAGAGGGACTTGTCAGGAGAACGGGTGTTCATTAATCCACCCTGGGAGTTGGCTGAGCGTATAGCACAACATTTTGAGGATTGTCGTCGAACATCTCCGACATCTACGATGGCTATTTGTGTGCTACTGAAATGGTCAAAATTCGCTCCACTGACTAAGCACTTGAAACTCTACCAAGAATTCCCAGCGCGGACACATCTTTTTACTCACCAGTCACTAGAGAACCCAACGCAACAAGAGGTGGTTGCTCCAGCTCCTTGGCATGTACATATGTGGTTAGTTGACGCAGATTGTGCGTTTTACGACTTGACATCACCTACAACATCTGACCAACCCACCTCGGTACATGTACCTCCTGGCGACGCGGAACAGTCCATCGCTACGCTGCGACAATTTTCTCCGCCAGCTACAGCCGTGCTTACTGACCTCACGGAAGCCCGACCGTTAATTCGAACCGAGCTGACTGTGAAAACTCATGGTGGCGGACACCAGATTTCCGGATTAGTGAAATGCGCCGCGACGCTTGATTTCGTATCTGAGGACTTCGTACGACGCTTTGCTTTACAGACTCGAAAGTCTGTGACCAAGACCCCTGTTTGACTCGCCAACGGACAACGAGTGACTTCTTCGACAGTCTGTGATGTTACTTTTGAATTGGCTCGACAAGAATTTCACCGGACTTTTCCGTCTTACGTGATTTACGTGGTGCTGATTTAGTAATGGGTTTACCATGGCTTGATGACGAACATGCCTCTTTACAGCTTGGTTCAACCCGAGTTTTTACTCTAATGGACGGCACAGCAGTGGAGACTACACTCGAAGAACGACGCCCTGAGTGTATGCTGCTGTCATCTACTAAGGTTCAGAAACTCATGCGCAAGACGCGCCGCAGCACGGGACGTCATGCTGAATTTTACGTCATTGAACTTACGTCAGCCGCTGACCAACCAACTGACTTTCACACTGGAGAGGAGCTAACTGCAGAACAACGTGACAACTTCCGGTCGTTACTCTACACTGACTTCCCGGAGTTACTGCAACCTGTCGACTCTCCGCATGTAAGCCGACAGTGGGATCATCCCATTGAAACAACTGACCCGATGCGACGTCAACGGCTTAACACATTGTCACTTGCAGAGCGCGCTGGGCTAAATCGACAGCTCAAAGACGCCGTGGAGGCTGGTCTGATCCGTCCCATCTACAGTGAGCTCGGCTCGCCAATTCTTTTTGTGCGAAAAGCTGATGGCTCGCTACGACTGTACATTGACTACCGTGGCCTTAACGAGGTTACGCGTAAAGATGCTTACCCCCTCCCGCGTGTGGACGACACGCTCGACGAGCTTAAGGACGCAAACTTTTACACCCACCTTGACCTCGCCTCCGGCTTTTGGCAAGTTCGAGTGCGTGATCAGGACATCCATAAGACGGCGTTTCTGACCCCTGATGGTTTACTGGAATGGGTCGCCATGCCGTTTGGACTGTGCAATGCGCCAGCTACGTTTCAACGGATGATGAATGACACACTTCGCGAATTTTTACATAAGTTCGTTACTGTCTACCTCGATGACGCTTGTATCTATAGTCAAAGTCTGGAGGAACATCTGGAACATCTGCGTCTCGTTTTACAGCGATTCAAGGAGGAGGGCTTGAAGTTACGCCTTTGAAAGGGCTTCTTCGGCCTTCAAGAGATGGAGTATCTGGGATATACTGTGTCAGCTGGTAAAATTTCAGTTTCCACAAAGAAAGCCGAGGCCGTTGCATACTCGCCAGTGCCCAAGACGCAGAAGGAGGCTCGCAGTTTCGTACAGTTCTGCAACTTCTATGCCAGATTTATTCAACATTTCAGCGACCTTACGGCTCCATTGACGGACTTACTGCGGAAGTGCCAGCCACATAAGGTTACGCTGACGCCTGCCTGTTTGGAAGCCTTCGAGACTCTCAAGTTACGGCTCATTTCCGCGCCATGCCTGATCCTTCCGGAGGTCGGCTCGGACGCGACGCTCACCGTGGCTACATATGCTTCAACAGTGGGGATTGCAGCTGTCTTGTTGCAAGACCAAGGAGGAGGTCTTCAACTAGTCTCTTACTCGGCGCGTAAGCTGAATCCAGCTGAGCGTGGTAACACTTACTCTGCGTACGACTTAGAAGCTTTGGTCGTATGCGAAGCTGTCAAGCATTGGAGGTGCTATCTTGAAGGATGCTCTAAGTTGCTTGTCGTAATAGACCACGACACACTGCGACATCTGCCCATGCAACCGAACAACAGGCTGAACAAGCGGCAAGCAAGATACCTGCGGGATCTGCAACCGTTTGTGGGCTCGATGACACTTGCATATCGCAAGGGAGCTCTGAGCGAAGCCGACCCGTTAAGCCGGCGTCCATACTCCGTACCTCATGCCACAGTTCCGTTATTTTGGGATGGCGAGGTTCCGTCAGATCGAGAATTACGACGGAAGTCCCGGCAGTTGTTTGAAGACGCACAGTTAAATTTACTGATTGTTAACGCGTTGCAGCTGAGCCCTGAGTTCGATGATCTCATTCGCGAGGGGTACTCCCAAGACTCGTTTTATGGGGACGAGGGTGAGTGGACGAAAGACAGCCGGATTGAAGCCAGAGACGGGTATTTTTGGCGCCTTGATCGCTTTTGTATTCCACTGAACTCTGAGCTCCGACTGAGATTGATCACAAAGTTGCACGCAAGTTCGTCATCAGGTCATAGAGGAGTCGCTAGCACTCTTGCTAAAGCACTCGACAGATTCTGATGGAAACGAATTCGCCAAGATATGAAAGATATGGAAGTTGGGGTTCATCTCGGGCCGTGACACGCCTACATACCATGATCGGACTCACCGGGTATCGAACCCGCGACCTTTTGTGTATTAGGCGTGCGCTTTACCGGCTCACCGAAAAAGCATAGTTGACATATGTGGCCACATACCACATATGTACCAAACTACCACACTGCCACCGCCCCCCCCCCCGGACTCTCCCCGGCCCGCAGCCCGGCTCCGAAGCCATTTTGGAAGGCGGGGGCTCATCTCGGGCCGTGACACGCCTACATACTATGATCGGATTCACCGGGTATCGAACCCGCGACCTTTTGCGTATTAGGCGTGCGCTTTACCAGCTCACCGAACAAGCATAGTTGACATATGTGGCCACATACGACATATGTACCAAACTACGACACTACCACGGCCCCCCCCCCCGGACTCTCCCCGGACCGCAGCCCGGCTCCGAAACCAATGTGGCGGTTAGCCTCCTCAAGCTAAACGCTAGCACAAATCAGTTCTAATCTGTCTAGTTCTGTCGTTGCAAGATGACAAAATGATGTTGTTTAGAGATGATGTCAAAAGGATGTTTCACTGTTGTACTTAAGCATTATATGTTGCAAGTGAATAATGGAATTGTTAAATGGTTCTGTCACCTCCCTCTACTGCACTGGGCTTAAATAGGTTCCTGCCCAGATGGCTTACGCTTGTTTGCTTCGCTTACGTGTCAAGCGTTAGGGCTGTCTAACCGTCGTCAACTGTTCCAAGACGCGGCTTGCCTAGCATTGAGATTCACGACGCGGCTCCTTTTGCATCGGAGAACTCGCTTAGGCGCGTCATCTGGCTAGTTAGATTAGCTGTGCGTACATGTATGTACCGGGAGGTATTGGTCGTATAGTACGCATCAGCACCCTTATGAATATTGTAGTAGCGACGTACCCACGTGTGTACGGTGTGGAAGATAACTTACGCAAACGTAGTTACAGTCACAGTCCCGCAAACGGAACAGTTACGGCGACAACCAGCCTACAGGCGTGGTGTCGGGACAACAGAAGTGTGAGAGCTGTAGCCTAGCGACAGCTCTGTACCGAGTCAAATAGTTTATCGGTATGTCCGATCTAGACATGTACTAATCATATCTAGAGTAGCTTACAGTAGCTATCTGCAACTAATACGTATACGGTATTACTTACAACACTCCCCTTGAAGGTAGCTACGGGATGAAGCGTTGCATTGGGTCTTGTCCTCCAAGGATCGCACTTCGGTGTCTTGCTAGTGCAGGTCCTGGGAGGGGTTTGGTGAGCATGTCAGCCACCATCTGGTCAGTGGGGAGGTACCTCAACTTGATGGTTCCCTGCTCCACGTGGTCTTTGAGGAAGTGCCACTTCAGACCGATGTGCTTAGTCTTCTCGCTGACCAAGGCATTCTGGGAGTATGCAATGGCGCTTTGGTTGTCCTCCCAGATGGTGGTGGTTTCGGTGATGGGGGAGTTGAAGATTTCCCCCAGGAGTTGTCGGAGGTGGAGTCCCTCCTTGGTGGCGTCAGCCGCAGAGTAGTACTCGGCTTCACACGTGGATTGAGCCACACAAGTCTGTTGTTTGGACTTGTAACTGACTGGCCCGCGTCCGAGGGTGAAGAGATAGCCGGAGCGAGACTTGCGGGTGCTGTTGTCGTTGGCCCAATCAGCGTCGGCAAAGCCTGTGAGTTGGAGGCTGTGGTCCAGGCCCCCCCCCAACGTCAGGCGCATGTCGATGGTGCCATGGAGGTAGCGGAGGACCTTTTTCAGAGCCTGCAAGTGTGCCTCGGTGGGTGAGGCTTGGGCAGAGCCGAGGATGCTCAACGCCGTGGAGACATCGGGGCGTGTACAAACGGCTGCGTACTGGAGGCTGCCCAGGAGGCTGGGGTAGACGTCCTTGGCCACCCTGTGAGAGAGGGCGAATTCAAGTGTGCAAGGCCGGCGAGAAAGCCCGGGTCCATCGGAAGTGGACGACGGCTTAGAGTCGGACATGCCGTACTTGGCGAGGATGTCGCGCAGGTACTTGGACTGGTCCAGCGAGATTGTGCGCGTGGAGCGATCGCGGGTAATGTGCATGCCGAGGAGTTGGGAGAGGTCGCCTAGGTCCTTGATCTTGAACCGTGCTCCGAGTTGGGCTTTGAACGATGCGAGCCAAGTGGCATCATTGCAGGCCGCGGGAATGTCATCGACGTACATGGCGATCATGGCGAAGACGTGGCCGGTGCGAAAGATGTAGATGCACGGGTCGGAGACGCATTGTTGCCATCCATGGTCGACGAGCCATGCACGAAGTAGCATGTTGAACTCGCGGGGGGACTGCTTAAGGCCGTAGAGGCAGCGCTTGAGGTGACAAACCTTGGACGTTCCATCGGTGAAGCCGAGGGGCTGGCGGATGTACACATCCTCCCGGATGGGGGCGTAGAGAAACGCTGTGTCGATGTCAAGCTGGCAGAGTTCAAGGTCGCGGGCGGCTGCGATGGTTAGGAAGAGACGCAGGCTGGCCATGCGGATGACCGGGGAGAAGGTCTCCGTGTAGTCCAGTCCAGCGCGTTGACTGCACCCCTTGGCGACGAACCGCGCTTTGAAGCGGGAGACGTCGCCGGCTGTATCCGACTTGACTTTGAAGATCCACATGATGTTAACGACCATGCGGCCTGGGGGGAGGTCCACAAGGTCCCACGTGCCGTTGCTGATGAGGGAGGAATACTCCTGTTGCATAGCGGCTTGCCATTGGGGGGCTTGGGCGCTGTCCAGCGCAGCCCGGTAGGATTTTGGCCTAGCATGACGCCGCGAAATGCTTTTTCACTGAGTTTCCGACGTTGTTTGTCGGGGACCTTGGCGAAAACGGCGCAGCCGAAGACGCGGAACTTGGAGGCGTCGGGCACCGACGACGTAAGGAGTGTGAGGGGGACGCCCCCATTAGGTCCGACCGAGCGACTGTACGTGCGGTTGCGAAGGTACACAACAGTGCTGACAACGCACGACCACATGGAGTTGGGAACGGCCATGTTGTGGAGCATCGCCGATGCATTGTCCCGGATAGTGCGCAAGGGACGTTCGGCCTTGCCGAGCATGTGATGGGCGTATGGGGCAGAGAACTGCACCCCGACGCCGAGGTGTGCGCACATCCGGCGAGTGACAGCTGCTTCAAACACATAGTCGGAGTCAAACTTGAGGACCGGTGCGAACGCGCCCGTCTGGGAGTGATGGCGGGCATGCAAGTGTTTGATGTCCAAGAGGATGGTTTCCAACTCCGAACATGCGTCGTCTTTAGACTTAAGGAACCGCACCCACATGTAGTTGGTGTGGTGGTCGATGACGAGCAAGCAGTAACGGAGGCCATGTGGGGAGGGGACATTGACCGGGCCCCAAAGGTCAGCGGACAGGTTGAGGAAGGGGTGGGATGGCTTCGCGCAAGCGGCTGTGTTGCGAGGTGCAGCTGTGGCTTTCTGAAGTAAGCAAGAGTCGCAAGAAACCTTGGTTACAGCGCTAGCTAACACATGGCTAGTCGGGACACCGTGATTATGCTGGGCATGAAGGCTGTGCATGTTGAGGTGGCCAAACCGACGGTGCCACAGGACGGGATCACACTGGGCAGTAAGGGCAACTTGAGGTGAGGCGTCAATTTGCGCCGGTGCGGAGGGGCTGGAAGGGAGGCCCGGCTGGTGGGGAAGGAGGTAGAGACCGTTTCCGGACGGTTCTAGCACACCCATGCCTGTGGGTACCAAAAGCAAACCAGTGTCAGAGTTGGAGGTGAAGATGAATTCACATCCGCTGTGAGTTTGCATCCAGCTGACACTAAGTAGTCTGCCGATACGCTGTGCGGAGCGAGATGATAGGTCAAGGGTGTAGAGTGCATACACAGTGCGGTGAATGAGCTGGCCAAAGGCAAGTCTGACAGAAATCCGCACTGAGCCACTGCCCTTAACGTCAACGCCGACACCGCCCACGCGAGAGGGAGCGGAGGGGGCGTGAATTTCACGAAGTCATCTCGGAACGCGGTGAGGTTAATCGAGCAGGCGGAATCAACGACCCAAAACTGTGACAGGTTACGACCCGGGGCGAGTGAAGAGGAGAATGCCACAGAGCTGAATGGGACACTCACCTCGTTGTCATCGTAGTCATCAGCGCAGTCCTCGAGGGTGGGTAGGCAGTCGGTGTCATCGGCGGGGGCGTCGTCGGCAGGGATGTCGCTCAGCAGCGCAGCGTGAGCAAAGGGGGTGCCGTCGGCGGCGCCGTACTTCTGGACTGTCATCCTACGCTTGGCGAGATTCCACTTAAGGATAGCGTCATCCGTGGCAGTGCAGGCGGACATGAGATGGGTGAGGCTGCCACAAACACCACACTTGTTGGGTCGATGGCCGCGAAGGTTGCGGTGTGGTGGGCCTCGACTGCTGTGCGAGCCGCGGCCCGCAGCGACGAACGCGGAGATGGGAGGGGGTGATATGGCCGGAGCGGGTGTGTCCGGGGCAGGGTCGTCGTCCATGTTGTGCGCGAGGTGGAGAATGCTGGCCATCACTTCATCAGCCGACATGATGTAGTCCGAGTCAAAGGCGTTGATGACGCATTGCTTCGCTTGACCGTGTGGGCCGCTGCTGGAAATACCGCGCAGCATGAGGAGACCGAGGTGGTGGGGGTGGATGGCAACGGAGCCATCAACCAACTGGCATGTGTCGTTGTAGTCGTCAAAGGTCTGGCGCATGTAGTGGACATAGTCACTGAGTGACTGACCAGGGCGCTGTCTGACCGTCAGGTTGTGTAGGAGGGACAAGGAGCGAGCAAAAGACCGACAGTCAAGGCGATCGCACAGGATGTCCCACGCGGCAGCGGCGCAGTCAGGGCGGGCTGGAGAAACGCATTTCATCGCTTGGTCAGCGCGATGATTCGCGCTGGCTGCATGGGGGAGCAGCGTGTAGGCGTAGTGTTGTGCTGGTTCGTCGAGCCAAACGCCGGAGTCGCGTATGGCCAGCTGTGGAATGAGGTATGCGGCCTTGATGGAGAGGAAATTAAGGAAGGTCCTCTTCCATTGCTTAAAGTCCGTGGTCGGGCCCATGACGGGGACCGACATCTTCATGGACCGGTTGAGGGCGTCCTTGTCGAAGCCGGGGGCTTCGTGTGCCGCCCGGCCGATGACCACCGGGTCAATAGTGGGGCGACGCCGGCCACGGGTGGCGGGGTCGCCGTGTTGGACTGGGGGAGAATGCCGGCCATGAAAGGGAAGAGGTGGGCCACCGGGAAAGGGAGAGCGGCCGGGCATGGGGCGCGGCGGGCCGTACGAGTGCGGGTGGTCACGGTAGGGGGGGACGAGGTGAGAGGGCGCCTCCGGGATGTGAGGGCCGGGGTGGTGAAGGGCATATCCTGCGGGGGGGAAGGGGGGAGGTGGTGGGAGGTGATCAACCTGGATGGCGTGACGCGAGGGGTCGTGGTGCGCATCGGCGCGCGAGGGCTCGCGGGGCGCATCGTGACGGCGCTGTTCGACTGTGGGGTCGCCAACATGAGCTGCGGGAGTAGCAGCAGCGAAGACTGTTTCTGCGTCCGGCGGGACGTATCCATGCTGGGGATGTTCAAGCAGGGGGAGGGTGTGCACGTCGTGGCTGTCCCGGACGGGTCCGAGCTGAGCATCGTGGCGGCGCTGAGCGACATGGGAGTGCGGATTAGCACCCGCAGCAGCAACAACAGCAGCCTCGGCCGACTGCGAGTCGAGACGAGCTGTTATGCGCGCCACTTGCGCAACGAGCAGCGCTAGAGTATCCGGAGGGGGATCGAGGTTGCTCTGTTGAGAGCCTGAGTCAGGAGAGTCAGGAGGTGAAACAGGCGGAGTTTTCGGCGCCATTTCGACAGAGGGCGAAAAAGAAAGAGCTGAATAAAAAACAGGCAGCGGTAAAAACCGCTAGCCGGACTCGTGCCTAACAGCGGTTTCAAAGAGACGGCCTGATGCCCGCCGACCCCTCGGCCTGTAGCCCCGGGGTGTCTCAGAGCACCTTCTTTGTATCCTCCACCCAGTGTGGGGCACAAGTCGAGGCCAAGGCCATGACAGGTGGAGCGCTGCGCTGGTGGCTGAGTCGTTAGGAGAATATAAAAATAAAAAGGTAAGCTACGGCTGGCGTGCAACCTGTGGATGCGTATTCACCCGATGGTGCGCCCCCCCCGTTCTCCAGCTTGGACCTGTGTGCACCCTGTCCACACACGACGAGTGCGTCGGTGTGGGTGGCTGGCTATCGCCGTCGAGTGGCTGACTTAAGAGGGGTGGTGTCGGGTTTTAAATCGCAGTTTATACTGGCGATACCGCCGACTACAAGTTGAAAATACTAGGTGCTAGAGAAACTTGCCTTTTGCGGGAGAGCTGTCGATCGCAGCTCGCCGAACCATGTTGTCGCGCGTGAGTGACGTGATGCGAGGCGAGGGCCCATAACCTATTGAACCATGCAAACGCAGTTAGTGTGGAAGATAACTTACGCAAACGTAGTTACAGTCACAGTCCCGCAAACGGAACAGTTACGGCGACAACCAGCCTACATGCGTGGTGTCGGGACAACAGAAGTGTGAGAGTTGTAGCCTAGCGACAGCTTTGTACCGAGTCAAACAGTTTATCGGTATGTCCGATCTAGACATGTACTAATCATATCTACAGTAGCTTACAGTAGCTATCTGCAACTAATACGTATACGGTATTACTTACAACAGACTCAGGCATGCGCGCTGGGTGAGCGTGCATGAAGTCGATGTACGCCTAAGTCTTGGCAAACTTGTGCCATTGGGGCGTCTCCAAGAAATCTTGTAACGCGGTGGTCCGGTGTACTTCGTTTAACCGGTGCCAGACACGTGGAATGTCATCATCACTGAAGTGCGTCATGAAGAGCAGATATTTGCCTCGTCGCCCAGGTAGCGACTTGATGGACACAGTAGAGATGTGCGAGACATCAAACTCCTCGTCGTCTCCTTCAGGTACAGTCACCGGAAGAGCTGGTCGTAGCGGAGCGGTAGAGCAGGGTCGTAAATTGTTGACATGGAACACATGATGTAAGCGTACTGTCGTTGGAAGTTTCAATATGTAAATGTGTTTCCCAATTTGCTCCTCCACTGTAAAAGGTCCAAGCTGTTTGTCTCTGAGTTTCCGGATCGGTTGTCCACGTAGAAAAAGGTTTGCTGTGACGATTGACACCTTGTCTCCTCTGGCGAAGTGTGGCGCTGTAGAAGGCTCTGTGCGCGCTTGCATCTCGTCTTTGTGTAGCTGTAATACCGAGCGTACCAGGGTATGTACGTCTTGTAACAATCTTAACCGTTCTGTTGCGTCTTGCGAAACTGGAATTGATGGTCGCATGTTGAACAACAGATCAGGAGGCTCCTCAGGAGAGAATCCAAAATTGGCCTCGAACGGTGTGTGTTCAATTCCGAGTGCACGCGAGGCGTTGTACGCAAATTCCACTTGTGGTAGCAGCGTTGTCCAATCAGAGCCATCATAGCAAAAGAAGCAACGAAGAAGCTGCTGAAACGTAATGTTCACGCGCTCTGTCAGTCCATATGTTTCTGGATGTCGACTGGAAGACATGTTCGGGCGCGTTCCAAGGCGTCGCTAAAGTCTCTGCCAGAAGCCACTGACGAATTTCGGATCGCGATCACTGACTAGTACACGGGGTAGTCCATGTAAACGGTAGACTCCCTGTAAAAACAAAGTTGCAGTTTCTTCGGCAGTAATAGTCTATGTACACGGCAGAAAATGGGCCATTCGAGTTAGATGGTCTACTACAATCTGCACAATGTTAAAGCCATTGCTCTCAAGTAAGTGTGTCAAGTAGTCAAGACCAACTGTATGCCACGGTCTGGGTTGAACAGGGAGTGGGTAAAGAGTCGCAGCCATCTGCGGTCGAATCTTTGCTCGTCGACATACGACGCAGCGCTCACAAAAATCTTTCACATCTTGGCGAATTCGTTTCCACCAGAATCTGTCAAGTGCTTTAGCAAGAGTGCTAGCGACTCCTCTATGACTAGCTAACGAACTTGCGTGCAGCTCTGTGATCAATCTCAGTCGGAGCTCAGAGTTTTGTGGAATACAGAGGCGATCAAGGCGCCAAAAATGTCCGTCTCTAGCTTCAATCCGGCTGTCTTTCGTCCACTACGACGGAAGTCCCATCTGCTGTTTGAAGACGCACATTTAAATTTACTGACCGTCATCGCATTTGCAATTGCGCTGAAATCAATTCGGCCAGAGTTTGAAGATGGTTGACCACGACCTCCACCATGATTGCCTCCACGTCCACGGCCTCGACCACGGCCACCACCATTGCGCTTCCAAACTTTAGAGGCTCCGACGAGTGGGTCATCAGAGTTGCGCTTCCGAGTGGGTTGTCCGCCTCCAGGTGCTGTAGATGGGCCAGCTGTAGACCGCATGCCACCGAGTTCCGGCGAATCTGTTACGACGTCATTCAAGAAATTTTGCAGCTCCACCAGAGTAACGTTGTGACCTTTCTGAGACCGGTGTGACTTAGCTTGAGTCTTCAATGCAAAGTTCGCCAGTCCATTGATAAAGCGCACGCACTGTTCATTGGCGTAAGATTTTGACGTGACCGACGTAAAAAGTCTCTGAACTGGCGCCCGCCGGCGGCGCAGCGGCGGCGGCCCCGGAGGGGGGTGCGCTTGCAGGCCCGTCGGCATCCCCTCACCTCCCCGTGGTGGGCGCTGGAAACCCCGTAACCGTGCCAAGCTTGGCACGGTAGGGGGCTAAGAGGGCCGACAGCTCGATCCGCATGATCAACAGGTGTCGGGAAAGCCATGTACATTGGGCTTTTGAAAAAAATAATTTCTGTGCGAATACCGGCACCAAGATCTCCCGCTCGGCCCGTCCGATATGTTTTTTCGCCTATAGATACTCCTGAATAAAGCCTTACTTTGAAGGGTGGGGCGTGTACTACGGCAACGTTTGATGGCGAAGAGGGTACGGCCGGATCAGCGGTGGGAGGCGGGTGTTGGAGTTGGTGGTGGCCAGCCGGGAAGCAGCGCCAGGAAAGGGCGCTCGCTAGCCGTCGACCAGCCTTGTGCCTGTCGAACCTTGCCGAGGGGTGAGGCAAGACATGGCACATGCCGGTGGCTAGTCGCAGACGGAGGAGCGGCTATATGAGGCGGTCCTCATGATCAGCCGCCGCCGGAAAGCCATGTACGGAGGGTTCTTTTCGGAAACTAAAACAATGTCCGTACCCGGCGTCGAGCTAGTTGGGGAGCACCACAAGGGTAGGGCGCTCACTAGCGAGCCGCTACGTCGTTCAGCGTCATCTCCCGGGGGGAGGAGTTAGTTGGGGCGGCAAGGAGGAAGGTCGCGACGGGAGGCGCGACACGATCTGGCGGCGACGACCCTTTGGGTCGGCGCCGCCGGAAAACCCGGCACGGAGGGTTTTGTTTAATTCCGGGCGCCCGCGGCCCGCCGGATCCGGCTACGGTGACCTGCTCCCCCCCCCCCCCCCCCCCCCCTTTTCGACACCCACTACCCCGACAGACCTTCATAATCATAGGACTCCTTGAGCGTGGGCCCGGGTGAGCGCGGAGGCCCCCGCTCAAGAAAAGGCTGCTCGGTGGATGCGCGATCAGAGGGGGGAGGGTACGGTCACAGGCCGGAAAACCGACAGGTACCCGGGTACCAGACAGAGAAAAAACCCGGGAAATGAGCGGGGAAAATTCAGGCGCGGAGGGAGGAGCGCTAGTTTTTTCTATGTCTGTGTGTCTCGGTCCCCCCCACATGTCCTCGATGTGACATGGGACCTCGACAAGGAGGACCACCGCGTCGGTGGACGCGGCAAGACCTTGGGGCGGGGTTTACGGGATGGAGCGGCAGGATCGACGAGCGACCACGCGAGGAGGGTTTTTTTGCCAACCTTTCCCCTCCTACCTTCGGCAAGACCGAAGTCACGCGGGAGCTAGATTAAATTCACCGATGGTACGGGAAACCCACGACTACCACCACTTGACGACAAAGTCCTTGTTGCGACTTTCCGCCATAGGCATGTTGCTCACCCACCGCCATCCGAGCTACGCCAAGCTGCCGCTTTAGTAACCATGGGCAAGCGGCACTGGAAGCATATAGCTTGTCGTAGTGGTAAAGCCAAGCGGGCAAAACCCCCGCAGGTTGGAACCGCCGCACCATCGGTAGGGGCGGCTAGTAATGCTGTTGCGGTCGTCGCGGGCGGGGCAGCAACAACGCAAGATGAGCCTACCCATCAATATGACGAAGAGTATACAACCGCCGACGGGCAAGAGCAACAAATTCCCGAGGACCACGAGGAGGCGGAAACTAGTAGGGAGACAAAGAAGTTGAGGGCGACAATGGCGTCTCTAAAATCCGCGCTAGCGAGGTCACGCGACCAGTGTGGACGTCAACACGCGAAGTTGCGTGACCTCGAAGTACATAGTGGAAACCTTGTAATGCATCTCCAAGCCGAAGATTCCCGTTGGCGAAAACTATGCCGAACGCCAAAAAGAAAGTGCCAGCGAATGGCTACAAAGCTACGTGAGTTGGGGTCGGGGTCGGGGTCGGAAGCGGACGGCGATGACGACGGTGACGAGCAGGTTCTAGCTGATGCGGCAAAAGCTAGCGATGCCGCATTCAACACTTTGCGCGATTTTGCGGACGTTGTTGCGAAGGTTATCGCGACGGACGCGGAGGCAGCAGCTGGGCTAACGGGAGATATTGATGTGTCCGGGGACGAAGAAAATAATCCCTCCCTAGACAGCCCCGCCGACGTTCCAAAGCCCCTCAACTCCCTAATCGTCGACGACGGAGCAATGGATTGGGAGCTAGATGAGTGTAACGACGACATCGGCGAAATATATGAGCAGCCCGCCCACCGACCGCCCGCTTTGTCCCACTACCAGCCCGTCCAGTCCGAGCCGCAGCCGCCCGCGCACACGCAAACCACCCAACCTCAGCTTATACGCCCTCAGCCGCAGCACGCCGCCCAGGCCGCCGCCCAGCCCGAGATTTAGCATCAAAACAACAAGGAAGAAGAGCTACAACCTCAAGCATCGAAAAAGGTGAATACTAAAGACATCAAGTACATTCCTCGCTCTGCTAGGATAAGAAGGACTAATAGCCAACCCGGCAGCACCTCACATGCGAGGTGGATGACAAGACAACGTATGGATTTAAGGGAGCATTTTACAAAGCTATACGGGCACACGTGGGCTATGAAATACAAGAGTTCAGACATTACAAAGGCAAGCAACTTGGTAGAGGTAGTGGAGCCACAAGAAGGATGGCCTACGTCGGTCTTCGTTGGCATCCTAGTCTCGTTCTTCAAGAGTCACGCCGACCTATTCAAGGACATCAGCATGCAACTTAAAATTGATGTCGCAAAGGAAGCAGAGCAGCGTGCAGCGTGGGCTATGGAGGCCCATTATCGCTCTATGGGGTTGGCTATATTTTGTGCACTAGATATGACAGAGAGGCGCTACCAAGCACTAGTGAACTATCTTGGTAACAAGAAGGTGACAAAAGATGGGGAGTGGGCGAGGGTGCTCTTACCGGAAGGGACACCCATCCCCATGCTGCCCTCTAAACGCCACGTGTTATCCCAACGCAGCCGGTTCCTGCACTCCCTAGGCTTCGCCATTGAAGATGAGAGCAAGGCCGCCTACTTTGATCCTTCCAAAGTGGTTGAGGCTAGGCTTAAGTACATGTGGGAGTCGGGCAGGATGAGCTTGTCAGAGGGGCAGATAGTGCCAATGCAGTTTTTGGGAGATGCTACCACTATATGGAAAGCTCTACATGTCAACGGCACGTTACTATGCATCAAGGTGCTCTATGATGTGGTGGACGCCTTCAAAGGCAAAGAGAATGAGAGCGCGCAAGCATTGGAAAACCTAAGGATGCTGGGACTTTACCTTGGCGATGACGGCAAGAGAGAGGATCTCCACTCCGGCCTCCCTAGCCTTTCAAAAGACATGGAGCGCCTGATGACAAGCGGTGTCACAATTAGCAAGACTGACAGCCAAGGCAAGCAGCAAACAGTGCATGTCAATGTGCGGTTGTTTCTTGGGGGGGACCTGAAGTTTATAGCGATGCTCCTCGGTCTCGCTAGCTGCTCCGCCCACTGCTGCTGCCCCTGGTGCCTAGTAACACAAACACAGTTGCACCTTAGCACCGCCGAACTTCAAGCATTGGGGTGCAAGGATAGAATGACTACAGACCTACGGGCTCACCTACGACTGGGGAGGACCTCGCAGCTTGGTTGAGCGTCTTCACGTACGTCTCCCACAAGTCTCCGTGCCATCCCTCACAAATGATAGTCGCGTAGGCCCGAGGGTCCACATATAGCAGCTCCTTCGGAGCTTGAACTCGAAAGGCCGCAAGGTAATCATCGTTCCTAAAAAAGCAAAACAACAAAAAGTATCGGAAATCTTTGTACCTACAACCATCGGCCACCATCTACAGCAAGACGGCGGCCAAACGCAGGGAAGGCAGTGCGCACCTGAGGAAAGTGGCAGATAGAGCCACCCCTCGGTGGCAACGGCGGCAAATGCCATTGCCGTCGCCGACCATGGGCGTCGTGCGCGCCATTACTCCTAGGCACGCGACGCACAGGTCCCGCTCCCCATGAGCATTGCTCCATCTATGCCGCGGCAGGTCCTCCTCCGTCGTTTGTGTGCCGCGGCTCCGAACACAACGCCCCATTTCTTGGTTAGTTTGGCTTTGGGCATCACGGGGAATCCAGTGCCTCTTGATGAGCACATCTGCAATACGGCACACCGGTAGAGTTAGAAAAGTGGGTACATACGCGGGACCTCAAAAAAAAATAAACGGTGCCGCTAAGCTTACGGTATCTGCCACCTACGGAGTCGAGGTCGCAGCACGGAGGGGTTGGGGGACCAGAAAAAGGAAAAGATTTTATTCCCAAAGTTAAAACCCACCTCTACAACGCGTCGGGGGGAGGATGGTGCAGCGTGCTGCGTGCCCCTCTACTTTGCGTGCGCGGGTGATAAGATGTGGGTGAAGGTAATTGGTAGTCGCGAACTTGATATTCGGAGCGGAAATTGGGCATAAATGGTGACATCTGAGTCAAAACGGTGTCCAGCTCGGTACACGAGTAAATTACTATGCGAGGAAGACTGTGCTAAGCGGGCACCGGTAAGGGTATTATCTCGAGGGAGCGCGACCTCGAAAACTGATGCTTCGTGACGAACGAGGAAAACTAAACCTTGAGATTCGTAGAATCCTATCAACCGAAACTTATCGATGCCGGCAGTCATAGCGGGTCAAAGTAAGAATTTACACGCATTATAAGCAAACCACCCTATGCACATATGTGTTGGGTGCGTGAGGAGCCTATGTGCTGAAGATGTGACGGCGTGATATGCGTGCCCCCCAAGGTCGTAGAGCAGGTTGTCTGTTATCGAACTAGGTGAGACCAAGCAAATCGCGTAACGAGCCGCCCTAGCAACCCCTCCGTCCGTAGCCGTAAAAAAGAACCTAGTGCACTACATGCACTGAGACGCGGCAGGGGCCACACTTACTTGGTGTACAGTGGTTGCGTTGGTTCATGGCTTTCCACTTCCAAAAGGGGGGGCACGGCCAGGCGAGATGAGCCGCTACCATTAGCGCGGTGGAGTAGATCGTTTATGTGACGAGGCGAACGCACGCAAGCCTGTCACACGCACAGTACTTGGCGACAACAAAATCGGCGAAAAGGTACGGGTACTGAAAATTCGTACAAACGGTAAATGTCCGGGTTCTACAGGTACCCGAGTGCGCCATGTGCGACTCCGGTCGTGCCGGAGCTTGTGGGGAAAGGCAGGTGGAAAACCCCCCTCGCATAGGTCGTCGTCGGTCCCGCCTCGATCCGTGCTCAACCCCGCCCGAGGTATTAGTTGCTCCTCCCGACGCATCTCGCCACCTAGCCGAGTCTTCTCTCCTCCTTCGGGGGCTGTGAAGAGAAAATAACTAGGCTGCACACGGTGTCCGGCTGGCTCTCTTGCCCCCGAGCCAGATTTTCTCATGTCCCCTGTCCTTTTCCCGTCTGTTTCCAACACCTATCTGATCGCGCTGTGGCCGTCCGTGCCCTCCCCCAATGGTTTACGTTGTTAGGGGGCCGCTTTTACGAGCAATGTGCCGTTACGATAACCCTTGGCACACTGCCTGAGGCAGCCTATCGATAACCGGGTACCGACTAGGGAAGGGGTTGGAAGAACACACGGATCGAGTCGCCGGTCCTCAAAAGACGGAGGGTACGGGATTTTTTCCAAAAACCCCCCATACCGGGCTTTTCCGGCGGCGGGCGATCCTAAGGACCGCCGCCGCCAGACCGTGCCGCTCCTCCGGCTGCGACCCACCTCCGTCCTGCGTAGCAACATGCCTCGCCCCCAGGGAAGACTTAAGGCTCTCCCATGGTTGGCGGCTGCTAGCGAGCGCCGTCCCTAGCGCTGCTTCCCAGCTGTCCGCCGCCAGCTCCAACACCCTCGTCCCCCCGCTGATCCGTCCGTACCCCTCTTCGCCAAAAAATATTTTGCAAACGCCGCCCCCGCCCCATCGCCGGGAGAGTATCTGCGAGTATTTAGTCGCGGAAAAGACATATCGGACTGGCCGAGCGGGAGATCCATGTGCCGGTGTACGGATATTATGTTTTTCCAAAACCCTCCGTACATGGCTTCCCGATAGTTGCCGATCCCGCGGATCGCAGCTGTCGGTACCTCGTTCAACCCCCTACCGTGCCAGGCCTGGCACGGCTATGGGGTTACCAGCGCCCACCGCGTGGAGGTAGAGGTAGGTGTCGACGGGCCTGCGAGCGCACCCCCCTCCGGGGCCGCCGCCGCTGCGCCGCCGGCGGGCGCCACCATGACCCCAACACCTGTTGCTTGGCGGTTCTTCGGCTGGCTCACTCCGTCCCCCCCGCAGCACTAATTTGGTTGTGCAAGCCTTTGGCTTTAGGTTACAGGCAAAACGTGCCCTTGGGTAAATGGTCAGATTGATTTGAATCTAGAGGTTTGCATATCCAACTCCCATGTGTTCGGGACAGTGACACTAGCGGTGACTGTTACCGTTAATAGCGGCGCGTCGCACCTGCAGGGCAACCACCTTGCCTGAGCAGTTAGACGCAACCAACGACCAACGACTTCCCCAACGGTCAGCTCTAGCTAGCCCGCACCTTATAAGCCGTAGCTAGCCACGAGCCTAGGCACTCTTTGCTTTCGCGCTCAGCCCATCTAGGCTCACCGTTTCACCCACCCTTCCCTATAATCCTGCGCTAAACGGCATCATGGCACCGACCTGCTCAACTAAAACTTATGATGGCCGAAACTATAGTGTGGCGGTTAGCCTCCTCAAGCTAAACGCTAGCACAAATCAGTTATAATCTGTCTAGTTCCGTCGTTGCAAGATGACAAAATGATGTTGTTTAGAGATGATGTCGAAAGTATGTTTCACTGCTGTACTTAAGCAGTATATGTTGTAAGTGAACAATGGAATTGTTAAATGGTTCTGTCACCTCCCTCTATTGCACTGGGCTTAAATAGGTCTGTGCCCAGATAGCTTACGCATGTTTGCTTCGCTTACGTGTCAGGCGTTAGGGTTGTCTAACCGTCGTCATCTGTTCCGAGACGCGGCCTGCCTAGCATTGAGAATCACGACGCGGCTCCTTTTGCATCGGAGAACTCGCTTAGGCGCGTCATCTAGCTAGTTATTAGATTAGCTGTGCGTACGTGTACATACCAAGAGGTATTGGTCGTACATTACGCATCAGCACCCTTATGAATATTGCAGTAGCGACGTACCCACGTGTGTACGTCCGTCCGATGAAAAAGCACGAATTGGAATTAGTAACGAGTACATGTACAATGTCTTGCAATGTACTGTTGCAGGACTGAACTCGTCACACTCGTACCCTCCCCCTCTTGACAGATCTGTGAGGCCGCCGCGAGGCAAACCTCCGTGGTCTAAGCTCCTTTACTGAAGCAGTTACTGGGACTCATGAATGCGCGCTGGGTGGGCGTGCATGAAGTCGATGTACGCATGAGTCTTGGCAAACTTGTGCCATTGGGGCGTCTCCAAGAAATATTGTAACGCTGTTGTCCGGTGTACTTCGTTTAACCGGTGCCAGACAGGTGGAATGTCATCATCACTGAAGTGCGTCATGAAGAGCAGATATTTGCCTCGTCGCCCAGGTAGCGACTTGATGCACGCAGCACAGATGTGCGAGACATCAAATTCCTCGTCGTCTCCTTAAGGTACAGTCACCGGAACAGCTGGTCGTAGCCGAGCGGTAGAGCAGGGTCGTAAATTGTTGACATGGAACACAGGATGTAAGCGTACTGTGTTTCCCAATTTGCTCCTCCACTGTAAAAGGTCCAAGCTGTTTGTCTCTGAGTTTCCGGATCGGTTGTCCACGTAGAAAAAGGTTTGTTGTGACGACTGACACCAGGCCTCACAGATCTGTCAAGAGGGGGAGGGTACGAGTGTGACGAGTACAGTCTTGCAACAGTACATTGCATGACATTGTACAGGTACTCGTTACTAATTCCAATTCGTGCTTTTCCATCGGACGGACGTACAAACGTGGGCACGTCGCTGATGCAATATTCATAAGGGTACTGATGCATACTGTACGACCAACACCTCTTGGTACGTACACGTACGCACATCTAATCTAACTAGCTAGATGACGCGCCTAAGCGAGTTCTCCGATGCAGAAGGAGCCGCGTCGTGATTCTCAATGCTAGACGAGCCGCGTCTCTTGACATATGACGACGATTAGACAGCCCTAACGCCTAACACGTAAGCGAAGCAAGCAGGCGTAAGCTATCTGGGCAGAAAGCTATTTAAGCCCAGTGCAGTAGAGGGAGGTGACAGAACCATGTAACAGTTCCCTTGTTCATTTATAACACATACTGCTTAAGTACAAGCAGTGAAACATCCTCTCAAACATCTCTCATCGACAACATCATTTGGCCATCTTGCAACGACAGAACTAGACAGAGTAGAACTGATTGGTGATAGCGTTTAGCTTGAGGAGGCTAAACGCCACACACATGTCGACATTTAACGTCCTCGCGTGGGGCAATTTACATTCTGCCGGGTAGGTTCGGTGGGTCCATCCCATATGTAACATGTTCTTGCTACTCTTGGTTGTGTATGATTTTGTGACATTGTTGTTTCCCTCTGGGTTTGTGCACCATGCAGTGCGTCCTTTTGCCGTGCTTTGGACTCCGTGATCCTCTTGTCACTCTTGCCATTTTGTTTCCCCTCCCTTCTCCCCTGTCCATGCTCATGTTCTTCTTCTTGTAATCCATCTTTGCTGTTTCCCTCTCAAATTTCTTTATTCATTCGTCTTACGTGTCTGGAAGGTTTTAGTTGGTGAAACTCCAACACTGGCCTCGTGTGGGGTAAGAGCAGTACGGTACGGTTCTCGTACAATGGTACTTAATGCACTCACACGAGCGTCGCCTACCCGGGAGCATGATCGATGATGAGTTGAGGTTTGTTTCGAACTTCTGCTCTCAGTCATGCTTGCAAAACGCCGCCAGTAGAGGGTGCCGGTGCGGGTTCTCTGCAAGTCCCATATCCCGGGGGGGCAAAAAAAAAAAAAAAAAAAAAAAAACAGGTACAGGTACAGGTACCTGTACGTCGGGTTTATCGCCCATATAATTTCGTCGTCTATTTTTCTCGTCATTTTTTGGAAGTGTAATCAAGCAGCGTATGTTTAGTACACCTGGTAGACCACGCAGTGACCACCATTTAATAATAAACCGTATTGTACAAATATTGCTACAAAGCTCTCATTGTTTCATCGACGGTGACGAGAGCATATGTACAACTTGACGACGTACGAATTACCGTCGATGTCTGCTTGCTACATGGCGGCGGCCGTGACAGCGCGCCCGCCACTGCACTGTCGACTAGCGATGTGTCCAAGAGGGCGGCGGCGCCCGTCTGTCCGACCCTCTCTCGCTTGCCCCTCTGCCAGTCAGCCGACCTGTTCGGCCCTTCTCCAGCACCATGGGTCACGCCAAGGTTGTGAAGAGCGGTCCTTACTTCAGCCGCTACCAGGTGAAGTTCCGCCGCAGGCGCGCGGGCAAGACTGACTACCGCGCCCGCCTCAGGCTGTGCCTGCAGGACAAGAACAAGTACGCGACACCGAAGTACCGCGTCGTTGTGCGCTTCAGCAACCGCGACATCACGTGCCAGGTAAGCGAGCCTTTCTCAGTCCACCGCAGCTATTGAACACTTCATGGGCTTCATTTTAGTGGCAGGTTTCCACGGTGCCGGTATCACATCCTCGGCCCGAAGAGCGGGGCGTGGTGCGGAATGGGCTGTCGGTCGCTATGGCGGCGGCGGCGGCGGCCGCGCGCTTACACAGTTGAGACGAGGCTTCCGGCAGCAAGCACGGGAATGCGGGCTGTTTTTTCAAACACCTATTGAATATCAGCTATCCGTTTAGGCATTGTTTTGCTGGAAGTCTCACCGGATGGGCAAGGTTACGGAGGGAGGCCGCAGTGGGGAGATGTTCGCGGACATTTCGTGCGTTCTCCTATTGATCGCTCTTCAGCTTTAACAGTAACCAGCACCCACCATAGCCGAACTACCGTTATCAATTCTTCTGCGATAGCCGGGGGATCTAGCTTATAGAATATAGAAGTATCTGTTGATTCAGTTACTCCTGAGTCAAGGGCGTCGGTCTGTCGCTGCAGTGTGTGTGTCCTCTGACTCAGCAACTACTCTGTTTTGCGCTGCGCAGCTGGCTTACGCCACTCTGGCTGGTGATGTCATCGTTGCGGCTGCCTACGCTCATGAGCTGCCCAATTATGGCCTTCCCGGCCCTTGCGGCCTGAAGAACTACGCTGCTGCCTACGCCACCGGCCTGCTGCTCGCCCGCCGCGTGCTGGCCAAGTTTGGTCTTGACAAGGCATACGCCGGTAAGGAGGAGGCCGACGGTGAGATGTACAGTGTGGAGCCCAATGAGGAGGGCCCCCGTCCCTTCTACTGTGTCCTAGACACTGGCCTGAAGCGCACCTCCACCGGTTCAAAGGTGTTTGGTGCCCTCAAGGTACGGTCCCGTCCTCTGTCCAGTGCAGGGGATATATGTTATGTCGACATCGTCAGGGTAGAGCTGCACCCATTCAGGGTGAATGTGGGGGTGCATGCTGAGGGCTGGGGTGGTTTGTATCGGCAGGGCTGCCTGGATGGCGGCCTGGACATGCCCTACAGCGAGAAGCGCTTTGTGGGTTACGAGGCAGAGAAGAAGGAGCTCGACACGGAGGTTCTGGAGAAGTACCTTTTCAACGGTCACGTCGGCGAGTACATGGAGGAGATGGAGGAGGAGTCCCCGGACAAGTTTGATTCACACTTTGCCAAGTACCACGCGGCCGAGCTGACCTACGACACCATGGAGGATGTGTACAAGGAAGTGAGTTTCCGCGCCCTCTAGCTTTTCTCCCGCCTCGAAGTCCTCATATTATTCTGTGTCTATTGAATTCCCCCTATGCAGCACTGCTATGCCGTGTTTCCTGCACTGTTTCCATATTAGAAGGAAATGAGGATTCAACATACTTCATCTCAGCGTGGTCACTGCGGGTGTTTGAGTACCTATTGTAATTACGGCTGGATTCTGTAGCTGGATGCATTGCTCATGTGTGCGTTTTTGGTTATCCTGCTCCCTCAGATGCACGAGAAGATCAGGGAGAACCCGGTCAAGGCCACCAAGGCGCGCTCCAAGCCCTCAGAGAAGAAGATCTGGAAGAACAAGAAGATCACATACGAGGAGAGGAAGGAGAGGCTCAAGGCCAAGCTGGCTAGCATTATGGCCGAGGACGACGAGTAAATCAACCGTCCCTGTCTGCTCGCACCGTTTTAAACCAGTGGCTTACGCCTTTTCACAGAGTATGGCAGCCTCTTGTGTCCTTTTACCTCTACGGGTCTAGGCGCACTAGGTAGCCCGTCATTCTTGTATTCTGTTCCCCGCATCACATATTGCGGCCCGAAACAATGTTGTAGGCACCATGCGCATTGTAGGTAGGCATGTACAATCTTTGACCACGGCGAAACGCCACTTTGCTCGCATAAGGTGACACCTATCACAATCAGAACAGTGAAAGACTTTCGCGTGTGACTTCCTGCCACAGCGTACCCAATCTACGGATTGCACTTTGAGGTTACTACCTTGCGCCTGGAATGATTATATGATTGTGCACGATAAATGTGTTACTGTCCCAACAAGAATGCCGATCAAAGGCTTGAACTTTGTTAGCACTAGCATCCTGTCACCTAGTGGTTCATACACAAGGTAACTAGATTTCACTTCAATAGTTAGTGTTGTGCCTACTTCGGTATGTGTGTGCGCACCAGTTGCGGCCGACCGGCCCACTTGTTGCCCTTGCCGGCCGCCACGCTCCTCCTTTCACTCCTGTTCTTCCCACAGCTTGTCCCCTCGTGGGGCCTGTTGCATTATCCCATGTAACCATTATGCTAACCCTTCTTTATGGCTCAACATGTTATGCTATCCAAGTACGGGGCAAGTACTTGGTACTATTTTAAGTACCTAGGTACTAGGCATGCGCTGTCTGTTTCCGCCTATGAGAGGACTTCTTGGGACCAGATCATGCGTCCCCTTAGAAGATAAGACCGGGGCGGCACGCAGTTAGTCTTCAACACCAGGAAATATAAAATTTGTTTAAAAAAAAATCGCAAGTTGAATTTCGAACGATCCCAAGCCCATTCGCCACCATGTTGAGTTGGGAGTCCGTGAAGAGGCCGAGCTGGAGGGTGAAGTGTTTGCCGATGAGGAGTCCACGGATGACCCTGATTCTGCGGGATTGTGTTAGACTAGTGGGGAGGTGGATAGGGCGGTGATGAGGGATGCGGTAGTACATTTTAGTTCGTTCCAGTGTTTGGTGAAGGCGAGGGGGGTGTTAAGTTCGACCCCAGGACGCGGTAAGTGTCCGAGGGGCCTATGGAGGGGATGGGGGCTGGGACGGAGTTGATGGTGATGCAATGAGTTTGGAGGCGGGATGCAAGGAGGGCAATGTTGGCATGGGAGAGGGCGTTGCCTGTGCGCCAAAGGGCGCCGGTGATGCAACATTTTCGGATGTTGACGGTCTTACCTGTGTAGGCGCTCAAGAGGGAGAGTTATGGAGTTGGATGGCCATGTTGGGGGTCGAGCCCGTGGCGAGGCTGAGGCCGTCGGCGAAGCCGTGTCCGGGGTATGTGGCTGTGGGTTCTGTGGGGTCGACGTTAGTGGCAGGAGGGCCTGGGCGATAGCCCCGGCTGCCCACCGTGAGCCACCGAAGGAAGAGTTCAAGGAAGAGAGTGAGTAGAAATGGGGAGAGGGTGTCTCCATGTAAGGTTCCTCGATCAATGTCGATGGAGGGGGTGGGGCTGTGTGGAGTAATGTAGTCGGTGGTGGAGACCCCGTAGAGGTGCTCGCATGTGTCGACAAAGGTGGAGGGCATACCGAGTTGACGCATGTGTTTGAACATGATGCGGCGGTCTGCGGCGTTGAAAGCGCCTTTGAAGTCCGCGTACATGACGAAGATGTCTTTGTTGTGTAGTTTCGCGTCCTCCATCGTCATGATGATGGATGAAAGTGCGTCGTGGATGCTGCGGTGTTGTCGGAATCCGTCTTGTTGGTCGTTGAGAATGCCGTGGGTTTCGGCGTATTTTGAGCCTGCATCTTTGATTAGTGTTGTCCATAGCTTAAGGAGGTTATTCATGAGGGCGATCGGGCGGTAGTTGTCGGGGAGGGTGGGGTCACCCTTTTTATGTACCATGCATGTTGTGTTATGGCACCAGTCATGAGGGGTGTAGGAATTGTGGGCGAGGAGGGAGAGTAGAGAGAAGAGGGCGGAGCGGGTCGTCGGGGGCAAGAATTTGATTATTTCGTTGGGGATACCGTCGGGGCCGGGGGCTTTGCCCGTGCCGAGCGAGCTAAGGGTTTTATCGAACGTGTCGCGGGTTATGATGTCGGCGAGGGTGAGAGAGGGGTCCCCGCGGGGGTCGATGGTAAAATTGTCGGGGTTGGCTGGGAGTTCCCATGGGGGGGGCGGGCAGTTCGTGTGGGGTGGCGCGGCTGAGTTCGGTGGCGAAGAGGGAGTGTACCGCCTCTAGGACGGCGGAGGGAGAGGTTGCGGTAGTATTATCGGGTTTGGTAATGCGGTGGAGGGTCGAGGTGGCGTATTTGTGGGGGAGGAGGCCGCTTTTAATTTTCAAGCGGCGGTGGGAGGATTTAGGGCATGTGTCGTAGGCCGTATTGGCGCGTGTTTTTATTTTCCTCGGTTTATCTGTGGTGGTGGCGCGTAGTAGGTGGCGTATGCGTGCTTGGCATTGTTGTTTGATGGCGTCAGGGGTGAGGTATTCGGTCGTATTTGAGAGGGCCTGGGCGAGGGGTAGGGGGCCGTGGTTCGTACTAGATTTGCGGAGTTTTAGGATGTGTTTGTGTGTTTTTTTATTAAGCCAAGTGGGGTCGAGGGACGCCTGGGGTGGACGGGGTTTTTTGGCGGGGAGGAGAGGCCATATTGTGGCCGCGTGGTCCATGTGGTGGGAGAGGAGTGAAGTGAACTGTGAGGTGAGGGTGTCTAGGGTGTCGGGGGAGGCCGAGGAATGTGGGGTGTTGAGCATTTCTGCGTGGAGGGTGGCCGTTTGGTTGATTAGGTCGGGTGTGCTGGTTTGATATATTAGTATGTGGTCAGGTGTGAGGGGAAGTTGAAAGTTGAGCTTGCGCGTGGTGTGGTGCGTGTGGAGGTGGGTATGGGGGGGGGTGTGCCATAAGAGAGAAAGGGGCAAGAATTACGAGTGGATAGCAGAGTGGTCTATGAAGTGGGAGGGGGAGGGGAAGACCGAGCAAGAGGACGGAGGAAGGACTAGATGTGACGGGGGCGTGGTAAGCCAGTGGTCGAGGCAGCCACCGCTGCGGGGGAAGGTAGGGATGGGTTTGCGGAGGGGATGGACGTGGGACTCGAGTAGTGAGGTTAGGGCGGGGTTACCGGTACCTTTGGTGGTGGTCGAGTGGAAGTCCCCTCCCCAAAGGATGCGGTGGTGCGGGTGGTCGTCAGCCAGGCGGAGGCCCCACGCTGCGACTTTAGCGTATAAGCGGGTCAGCTCGGGGGTGTGGAGTTGGGGCATGTATGCTCTTAGGAGGAGGTAGGGGGTGCCTGAGTGTGGGACGAGGGTTAGGCCGGCTATGTGGGGGATGAGGTGGGAGGGTGGGGTTAGGACAGTGGCAGACTGGAACGATGCTCTGCGGGCCGTGAAGAGAACGCATGCATTGGGTAGGGGCACAGGTGAGTAGGAAGGTCGTGAACTTTTGAGGAGGTATTGGGGGAAGGCGATACGCCATCGGGATTTATGGGTGGCGTGGTTGGTTTCGGTGAGGATGAGGACGTCGGGTTGGTGCGAGGCAGTGAGGTGTTCGACGTCCATAATGGAGGTGTGAAGGCCACGGGTGTTGAGGGTGATGAGGTGGAGTGGCTGGGATGTGTGGTGTGGGAGGATGGGGGAGGGGAGAGAGGCGGAGGGGTTGGGAGGGTCGTCGTAGGGGCGTTGTGCGCGAGGAGGGTGGAGGGGAGGGGGAAGGGAAGGAGGGGGGGAGGGAGGGTGAGGGGAGGGGTAGGGGATGGGGGAAGGGTGGGGGGTGGGAGCAGAGGGGGGGAGGGAGGTTGGGGGGGGGGGGTAGGGCGAGGAGTAATTGAGGTCGTCAAAATGGGAGGAGAGTGGAGCGAAAAGTGTGGTGCCACAGGAATGAGTGGAGGGAGTAGACGGTGGTGCGGGGGTCGAAGGAGGGGGGGTTGTACATTTGGTTGGGGGGAGCTGTGGTGATAAAGTAGGTGTGCAGAAGGGCGTGGGTTCCGCACGACCACGCGCTGTCTGTGTCGTTTTGGCGAGGGGGGTTGAGTAAGCGGAGGTCGCCGACGGGTGGGGGGGGAGAAGAGTTCCAGTTGGATAGGAGTTTGAGAGAACGGGTGAGGAGGTCGGGCGGAGGGGGGTGGTGTAGAGTCAATACATGTTGCGGAGGAGTGGGTTAGGTGAAGGAGTCCGAGGTGAGAGTGTTGCCATGTGAGGACGAAGAGAGAGTGTTTGGGCGTGCCCGGGTGGGGGGGTGAGCCTCTATTAGAGAGGTTAGTCCATTGGCTAGGGTATTGCGGATTGTGGTGGTAATTATCAACCTCGTTATTGGTGATGACGGTGTAGGAAGCGGAGGGAGTGGAGTGGAGTTTCGCTAATGAGTTAGCAATGCAGTATAGGTTTGAGAGGTCCTAGTAGTGCCCCAATTGGAAGGATAGCACCGCAGATGAGTCGAGGTAGCCTATGGGGGTAGGTAGGCCCTATTCAAGATTTAAGTCGAATAGGTAGTTGTGTAATGCGATGCCGCAGGTGCGGGGGTTAAGGTGGGCCGGGAGAGTTGACTGAAGCATGGTGTTTACATTGTGGCGTCGGATATCGGGCTGTGGGGTGTGGGGGTTGTTGTAGGGTCTACCCTCTGGGTTGTCATGTGGGGAACTAATGATGACATTCGGCCTTGTCGGCCGGGGGTGACCTGTGGGTCTGTTGGGGCCGTTGGAGAGGGGGGTGGCAGAGGGGAGGGTGCGGGTCTCCTCTAGGTCGGTCTCTAGCAGGTCTTCGAATTCATCGAGGGTGTAGTCATCGCCGTCCTGTGAGGCGGGGGGTAGGGGGAGGAGGGTGGGGTCGAGGGAGGGGTGGGGGGCGGAGGGGGAGACCGAGGGGGGGTTGAGTGTGGGGGTATGGGGTGGGGTAGTATGGTTGGGTGGGGGGGTGAGAGAGGGGTGCGGGGGGGCGCGAGGGGGGGGGGGGGTGGGGAGGTTTTCTTGCGGGAGTGGCGGGAGTGCTTGGCGATACCGGCATGGGGGGTGGGTTTGACTGAGGCGTCGGTGGGGAGCCGAGGGTAGGGGGGGGATTCCGTACGGTCGGTCGGGGGGGAGGTGGGAGGGTGTGGGGAGGTTAGTAGGGATGGGTGGAGGGGGGAGTGGGCGGGTATGATGGTGGGGAGCCGAGGGTAGGGGTGGGGTTGGGTGTGGTTGTGGGGGGGGGTAGGGGAGGAGGAGGAGTCCATAGGGTCGGAAGAATCTTCAGTGATGACGGGGAGGGGGTAGGGGCTGTGGTAGGGTGGGGGGTGTTGGACGGAGCTGTAGGGATGTGGGAAGGGTTGGCGTGGAAGGAGGAGGTGGAGGCGGGGTGGGAGGTGTGGGAGTGGTGGGGCGTCTTTGAGGGGGTAGGGGCGGGGGCCGGGGTGGTGGAAGAGAGCTGGATGTCGGGGAGAGAGGAGAGGTCGAGGGGGATGTCCTCTTCGGCGGCCTGCAAAATCAGAGGGCTCGAGTGGCCACTGGTCGGAGACGTGGCAGTCATGTAGGTGGCGGGTCCATTGGAGAAGGAGGGCGGGGGGGTTGCGGTAGAGGGTGTAGTTTTTTGTGGGCGCCCGCCGGCGGCGCAGCGGCGGCGGCCCCGGAGGGGGGTGCGTTCGCAGGCCCGTCGGCACCTACCTCTACCTCCACGCGGTGGGCGCAGGTAAACATGTAGCCGTGCCATGCCTGGCACGGTAGGGGGCTGAACGAGGTACCGACAGCTGCGATCCGCGGGATCGGCAGCTGTAGGGAAGCCATGTACGGAGGGTTTTGGAAAAAATATAATATCCGTACACCAACAAAGGGATCTCCCGCTCGGTCTGCGTTCTTTCAACGTACCTTACTTAGTTCTTTCAGAGTATATGTTCTTTCAGCGACTAAATACTCACATACACTCTCCCGCCGTGACGAGTACGAGGACTGCGGAATGTTTTTTGGCAAGGAAGGGTACGGACGGATCATCGGTGGGAGGAGGGTGTTGGAGCTGGCGGCGGACAGCTAGGAAGCCGCGCTAGGGCACGGCGATCGGTAGCAGGCGCCAACCCTGCGAAACCTTTTTGTCTCCCCTAGGGGAGAGGCCCGGAGATACGCATGACGGAGGCGGGTCGCAACCGAAGGAGCGGCACGGTCTAGAGGCGGAGGTCGGGAGGATCATCCACCGCCGGAAAAACCCGGTACGGGGGGTTTTCGGTTAAATATTCCCGTACCCACCATCTTCTGAGGATAGCCGATCCCTCGGCACTATCCGTTCCCCTCCCCTAGTCGGTACCCGGTTATCGACAGGCTGCCTCAGGCAGTGTGCCCCGGGTTATCGCAACGGCACACTGCTCGTATAGGCGGCCCCCTAACAACGTAAATCACCGGGGGAGGGTGCGGCCAGCACAACGCGATAAAGTGGGTGGTGGAAACAGACGGCAAACGGACAGGGGACATGTAACATCTGGCTCGGAGGCAGGAGAGCCAGCCGGACACCGTCTGCAGCCTGGCTATTTTCTCCTCCCAGCCCCCGCAGGAGGGGAGAAGGCTAGACTAGGTGGAGAGTCGCGCCGAGAAGAGCGACTACTATCTCCGATATCTCGGACGGGGTCGAGCACGGATCGAGACGAGTCGGACGACGACCTATGCGAGGGGGGTTTTCCACATGCCTTTCCCCCTACCTCCGGCACGACCGGAGTCGCACATGAGCCGAGGTAAGGCAGGTTCGACTCGACCAGCTCATGCTGACCAGCCTTGTTGATAAGCGACCCCGCCGCGGCTGGAGCATGCCGCGTATCGTGGAGAATAGCGACATCTTATATTTCATATTGTTTCCAAAAAAAAAACGTATAGATCATAAAATCATAAATGCTTGGATACGGCTATGTTTTAGACGGTATCGTTACTGCCATTGGAGAGGTTGGGATCAGTGGTTCACGGTCTACTCCTGCTTATAAGTCCAGTTAGGCATAGTATAGGGGGGCCCAGAGACAACAACCGGTTTATACTGGTATTGTTGTAAACAATTTCAATTTCATTTCAATTTAGTTTTTTGTGTGTGTGAGAGGTGGTGGGGAGGGGATTGTGGTGAAGATAGGGTCCAAGAGACGGGCCCTATCGAAGGTTGAGTAGTGGTGGGGGGTGATGCTGAGGGTGCATGTGGACTAGATATGTGCGCCTCTGTGGATGAAAGTGTGGTTGAGGGGGATAGTGATTGTGCCGTTGGTTGAGATGAGGATGCAGTACATTGCTGTGCTAAGGGATATTTGTATGTTGGTGGTGATGGTGGGCGAGGTGGAGGGGTGGGAGAGGAAGTATGAGCCATCTGGAAATGTTTGTAGGGTTGTGTAGTGGGTGAGTTTAAGGGGGTTGTGGATTGGGGGGGTTGTTGAAGGTGTGTGATGCTTTGTGTATTCAGTGGCTGTATGGTGTAGCAGAGTGTATAACCAGTGAGTGGGTGGGATGACGCCGTCAACGTTGATGCAAGGTAGGGAGAGGATTGGCGGGACTGGATGAGGACTGTAGTGAGGCAAGTGGCCGCCCAGGAAGTGCATGGAACATGTCCAGTGACTGAGGGGGTGTTATGGTGATGGTGTGAAGATGGTGATTGGGGGGTATATGCTCGTGAAGTGAATAGGAAAATATGTGTAGTGAAATTGGGCCAGATTGTGAATGAATGGGGTTATTGGGCAGGTGGAGGATATTTACCCAGAGGGAGGAGGGGTCGCCCTCGATCGGGGTGGGAACGTCCACGGGCTGTAGGGCGTCCGCAAATTGGAGAGTGAACTGGGCAGGCTCAGGGAGGTCCTCAGAGCCTAGGGTGGGGGTCGAGGGGGCTGATCTGGCAGATGTGAGCGCGACCGCTAGGTTGGAGGTGAGAATGTCTTGCAAGAGGGCGACTGTTTCTTGGCCGGTGATATCAGTGAACAGGGGGGAGCGTATCTTCACCCTTCGGCGTGAGACTGCAGGGGCTGAGGCATCGCGGAGGAATTGATTTTTCTGCTATCGTAGTTTTGCCAGTAGGGAGGGGGAGGAGGCTGCGGAGGTTGGTGCCGGACCGGCCGATCGAAGTTCACGCTGGCGTGAAGCGAGTTGGTATATGAGGCCGACCGCGACGCAAGAGGTGGGGATGTCGAGCCGAATTTCATGAAAGCCCGTAAGGAGGTCGATAGGCAGGGGTGTGGTGTCGTAGCTCGTCGGAGCTATCGGGTGGTGAGTGCGGGTGGCGTTTGCTGTCCATCGCGAGTTGTGGGCTAGTCCACGGCCGATTATATTTACGACGCGGTTGGTGAGGTCGTGGAGGCTGTTGAGGCTTTCGAGGAGCCAACGGCGGGCCACCGAGCATGCCGAGGGTATTGGGTTCGAGGAACGAGTCGATTCCGGCAGGAAAACGCCGTGAATCCATAAGCGTGCAAGGTGGGAAGCGGTGTTTGAGTACTTGCATGTGAGGAGGTAAGAGTCGATCATAAGGGTAGAGAAGTCGTCGGACGGTCCAAGGTCCGTAATTGACCGGGGGGCTGCGATGACCAGGGGTGTCTGGAGTCCACGACGAATGGGGAAGGGGTCCTCAACGGTGCCAAGGTTTTGCTTGACTGGGGGCAATTGTGGGACAGTGAGGAACGGGGCTAGCGGGTGGCCCGCGAGTTAGTTTTTGGGTTCGCACAGGTCCGTATACCGCCCGTGTCCGGGGGGTCTTTCAAGAGCGCGTGCTTGTAGGTGGGGGGGGGGTTAGAGGTCGAGGACATATCGATCAAGCGTGGTTCCGAGTAGGGGACAGAATCGAGGGGGTTAGTTGAGTGGTTTCGAGTTGGATTTCGAGTGGATTGCGTGTGTTGGCGGCACACGACCAGGCCCTATGGGACATGGGTTTGTTGGATGTTGGCGGCGGACGGGAACGTCCGGACGCTCGGTGGGGCGTGGTGTGGCGCGCCGCTCCCCGGGAGGGGAGCTTTTTGTAAGCGAGGGGTGTGATTGTTCATTCGAAGTACTATGGCGGGTACACGTTCAGATTTCGAAGTGGGTGGCGCGATAGCTGTCGGGGAGATGAAATTCAAAACTCTGAAAGCTGCGCCTTGCTGTGTGTACCGTATGGTGTCGCTACGGATCCACTGACCTTGGTGAGCTAGGCTCGGGTGGGGAGAGGTGCACGGTGCCTGTAGTTCTACGGGCCCTATGTCCACCAATCTTTTGCTCAATGGGAGGCCAGGCATAGAGCGAAGACGATCGGCGTTGCTCATTCGATCTACCGACCCATCCCATGTATGTGGTCCAATAGTACTTTAGTAGTACTTTGGATCGTTTTACTGTCTTTAGTGACGGTAGGATGCGTTTTTTTGGGTGGAGATTAAGCGGTAGCGTACCTCCGAAGTGGAGATTAACCTTTTAGCGACACTCTCTATGCCTCCGATCAGCTCCTTAGCGGTTATCTCCACCCGATTCCTAACGGTGTCTTGCGGTCGAGTTCCACTCCACTGCACACCAGCGGATTCTAGTACTGCACTACAACAAATAAATATTTTTATTATCGCTATACGGACAATCGCGCAAGCCGCACAACTAATAAACTTGCGCGTCGACCGTTCCCACTCCTCCACAAGCTTTGTGCTCGATGAGGGAACCGTTGCTCGTCCTATGCTTCGCTCATGAAAAGAAATTAGATAACACATAGGTCGGCCGAATAGTTTGACAAGAGGCGGCTAGACGAGAATGAGCCCCTACGTCCCGCCAACCGGTTGTCGCCGTTTCCGGCGAAACTACTGACTCAACCACGGAAACTCGCACCTACTCAACACGTCTGGGCTTGAGGTTCGCCCGCTACAATTTCTTAAAACTGTGTAGAGGGACACATTATTGATATGTTCTGATTCGTGTCGAGCCAAATTTTGGACCAGGTGAGTGTGGCGGTTAGCCTCCTCAAGCTAAACGCTAGCACAAATGAGTTCTAATCTGTCTAGTCTTGACGTTGCAAGATGGCAAAAGATGTTGTTGGTGAGATGTTGAGAAGATGTCTCACTGTTGTACTTAAGCAGTATATGTTGTAAGTGAACAAAGGAATTGTTAAATGGTTTTGTCACCTCCCCCTACTGCACTGGGCTTAAATAGGTTTCTGCCCCGCTAGTTTACGTCCGCTTGCTTTGCTCACGTGTCACGCGTTAGGGTTGTCTAACCGTCGTCGTCTGTCCAGAGACGCGGCTCGTCTAGCATTGAGAATCACGACGCGGCCTGTTGTTCTGGCGAAGAACTCGCTTAGGCGCGTCTTCTAGCTAGTTAGATTAAATGTGCGTAGCTGTACGTACCGGGAGGTACTGGTCGTACAGTACCCTTATGAATATTGCAGTAGCGACGTACCCACGTTTGTACGTCCGTCCGATGGAAAAGCACGAATTGGAATTAGTAACGAGAGCATGTATAGTGTCATGCAATGTATTGTTGCAGGAATGTACTCGTCACATTCCTACCCTCCCTCTCTTGACAGATCTTGAGGCCGCCGCGAGCCAGACCTCCGTGGTCTAAGCTCCTTTGCTGAAGCAATTACTGGGACTCAGGAATGCGCGCTGGGTGAGCGTGCATGAAGTAAATGTACGCCTGAGTCTTGGCAAACTTGTGCCATTGGGGCGTTTCCAAGAAATCTTGTAACGCTGTTGTCCGGTGTTCTTCGTTTAACCGGTGCCAGAGAGGTGGAATATCGTCATCAATGAAGTGCGTCATGAAGAGCATGTATTTGCCTCGTCGTCCGGGTAGCGACTTGATGCACACAGTAGAGATGTGCGAGATGTCAAACTGCTCGTCATCTCCTTCAGGAAAAGTTACCGGGACAGGTGGTCGTAGCCGAGCGGTAGAGCAGGGTCGTAGATTGTTCACATGGAACACATGATGTAAGTGTACTGTCGCTGGAAGTTTCAATCTGTAACTGTGTTTCCCAATATGCTCTTCCAATGTAAAAGGTCCAAGCTGTCTGTCTCTGAAGTTTCCGATTCGGCTGTACTCGTAGAAAAAGGTTTGTTGTGACGACTGACACCTTGTCTCCTCTGGCGAAACGTGGCGCTGTAGATTGTTCTCTGCGCGCTTGCATCTCGTCCTTGTGCAGCTGTAATACAGAGCGTACCATAGTGAGTACTTCTTGTAACAATTATAACCGTTCAGCGGCGTCTTGCGAAACTGGAATCGATGGTCGCATGCTGAACTGCAGGTCAAGAGGCTCCTCAGGAGAGAATCCAAAATTAGCCTCGAACGGTGTGTGCTCAATTCCGAGTGCACGAGAGGCGTTGTACGCAAATTCCACTTGTGGTAATAGAGTCGTCCGCTCAAAGCCATCATAGCAACAAAAGCAAAAAAGAAGCTACTGAAACGTGTTGTTCACGCGCTCTGTCAGTCCGTCTGCTTCTTGATGTCGACTGGAAGACATGTTCAGACGTGTTCCAAGGCGTCGCCAAAGAGTCAGCCAGAAGCCACTGACGAATTTCGGGTCGCGATCACTGATCAGCACACGAAGTAGTCCATGTAAACGGTAGACTCCCTGTAAAAACAAAGTTGCAGTTTCTTCGGCAGTAACAGTTTTTGTACACTGCAGAAAATGGGCCATTCGAGTCTGCTACAATCAGCACACTGTTAAAGCCATTGCTCTCAGGTAAGTGTGTCAAGTAGTCAAGACCAACTGTATGCCATGGTCTGGGTGGAACAGGTAGTGGATAAAGAGTCGCAGCCATCTGCGGTCGAATCTTTGCTCGTCGACACACGACGCAGCGCTCACAAAAATCTTTCACTTCTTGGCGAATTCGTTTCCACCAGAATCTGTCGAGTGCTTTAGCAAGAGTGCTAGCGACTCCTCTGGGACCAGCTCACGAACTTTCGTGCAACTCTGTGATCAATCTTAGTCGGAGCTCAGAGTTTTGTGGAATACAGAGGCGATTGAGGCGCCAAAAATATCCGTCTTTGGCTTCAATCCAGCTGTCTTTTGTCCACTCACCCTCGTCGCCATAAAACGAGTCTTGGGAGTACCCCTCGCGAATGAGATTAGCGAATACAAGGCTCAGCTGCAACGCGTTAACAATCAGTAAATTTAACTGTGCGTCTTCAAAAAGCAGCTGGGACTTCCGTCGTAATTCTTGATCTGACGGAACCTCACCATTCCAAAATAATGGAATTGTGGCATGAGGTACGAAGTCAGGACGCCGGCTTAACGGGTCAGCTTCTTTCAGAGCTCCCTTGCGATATGCAAGTGCCATCGAGCCCACAAACTGTTGCATATCCCGCGGGTATCTTGCTTGCAGCTTGTTCAGCCTGTTGTTCGGTTGCTTGAGCAGATGTCGCAGTGTGTCTTGACCTGTAACAAGAAGGAACTTACAACATCATTCAAGATAGCACATCCAATGCTTGACAGCTTCGCATACGGCCAAAGCTTCTAAGTCGTACGCAGAGTAAGTGTTACCACGCTCAACTGGATTCAGCTTACGCGCCCAGTAAGAGACTGGTTGAAGACCTCCTCCTTGGTCTTGCAACATGACTGCTGCAATCCCCATTGTTGAACCATCTGTAGCCACGGTGAACGTCGCGTCCGAGCCGACCTCCGGAAGGATCAGGCATGGCGCGGAAATGAGCCGTAACTTGAGAGTCTCAAAGGCTTCCAAACAGGCAGGCGTCAGCGTAACCTTTTGTGGCTGGGACTTCCGCAGTAAGTCCGTCAATGGAGCCGTAAGGTAGCTAAAATGATGAATAAATCTGGCATAGAAGTTGCACAACCGTACGAAACTTCGAACCTCCTTCTGCGTCTTGGGCACTGGCCAGTCTGCAACGGCCTCGACTTTCTTTGTTGAAACCGAAATTTTACCGGCAGGCACAGTATAGCCTAGGTACTCCATCTCTTGAAGGCCGAAGAAGCATTTCTTAAGGCGTAACTTCAAGCCCTCCTCCTTGAATCGTTGTAAAACGAGACGCAGGTGTTCCAGGTGTTCCTCCAGAGTTCGACTGTAAACACAAACGTCATCGAGGTAGACAGTAACGAACTTATGTAAAAAGTCGCGTAGTATGTCATTCATCATCCGCTGAAATGTAGCTGGCGCATTGCACAATCCAAACGGCATGGCGACCCATTCCCTTAATAAACCATCAGGGGTCTGAAACGCCGTTTTGTGGATGTCCTTGTCACGCACTCGAACTTGTGAGAACCCAGAGGCGAGGTCGAGGTGGGTGTAAAAGTTCGCGTCCTTAAGCTCGTCCAGCGTGTCATCAACACGCGGAAGGGGGTAAGCATCTTTACGCGTAACCTCAATAAGGCCACGGTAGTCAATGCATAGACGTAGCGAGTCATCAACTTTCCGCACAAAAAGAATTGGCGAGCCGAACTCACTGTAGATGGGACGGATCAGACCAGCTTCCACTGCATCTTTGAGCTGTCGATTGAGCTCAGCGCGCTCTGCAGGTGACAATATGTTGAGCCGTTGACGTCTCATCGGGCCAGTTGTTTCAATGGGATGATCCCACTGTCGGCTTACATGTGGAGATTCGACAGGTTGCAGTAACTCCGGGAAGTCATCGTAAAGTAACGACCGGAAGTTGTCACGTTTTTCAGCTGTTAGTTCCTCTCCAATGTGGAAGTCGGTGGACTGATCAGCGGCTGGCGTAAGTTGAATGACGTAAAATTCCGCATTACGTCCCCTGCTGCGGCGCGTCTTGCGCATGAATTTCTGAACCTTAGTAGATGACATTAGTAGACACTCGGGGCGTTGTTCTTCGAGCGCAGTGTCCACTGTTGTGCCGTCCATTAGAGTAAAAACCCTGGTTGAACCAAATTGTAAAGAGGCATGTTCGTCCTCAAGCCATGGTAAACCTAAGATTAAATCACCAGCACGTAAATCACGTAGGACGTAAAAAGTCCGGTGAAATTCGTGTCGAGCTAGCTCAAAAGTATCGTCACATACTGTCGAAGAAGTCACTCGTTGTCCGTTGGCGAGTTGAACATGGGTCTTAGTCACAGACTTCCAAGTATGTAGAGCAAAGCGTCGTACGAAGTCCTCATATACGAAATCGAGCGTCGCAGCGCAGTCCACTAATCCAGTAATTGGTGTCCGCCATCAGGAGTTTTCACTGTCAGCTCATTTCGAATTAACGGGCGAGCTTCCGTGAGGTCATTTAGTAGTGCGGTAGCTGGCGAAGAAAATTGTCGCAGCGTAGCGATGGACTGTTCCGCGTCGTTAGGAGGTACATGTACCGAGTCAGGTTGATCAGATTCGGCATGTGCTGTGGAGTTGTAAAAAGCACAATCCGCGTTGACTAACCACAATTGTACATGCCAAGGAGTTGGAGCAACCACCTCCTATTGTGATGGGTTCTCCAGTGAATGGCGAGTAAAAAGTTGTGTCCGCGCTGGGAATTCCTGGTAGAGTTTCCTGTGCTTAGTCGGTTGAGCAAATTTTGCCCTTTTTGGTAGCACGAAAACTGCCATCGTAGATGTTGAAGATGCTCGACGACAATCCTCGAAATGTTGTGCTATCTGCTCAGCCAGCTCCCAGGATGGATTAATGAACACCCGTTCTCCTGACAAGTCTCTCTCAAGAATTGAGTCACTCGGCGAACAGTGAGGTAAGTCACCGTGCGAGTTTAGACCCTCATCATCAGCACATCCCTCCAAAGTGAAGTTGAATCGTGCATGCAAAGGCTCAAAAATAGAGTCAACTAGTTTCCAATCAATTGAACGTCTGGTTACATGTTTACGACTATGTCTCAGCTTTGCCTGACGACGACGACCCGCGACTAAAGTTGCAAGTGCCGCGACTATAGTCGATGAAGGTGTCGAAGGTGAGTCGACGACCTTTGTCGCTAACAGTAATTCAGAACGAACAGTAGATGTAGCCGGCTGTTCCAGTTCGCTAGTAGAACAACCTTGCCACCATCATTGCTTCTTAGATTGTGACGGTTCCATAGGTGCCTTGCCCTTCAGTTCCGGGCACTAAAACAGTCGGTGTCCCTTCTTGTGGCACTTAAAACATAGTCCCTCCTCCATGTGCCTCTTGCGCTCTGCAGGTGTCATCGCGTTGGCTATGGCGTTGAAGTCAATGCGGCCAGTGTTTGAAGATGTTTGACCACGACCTCTACCTTTATTGCCTCCACGTCCACGACCTCGACCACGTCCACCACCACTGCGCTTCCAGATCTTTGAAGCTCTAACGAGTGGGTCCTCAAAGTTGCGCTTGTTAGAGGTTTGTCCACTTTCAGATGTTGTAGATGGACCAGCTGTAGACCTCATGCCACCGAGTTCCGGCGAGTATGTTACGATGTCATTCAACGAGTTTTGTAGCTCCACCATAGTGAGGTTGTAACCCTTCTAAGATCGGTGTGACTTAGCTTGGGTCTTCAGTGCAAAGTTTGCCAGGCCATTGACGAAGCGTACGCATTGAACATCGGCCGTAAGGTTTTGACGTGACCGACGTAAGAAGTTATTAAACTGCTTAGCGCAGACAGCGTAACTCATGATGCCTTGCGTAAGGTTGAGCAGAGCGTTGATCGTGTCATCTTGAATGTTAGGAAGAAACGTTGTCTTACGTAGCTCCGCGACAAGCTGGTCGAACGTACATGGAATAGCAGCCTGAACTTTCCGATTAAGCCACCAACCATGTAGGTGTCCAGCAAACTGTGAAGTAACCCATATAACTGAGTCGTACGAGTTAGCCGTAATACCGAGCAAAAGAAAACGCTGAGGTTGTGCTTCAAGCCAATCCTCCAAATCACGAGAATCTGAACCAGTCTCAAACGGAGAGTTAATCGCAGCCTTGCGTTGTGTCTCCATTAGGTTCACAGGTAGTCCAGCCAAGTTCCGCTTAGGCATAGGCATTCCCACACGTAAATCAGTCGGTGTTTCACCACACAGCTGATTAATGTAGCCACAAATCAGTAGCCAGACATGACCGGAATCAACCGTTGAAAACCGGGGGTACATGAAGAACTGCCTCGGGATAGTCGTGTCATCGTCAAAGAGTGCTTGAGACGTATAGACAACGCGACGAAAAGTCTCCCATTGAGTCACGTAACCGAAGTGAAGTAACTCGCTCTTATGTTTCACAGCAGGAAGTAACCCCGTCTTGGCGGGCGTAAGAGTCAAACCACCGATATTGAGTGTTTCCGGGACGACGTAAGTACCATCCGGATTAATTGTCGACTGGGCTGTAACAACCTGCTCGAGCTGAGCAGGAGTACGGAGGTGGCTCGCAACAAACGGAACGGGAACAGATGCCGAGTAAATGTAAAGAAGCTGTTGTCCGTCAGGCATCGCAACTCGAACAGGGGCGTCACTCAACATCGTCAAATCATCCGGAGACAACGTAAGGCCAGTTTCCTCACGTAGCTCACGAACGGCTGCATCAACAGGCTCTTCGTCAGCTGTGACTGAGCCAGTCGGGAATCAAGTTTTACTGGTACGAGGCTCGCGTTGTAACACAAGCTTAACGTTCGACAGTTTAGTCCCTCCAACATGAAGTACGACCACCACGTAACGTCCGGGTCCAACAGAAGCCATTACGAGTCAATCAAGCAACGTCGAGCGAATTAATTGGTAGCGAAAACGTGCGTCAACCAAAGAGCTCCGAAACCAGTGTGGCGGTTAGCCTCCTCAAGCTAAACGCTAGCACAAATGAGTTCTAATCTGTCTAGTCTTGACGTTGCAAGATGGCAAAAGATGTTGTTGGTGAAAGATGTTGAGAAGATGTCTCACTGCTGTACTTAAGCAGTATATGTTGTAAGTGAACAAAGGAATTGTTAAATGGTTTTGTCACCTCCCCCTACTGCACTGGGCTTAAATAGGTTTCTGCCCCGCTAGTTTACGTCCGCTTGCTTTGCTCACGTGTCACGCGTTAGGGTTGTCTAACCGTCGTCGTCTGTCCAGAGACGCGGCTCGTCTAGCATTGAGAATCACGACGCGGCCTGTTGTTCTGGCGAAGAACTCGCTTAGGCGCGTCTTCTAGCTAGTTAGATTAAATGTGCGTAGCTGTACGTACCGGGAGGTACTGGTCGTACAATACCCTTATGAATATTGCAGTAGCGACGTACCCACGTTTGTACGTCCGTCCGATGGAAAAGCACGAATTGGAATTAGTAACGAGTACATGTACAATGTCATGCAATGTATTGTTGCAGGAATGTACTCGTCACATGAGTGTAAGTTCTGATGTTTGATTTCGACAGCGCCATTCGTGTCCATGATCCCCCAAAAAGGGACTAAATCCGTGCAACGTTTTAGACCTAGTTGTGCAAGGTTTTAGTCCCACACCTCTACAAGCCCTCTCGAAACATGCCTCAGCGCTACTCAGCCGCGCAGTGACCACCGCCCGTTGGCTATACGCTAGACAACTAGCGGCGCTCGCGGGAAAAGCACATTTTCTCTACCTCGCCATCGAGCCAACACGTTTCTTTCTCCGCGAACTGCACTCCGTACAGAGTACACGACATGGATGGGGCGGACGAGTCCAGATGACACACCAGCTCAAGCGTGACCACGAGTGGTGGCGTACATTGCCCGACCAACACAACGGACGCTCTATCTACAAACCCATCGAGATGGCGTACCTCCACGCCGACTGAAGTGGCTACGGATGGAGAGCCGTGCTAAACGACAACCATGCTTACCATGCACGCGGTTTCTGGTACGACGACGACCGACACCAACACATCACCTAGAAGGAGCTACGAGTCGTGCGACTCGCGATCGAGTCTTTTCTACCGCAGCTACGATGACGCAACGTCTTACTCCACGAGGACAACACCGCCGTCGTGGCGACGCTGTCCAAATTGATTGCTCGTTCCCCCGTCATGATGACCGAATTATGAAGGCCTTGGCACTTACTGGACATCAACGACATCAACATCCGACCCAAATACATTCGCTCAGCAGCGAACATCTTGGCCGATAGCCTCAGCCGGGAACTCGACCGCGATGACTGGCGGCTTAACCCGCGGATCTTCGACTACCTCCAGACAGCGTTAGGACCCCACTCTATCGACCGTTTCGCGACTATGGAAAACACTCAGCTCCCCCGGTTCAACGCCAAGTGGCGCGACCCCAAATTCGAGGACGTCGATTGTTTGCACCTACCGGACACCGCGTGGCAACGCGAGGCCAACTAATGCAACCCCCCGTGGGCCGCTCTACCCGCCCTCTACGCAAAGCTACACCAGTCGGGCGCAACAGCTACCGTCATCGCACCCTACTCGCCCCACAAACCGTGGTTCCAACACTTGCACAACATGGCCACCGAGACCATCCACTACCCCACCTCACGTGACCGATTCTTCTCCGCTCGGCACGGCTCGCGCGAGGGGGTCGGACGACCATGATGGAGCATCGTGGCTTTTCGACTACCACGCCGGCATGGCTGCACACCCGCAAAAGCGCAATAGGACGCACACTACGGACTTCCAGCCCTAGCATCGCCGACATACGTGCCAACACCTTCCACCCACCAGTACACTTGCGACCAACCCGCTACACGCTTCGCGAACCTGACGCGCACGCGCCGTGGACTTCTACCATGACTACCCAGCTTCGCAAGCTACTAGGAACCGACCAGGTCGGGACCGCAACGCTACACTTGCTGAGCAGCTCCCTCGCACCGACAACCTACGCGAACTACGATAGCGGTGTGCGCCAATTCGCCGCTTTCTGCCACGAGGAAGACATCCACCCGTTGCAGGCTACCACACAATCCATCGTCCGCTACACAGCATGGCTAGGACTGCAAGGCACCGTCGCCGCGGCATCACTACAACATTACTACTCAGCGATAAACAAGTTCTTCCGCGACCACCAACAACAGCCGATCGCAGTCGGCGAACTCTTAGCGGACGCACGACGCGGGCTCGAAATTTAGCAATAGCGTCTCATGGCCGCGGACTCCCGCCTCCCGTTACCGCCCCCCTAGCGCTCTCGCTTCTCAACGCAGCCGCCCAACTCCGCAAACACCTCTTGTGGACGCCACCATCGCGACACTTGATCGCGAGATTCCGGACGCTATTGGCGGTGTGTACCAACTATGCGTTTTTCTGCAGAGCGGAATATGGAGTCCGTTGCTTAACCCATGACATGTGTGTCGACCGACCATCCGGACAAATTTGGTTGTTCATCCGAAAAGCAAAAGGCGACCAGCGACGCATCGCGACCGACAAACCAATCATAGCTGAACCAATCAGGGGCAACCCCACCCTCGCCGACCTCCTGGAATGGTATTGCGCGAAGCGTGCCACATGTTACGAAAACATCTACAGCAGCCCCCCACCAGCCGCACTGTGGAGCTTCGCACCTTTCGAGAATGCCGGCGACTGGCAAGCGGCTGCCACTCTCTCCTCATGGCTCCTCGACGCTTACACCGCCATCGGCGCCACACCTCCAAAAGGTTTCAAATGGACATCGCATAGCCTCCGGAAAGGTGCCGCCTCCGCTTGTTAGCTGCATCGGGACCCCACTCCACGTCGTCAAATACATGGGTGGCTGGGCCAAGAACAGTTTTGTGATTGAAGGGAAATACATCGACCCCACCATGAACCCATCTCTAACGGCGTGGCAGTACTTTGGCTGGCTCGTCCTAGCCAAACCGCTTCCTTCAACTAGGTTGCGCAAGCCTCCGGCTTTTAAAATATTGGCAAAACGTGCCCTCGGGTAAACAGTCAGATTGTTTTAAGTCTAGAGGTTTGCAAAACTTACATATGTGACGGAACGCACACTTGAACGGTAAAGCGTTAATGTGAAAGCGGTGCGTCTTGCCCCAACCCCCGAGGTAACCCTCGAGGACTGTGGAAACGCCTAGCGCAACGCCCCATGCCGTGCCTCCAGCAACAACAGCTAGCGGCAACTCCTTAAGCCGGTGCAGCCCCCGAGCACTGGCACTCTCTGCTTTGCGCTCGCCCATCTGACTCGCGCAACCCACCCACCCAACCCATAATTAGCGCTAATCTCCCCCCATGCCAGGCCTGTGGTGGTCTTTTGCACAAATTGTAATCCGACTGACATCTTTGGCAGAACATACCCTAGGGTAAATATAATTATAATTAAAAACATCAAAACCGGCGGGTACTGGTATCACTCTTGTAATTAGTACCGATTAATGTACTAACATTATGTGAGCGATCCGCCAATAATACTTCTATCGCTGTCATCCATGAAACGGTACGATGACGACGCTTTTTTCTTATTTTACATAATATCTAAACCCGGCGTGCTGTCTGCTACGCGGCAGTGACCGTGAAATATATGTGCTGCTGCGCTGCCATATTTCGCTTACGAGCTCTCGACTCTCAACTTAAGAGCAGGGGTAAGTTGTTGTTGGACGTGATATATTCCGGCCGGCAGGGTATAAAGTCAAGCTCGCGCACACGCGCTACAAATGTAAGAAATAGCGTCTGTTCCAACTCCCTAACTCCAGTCGTTCTATCAACACCAAGTCACTCTGCTGCCTGCGACGTCAAGTATCAACCGAAGGTCCCCAACGTTACATCTAACAGAAGCCCGCCTGCACGGTCAGCCACACAGTCGCGTTGTTTGTTGTTTCCTTGGGAGGATGCAGACTTCACTCGTTACAGGACGTCACCGTAGCCTGGGCCTCCAGTTCCGGGAGCGGTACGACGCGGAGCAGAACGTATCACTGACTGCTGATGGGATTGTGGACGCCGACAAGTGCGATCTGGAGGTGTGGCCTGATTTCGAGTTGCTGCTGGGGTTTGCGATATTGACGGTGAATATGAACACTGACGTCAATGACTGCTCTGTCAGGGCCGTGTCACCCTCTTCAAGCGTTTCAACGTTGTCCAGAATCCATTGGACCAGGTTGTGGACGTCGTCGACCTCGGAGGCTCGTATTGCTCGGACGGCAATGACCTCCGGGCGACTGTGCGGGCTAGAAAGTCGTGGTCCTTTGGGCAGAAAGGCCGCACGGGCTGCCTGAAGATCGGCGGCGAGGCGGATTTCAACAAGGACCGGCAGGTATACAGCTCGCCCGAACCGCGGTAGTGGTAAAAGCGCAGAGCCGCGACATTGCGATAGCAAACCCTACCTCTGCCCAATATAGAAATATTAACACTGGAACTTGTCGACTTATCGAATTATAATTCACGTCCTTGATTTGTTTTCACATAACTCCTAGCTTCGGAACTATTCGCGGCGGTCACTTCGCGACCGCTAAAATATTTAGTTATATTAGGGACGTCTGTGCTGCGGTGCTGCCAGTCCCGTGCACTTGTTGTGAACAGAACCGTTCAAAGGCGTATTAGCAGTCCGACTATTAACGGCAGCTATTACCGTACTGCACCTGGTTCAGGCCGACGCTCGGGGGCGAATCGAGCTCACCACCAAGCACGCGAACATCAATAAAGACCAAGATGTCAAGCTGAAGCTTGGCTACGGACACAAAAGGATCGGCGTCTCGAACAATTTTTTGGAGGTGACATACATTTCCCGGCCCTTCGTTCACTGCATATCAATGTTCCAAGATTACGAAGTCTGACTGTACAAGTACCCGGTCGTTAGTATTAATTTTGTGTGTGCGTATGCGTGGGTGTGTCAGGGCCCGTATGGTTGCATTCATGAGAACAATTGGTCTGTGATGACAAACTTCAGCGACTTTGTGGAAGTGAAGTACGACCTGTGATCAGCGCGCGAGCGGAAGATAAGATGGATATGCTCAACGACAGCCAAGACGCGATGTCTATATGTAGCAAGACAGTGTGAGCCACGAGACACCGAATGTGAATTTCTGTTCATAGCGAGGCAATTTTCCAAGGAAAAATGCGGCCCACATGTAACAATAGTGATTACACCGTGTGTTTACCAAATCATACAAAATGATGCTTGTCATGTTGTCGAATTCACGGTAAAGCACGTTAGCGAGTAAGCGTTGCTCCTGTTCTTTGAATTCTATTGATGTAACAAATTCCGGCGCGTCGCGAATTTCGTCGTCGACTTGTCTGTCTGTAGCCATCGTATATTCGAGCAGGGTAAAGAGTCTCGGCCGTGGTAGACGCGGTCGAGGGTAAGCTGTCACCTTGCGCAGCTACGAGAGCTACGATGCCTGTTGCGCGAGCCGAATGGTCGAGCGCAAAGGCAGAAGGTGGCTCCTACCAGCTAGAGGAGCTGCTTTATAGGTAAAGCAGGTGGGCGTCCGCCGCGGACAATTTACTGCGCTTGTGACGCTTTGTCTCCGCGCGTTGCCTTAGGCGGACTTAACATGGTACGTTTACTAACCGTTAAACCCCAATATTTTACCAATATAAGAAAAATCAGTCAGTTTAATGTTGTTATATGTGTGCAGAAGACCCCTAAAATTGATCTAGTGCAGAAAGCGAGTGCATCTTCCCACAGCAGTCGGAGCAAGGGTAGGGCTTGTCCTGCACCCACACCCGCTTGGATGACAAATTCTCGTACCAACTTTCAAAAGCCCTCGCCTGCGACACTCCGCCTTGTGTGACTGAAGTCCACCCGCCACAGTGGTGGAAGCACGAGTCGAGAAGAGCGCCGTTCTTTGTATCGGAGAGCAGTTGCTTCATAAGCAGACGGGAGAAGCTGCGCCCGTACGAGTTCATCTCCTCGCTGTCCACCGAGCTGACGTTAAACAGGTTGGGCAAACTCCAGGAGTCGTACTGGCTCTGCAGGGCAAAAACGGGTGTCTGGAGGAAGGGTGACACGTACTGAGCGAAAATGCACTTGTACTCCTTGGACGAAGGCATAGCGGCGACGCAGCGCGAGGGCACGCCCGAAGAGGAATTCATGGCGTTGTAAACCCACTTTTGGCCCTCGTGGAAGTAGCCGACCTGGGTCACTGGGTCGGCGGTGGGCAGTTGGACGTCAGGGAAGAACCCTGAGTCTGAAAGCCCCACCGTACGGGCAGATGGCACCAAATCCGCGATGTGGTCGACGTGTAGGTAGGCTGCTAGTCCGCCGGCGCTACACCCGGTGACGATAATGTTAGAAGCTGTCCCCAATTCGTGGTGATGCATTAGATCGTCCAGAACGGCGTCGCGGATACGTTTCCCTCGAAAGTGGAGCTTGACGCCGTCGACGTCCATCACGTCTTGGTTATCACGGGTGAAGGAGCTCCCGTCGCAATATTGCAAGACTGTAAAGTTCCAGTTCCATAGCATTGGGTTTTCATTCGGGTCGGTGCTGAAAATCTCCCTGTCGTAGTCGACTGTAGGCGGGTAGAAGGTGCTCGAGCCATGGCGTGTGAAGCTCCGGCCTTTGCAGCCAGCTGCCGTCTGACACCACCCACCCCCTTCGAAGAACAGCACCCACTTGTCCAGTCCTGGTCCGACGCCGGGTCGGACATAGTAAACGGCTGGCGAACCGTCCAAGCACACGGCGCCTTTCGAAGCCGCCGCCTCATGCATTACCACCGCAGTAGTAGTTGGCGACCGTGCAACCAACGCGGAAGACGGCGGAACCAAGTTTGAGGATGCCGCAGCACTCACCATAATTTGAAGGAAGGTAATGATAAGCCGTGGAATGGACAGACGTTGGGCATACTTGCCCAGTAAACTGAAGTCGAGCATCTCCGCCTCTTAGATTGCCTCGCCAGTTGAGTTTGCAAATGTTTGCAAGTCCAACGATTGTTATTGAAGTCCAGCGGGTTATTAAATATTTCAATACTTATTCGTAGTACCTATGCTTCTCGACGACTCGCTACCCCGCGTCCTGCCGCACGTCGATGCCCAACAACTCTCCAAACTCTGGTAGGGCGGCGTGTCGTTTCTTGTTTCCCCCGGATTATGTCCCTGTTCCTATTACCCGCGCCGAATATCCTCAGCTGGGGGTCTTGTGGCGCCGCCATCTTGGTGCCCGTACTAGGTGTAGACGGGCTCATAGTACCGGCGATGAATGACTCTTGCCCTCTTGTTTCCCCTCCCACTTTCCCTGTCCGTGGTCATCTTGCTCTTGTTGTTAACATTTCAGTGAAATACGCCGACCACGGACAGGGAAAGTGGGAGGGGAAACAAGAGGGCAAGAGTGACGAGAGGATAACGGAATCCAAAGCACATCAAAAGGAAAGCACTACATTGTGCACAAACCTAGCAGATTAAATTGAGGAAACTCCTAGGCCACGCCGAGAATGCAACACGTGGAGGCGACAAACGGCGCCTCACGCGCCGCTTGAGGAAGCACGGGGACGCTTGCGGCCCATGGCGCGGTTGAAGAGCGCCGTGGCAGGAGAAGGCATCCCAACCGAGGAAGAAGCGGCCTCCACGCCGTCCGCAGCGGCGAACAACCCGCGCAAGACGTTGTCCGCGTGAGCAACATGGACGGCGAGAGAGACCTTTCGACGCCAGGAGCTTGCCCATGAGCCAGGAGCCAGGAACTTGCCCACATGCATCCCTTTAGATGTTGCTGCTTGTTTGGCTAGCTCCGTCAAGAAAGCAGTGGCGTGGCCGCCGAGAGTACCAAATCCCGTGACTACAAAGGGAATGAAACGGATGTCGGGGCAACTCCTCACCTTCTCCGAGTACTTCTCGAACTTGGTCTTCTCAGCATGGCGGAGAGCGACTTCGGGTGACGGGGGGCTAGACACGCCGAACAAACCGGAAACCACGGCATAAAGGGCAAGTTCTGAGCCTCGGATTCCGTGATAGTGCAAGACACCCACGTCCGCGGGGAGACCGTCGTTGCCGTTGGGGAGTTGAACTAACATCGTGGGATATGTGAGAACCTCGACGCCAACCCCGAGTGCGCCACGAGCCTCGGAGATGATTTCCGCGAGGGCCGTCACTAACCAAGAGTGAGCGGTGTGGACCGAAGCATTTCCACCGCATCGAGCCAAATGGTCCGCAAAAGCAGTGGCCCACGCATCGTCCGACATGTCAACACCCGCCGACGAGAACGCACCCCGCATAGCTTGAACCGAGAGATGGCAAGAAGCACAAGCAGTGGGGGAGCGTAGAGAAGAGAGGATGCGGGATGAGGGTAGGCCGAAGATGTGACACACCGCGACGCGGAAAAATGCGTCGTAGTGCTAAGGGAACTTGTCACGGAGCTCACCCAGGCGACCCGAAGTAGGCGGGTCCGAAGCCAAAAACGCAAGGGCGCCGTGGCCGAGACGAGATACAAAACGCCTAGACTCCGGCTGAGCGCGGTTGGAAAACGTTGGAAAACGCGAGCTTCATGAAGCGAAGCAAGTTGACGCGATCAATGATGTCGGCTTGTAGCTTTGGAAAGATGTCCGTGGCAAACGCAGAAAGGGGGACGAGCGAGGGTAGGCCATCAAGGGACCGAGCAATATGCTCGTTGTTTGATCGGGCTTCGGATCCGCAGCCTGCGCGAGTCACCGTTGGACGTTGCGGGGGGGGGGCATCGCTAAGGCTGTGGTTATAAAGGGTTCAGACTCGGCGAGAGCGTGAGAAACGCACGCAACATCTAAGCGTGTCCACGACGAAGCGAGTTCTAACGACCACATAGGTTCGTTGTCGCCGTCGTCTCCGTCCGGTGTACCATGCCTTCGGGACATCGATGTGGTCATAGCAGTCGCTAACCGTCCATACATGGTCGGCTCCATTGGAACTTCGTCTTGGGAATCCCCGCGCACGCGGGCATCTTATGTTGTAAGGAAACGGATAGCAGAGCCCACTGCCAAACCGGACGCTCCGACATGGGCCGCATCCGCCAAGGCAACCAAATCCCCCACCCCCATGCCCCCGAAACGTGTGGGAAGAGACATCTCGGAGCGAGTGCTGCGGGGTAGGCTAGCTGCGGGAAGGTCCAATATCTCAACCGCCACATCTAGGGTGGCATTGTCAGCGCGCTCGAGGAAGGTTACGACGGTGTCACCGTAGCCCTCGCCCATGCCAAGACCTCGGGGGACTGTACTGGCAAAGTGTCCGAAGCGGCGGTTGCAGTGCTGATGGATAGGAAGCGCAGTATGAGACTGCCGGTGAGCCGCTAGACCCATTAGACGTTCGTTGTAGGCCTCATACTTAAGGCCGCTTCGAACACGTCTCAAGCAAAATCGGATGTACCCATTGGCTCCCCCAATACTTTCGACCCTTCCGTGAAGACATTTACTCCCCGCATGATGTGGCCGTCGGGTAAGTTATCGAAAGCATCACCGACACCCAAAGGGGAATACAAATAGTTTTTGCGGATGGTTGCTGTGAGGCCAACGCTAGCATACGCCTCCGGCATAGCGTCGCCAATTGCCACGAGAGACGCAGGGGGTCCCAGGAAGTGACCATCATCAAAATAACCGAAGACATCGGATTCGTTCGGGGCAATCGCAGCCAACTGTTTGTATACCCGGTTGCGAAGAACATTGCCCCGAGAACACAACCTTGATGGACTCCACGGGTACTCGGGATGCGCACGGCCGGGCCGTGAGCATTTGATGAGTCGTAAACGTATAAGGTAGATGGACGGCCATACAACTAGTAGCGACGCGGAGCAGCGGTCGAAGCGCGGGATTTGTTGACAATTCCTCAAACAAGGGACGCCGCAAGAACTCGTTGAACGCGTTGGATGCGTCGCGTTGCATGTCCGCCCAGTCCGGTGAAGCGTCAAGCGCGGCTCGAGCCATGAACTTTATGATCTCAGCCCCGCCGCGGACGCCGACTACAAATTGGTGCCGAGCAGCCAACCATTGAGACACTTCGTCACCAATTACGGCGAGAAGCGCGCGATTCGCGAAACGAACTAAAACGGAGCTAATTCCAATCGGGCGCAACGTCCCCTTTTGGTCGCGAGATTCTTGCTCTTGTGCGCGTCGTTGTTCGGGATCAAGCTTGTCTAGCGGGATTAGTGTGGCAGAGGCAAGGAATGAGGCAACGCCTCGTGGAACCTCTGCATTCACGATGGCTTCGGCTAAACTGGTGAGAGTGCAAGGGGAACCCAACGCGGGAAGAGTCTCAAACCTTCAACCGTCGACGTGAGGACTAGACTTTCGAGGGCATCTAGCAACGACCTCCATAATATCAACTTCCAAAGCACGGAGTTTGATACGAGGGAGGGAGAAGGGATCCGGCAACACGTCCGCGAGGTCGTCATCGTCTTGTGGGTACAACCGTGATAATTCCTCGTGCACCCCACGACCAATTGCAACGGGGTTGGAGCTTAGGGCCTCCATAGCACGACGGTACTCCCCAACCGCAGCTAGACTAGCCGCCCGGTTGGCGACCTTGGCCGAGACGCCGATGTGAAAGGGCTGCGAAGGGGAGATGGAGTCGGTACCGGCCCTCGAAAGTGAGGTAGGTGACGGTGCCCGCGCATTGGTAAGGGATGCGTGAGCGCGAGCGGTGGGAAATAACGTATCAAGATCTTTTGACGCCCAGTGGGCTAAGCGGTTGTCACGGTAATCAGCGACCGGGTCAGGGGGCAGATGCCTCGCGGAAGTGAAATCAGCCATGGGCGCAAAACTAAGCGCGGAAATAAAAGCAACGCCGCCCAAGCCGCTTCCGCGGAAGCCCCTTGGGTGGCCCCACCGCGGAAAGACTAACCGCAGCCGACGAGCTCCTCAAAGACCGGCTTGACGAGGCGTACAACCGAAGGGGGGGCGCCGTTCGAGGACGTACTAGATCGGAAGCAAAGGAGGTAGGACTCGAAGAAGGCTTTGGAGTTCTCCCCACCAGTGGCCCCATGGTCAAGGCACCATTGGACGGCGGGGGGCAAGGACAGAGGATGCGGCGGGGACGGCCGACCGCGCGGAAGCGAAGCACCGGATGCCGGCGGCTGGGAGGGCGTAGTATTGCGGTGAGAGCAAGAATGTTGGTGTCTACTTAGGCCACCGCTCCGAAAGTATCGTCCGCAAAAAGTGCACGGCGCGAGAAGGTGGCGATCGGCATCCACAACTGGGCAATTGTCGGGCGCGAAATTGCACGTTGTCGCGGGGGAATTTGGATGGGCGCATAACGCTTGAAGGGTCGGGAACGACGCGGAGCAACAAACGCACCTCAAAGAAGCGGGGGAGCGCATTGTGGGAGCGGTGAGTAAAAACCGACACGGAGAATTGCCCGGTCGTAAGGCATGCGAAGGCGCTTGAGCATTAGGTGATGATGTCGGAAGGTCACCCGGGGTGGGGGCCATAGGGCACGACCCGGCCCCACCGCCGGGCGACCGGCCTAAAGGTGGCGGTGGAGGACGCCGATGACTATGTCCCGGCCGGGTCACCGCCGCGGACATCCGGGGTGACTCGTGTGTCGCGTCCTAAAGTATGTAGAGCACGCGGGGTCGAAGAAAGGGGGGGGTATGTGGCTTGGATTGTACCGGAAGTCGCCCGAGGTGGCGTTGTGGCGTGCCTTGGGGAGAAGATTCGCCGCCGACGTGGTGGGCTCCTCGGTGCCGGTCCTTCGCGCCTCTAACCTCGCGTTGCTTGTAGTGGGGAGCCTTGGAGCCCGCGATGGAGATGCTCAAGAAAAGAGCAAATAATCTATTTGGTACCCGTGTACTAGTCACCGCAAGAGTCGGATGGAAACTCCGTCATACAACGCCGTATAGTAGTGCGGCGCCAAGCAATAAAGGATGACCTTGCAAATAGCGGGCTCCGAGTACGTGTAGTGATAAGAATGTAGTTAGCGGGCTGAGAGAAGTACTGAAGCTATAGTATCCGTACAAGGGTAGCGATGACGCGCGTGCCGATGCCTTGAGCCCTGCTGAAGGGGGATGACCACGCGCGGGCAAAAGCTGTAGCGGTACTGGTAGCGACCAAGGATCTCGAGGATGCCTATAATAGGGACGGTACGGGCAGTTGTACCCGGTCGCGGGTCGAGCGACGAATAAAAGATCCCAGGAGGGTCACGCTGGCGATGGTACAAATAAAACGCACCGGAGCCGCCATAAGGCGAGTGACCGCGGACGATAGAAAGGATAACGTTATGTATAGGTACCACGCGATGCCACTGCGTAGGAGAGCGCCGAGACAAAAGCAAACACGAATAAGCGGGCAGGCGTCACGCTCACCGCTACCAAGTTCCGTGCTCACGGGCTCCCGACCCAAGCTCAGCCGCACATGCGCATGCGGTGGCTGCGGGAAATCGCAGTATTGGCGTATTTCATTGCCTTTACTCTTGTGAAACATTTTGTTGTTATTGATGCACAGAACACGAAAATTTAGTAGTACATGGCACCCTGATTTTATCATCCCATAAATTGCGCTGAATAATATGTAAGTAATGGTTTTGTCGGTTTTCTATGCATTGCACCATGCAATCATGTAGGACATGATACAGCAACGCACTCATTGGGTAGGCTCAAACTGTACTGAACGAGGTGGTCAGAACTCGGGCATTGGTTAAAGAAAAGGAAGTAATATGGTGGCGAAGTGGCAAGTAGCAAGTGGCGAGTGGCGAGGTAACAAGTAATGTCCCGTTGTCGTTAATAGTCTCATGCTCTACTACAGTGTTGGCCACTTCAATATGAGTACGCCAAGCACGAATGCTCCTCAAGCCATCTCGTACTCGTAGTATTGTTTCCCTTCTCTTCAACCTCCGCACGTGCTCCCAACGCTCCACGTCCTTAATCGTCCGGTGGATTTCAGGGGGTTGTTGTTATAGGGAGTATACTGGTGTGGCGTTCCGCCGGGGTTACGCAACCTCCAAGGGAGGACGTACATTGGTCCCTCACAAATCCTCCAAGACAAGGGTGTCGTTGTTGTTCGCGCTATCGCCTCTTAGAAAGCTGGGGGCCAATTGCCAAGCGTTACTAACCTCGAATTAGTCCCATAAGTTAATAGGGGGGAGGCAAGATTGCGAGTAAGTGTTACTCGAGAGAGAATGGTGACCGACCCACAGGTCGCTGCCTTAAAGTGTGGTGCTACGCGCCTCGACAATTTGCATTTCCTGTCGCTCCGTTCTAGTGCGTAGTACAACACAACTTTTTACTGCTTGCATCCTCTACACTAAAAAAACTCCACGTTTTATGTGCACTACACTGTGAAATCAAACAAACATGATATAACAACTCACTTGTTGGGTAGGCCTAGAGTATATTGACCGAGAGTTTAGCAAGATTGGCGAAGTCAATGCTCATCCGAGCCGTAGCGGTTAAGCACGTCCGACACTCGTGGTCCTACATTAGTGAATATCTTTGTGTGAATTATTTTGCACCGCCGTATCATGTGTTAGACATAATGCGTCAATCATGGCACACAACGAAAACAATTTAACGTGGCACAAGGGCCCGGAGCCTCAAAAGGCGTTTACTATACGGGGTATTATGGGTCGCAGGCCTACCTGTTGATACAATCTCTTACAAGCCGGAGCTTCTTTAAACGCCGCGTCATAGCGGTCTAGCTCTTCCATGTAAATACACGAACAGGAAGAGAACTATGCACTCAAAGTGCCATAGATGTATACGCCCATTCGGTGGGGGTCAGACCCGCATGGGAAACAATGTCAAACCATGTTAGCTTTATGATCGACCACGTTTGGGAGTTGCATTCGGGCAGCTCTTTTGAAGGTTTCTGTAAGCACCTTAAGAAAAGCACGGTCCTAATTGCCCATCGCCCGGTATAGGTGCGAGATGGGACGCGGCTGATTGTATTGAAATTGAAATTGTTTACAACATGTACCGTGTGCGCCGGTTTTCAACCAAAAGCCGGATGCGTCGGCTGTTGTCTCTAGGCCCTCCGAACTATGCCATGCATGGCTAGACCGGGCTAGACCAAGTCAGGGCTAGACCGTTAGCCACCTAAATCCAACCTCTCCAATGGGGGTCGGGGGTTTTACTCCCCCCCGGGGGGGGGTGTGCAAGAAGAGGCGAGGGCTGCGTGCATTTAGGGTCGTGCGAAGGGGCAATGTGCGGAGGCGCGGCGGGAGGTTGTGCGGGACTTGATGCGGTATATGAGTAGGAGGTGATGAAGCCATTGGATAGTATGCGTGTGGAGTTGTGCAAGGATGCGAGACGTGTCGAGGCGTGCTTTGGAGACGAGTTTATCAGGAGGGTCGGTGCGGGCGGTGAGTAGGGAGGTGAGACTCGTGATGGTGGAGGAGTGTGGTGTACCTGTGCGGCTCATGACGATGGGAAGAATGTCAACCATTGTGCCTGGCCAGTGGCCGCGGATGGCGTTTGCAAGGGGTGTGTATTTGGCACGTATGAGGTGAGCTGTGTGGGAGAGGTTGTTGTCCGTGCAATACTTCCATTCCCCTATCTGAATCTTTTTTATGGATGCGTAACGGCGGCGACCGTTTGTGTGGCCAACGAACCGAGGTTCGAGGAGGCGGATGAAGTCGGGTTTGTGTGCGGGGGGTCGTAGCGCGGGGGGGAGGATATCAGGTGGGAGGATGGCGGGACACGAGGTTAGGGAGTCGGGTGAGAGACCTTCGTCAGCATCAACAAGGCGGGTGGGCATGTGGGTAGGGTGGGGTGGGTGACAGTCGAGCGAAGTGTGGGCAGGAGTGGGGGAAGCAAAGGATTTTATGGGTTTGTTACCGAAGTCTGCGGTGATGGTTTCCCAGCGTCCTCCGTTGTGGCGCTCCAATAGGGAGAGTAGCCCAACACATGGACCACGCAGCCACAGTTTGGCCCCTCCTCCCCGCCAAAAAACCCCGCCCACCCCAAGCGTCCCTTGACCCTACTTGGCTCACAAATACAACACGCACTCACATACTCAATCTCCGTAAATGCAGCAAAAGCAACGCCCCCCTCCCCCTCGCCCAAGCCCTCTTAAACACAACTGAATATCTCTCCCCTGACGCCATCAAACAACAATGCCAAGCACGCATACGCCAGCTCCTTCACGCCACCACCACGGATAAGATAAAGAAACTAAAAACTCGAGCCAATGCGGCCTACGACACCTGCCCCAAACTCTCCCACCGCCGATTGAAAATTAAAAGCGGCATCCTACCCCCCGCCGGCGCCGCCTCCACCCTCCACCGCATTACTAGACCCGATAAAACTACCGCATCCTCTCCCTCCGCCTTCATTGACGCGGTACACTCTCACTTCGCCAGCGAACTCGGCTGCGCCACCCCACACGAACTACCCACCCCCCCGTGGGAACTCCCCGACAACCCCGACAACTTTACCATCGAACCCCGCGGTGACCCTTCTCTCACCCTTGCCGACATGATTACCCGCGACACTTTCGATAAAACCCTCAACTCCCTAGGCACCGGCAAAGCCCCCGGCCCCGACGGTATCTCCAATGAAATAATCAATTTCCTACCACCGGCGACCCACTCCGCCCTCTTCTCTCTCCTTTCCCTCCTCGCCCACAAATCCTACACCCCTCCTGATTGGTGCCACAGCACAACATGCCTTCTATATAAAAAAGGCGACCCCTCCCTCCTCGATAACTACCGCCCTATAGCCCTCATGAATAACCTCATTAAACTATGGACAACACTAATAAAAGACGCAGGCTCGAAATACGCCGAAACCCACGGCATTCTCAGCGACCAACAGGACGGATTCCGACAACACCGCAGCATCCACGACGCCCTCTCCTCCCTCATTATGACGATGGAAGACACGAAACTCCACAACAAAGACATCTACGTCATGTACGCGGATTTCAAAGGTGCCTTCAACGCCGCGGACCACCGCATCATGCTCACACACATGCGTCAACTCGGTATGCCCCCCACCTTTGTCGACACTTGCGAACACCTCTACAGGGTCTCAACCACAGATTATATTACACCACATGGCCCCACCCCTTCCATCGCGACATTAATCGCGGAACCTTACAGGGAGACACCCTCTCCCCCTTTCTATTCACCCTCTTCTTTGAACCCTTACTTCGCTGGCTCACGGTGGGAAACCGAGGTTACCGCCCTGCCCCCCCCGCCACTAACGCCGACCCCACACAACCCACAGCCACATACCCAGGACACGGCTTCGCTGACGACCTCAGCCTCGCCACGGGCTCAACCCCCAGCATGACCATCCAGCTCAGGAAACTCTCCCTCTTCAGCGCCTACACAGGCATGACCGTCAACAACCGCAAATGCTGCATCACCGGCGCCCTCTGGCGCATAGGCAACGCCCTCACCCTCGCTAACACTACCCTCCTCGAATCCCGCCTGCAAACTCAGTTCATCACCCTAAACTCCACCCCGGCCCCCATTCCCTCCATTGGCCCCACAGACACATACCGAGTCCTAGGGGTCGAATTAAACACCTCCCGCACCTTCACCAAACACTGGCAGGAACTAAAACGCACCACCGCATCCCTCATCACCGCCCTTTCCACCTCCCCACTAACACAATCCCGCAGAATCAGGGTCATCCGTGGACTCCTCATCGGAAAACATTTCACCCTCCAGCTCGGCCTCTTCACCGACTCCCAACTCGACACTCTCGAAGGACAAATCTGCCGCGCACTCCGCTCCGCCGTCTCCTCGGTACGTAACCTTCCCCGCACCGCCCTCCACCGCCCTACCTCCAACCTCGGTTACGGCCTCCCCTCCCTCAAAGCCCACGCCGCACAACTCACAGTTTGTCACCAACATAAAATCATGAACAACTCAGGCTATAGAGGCCACATGGCCCGTGCACACATCCGCACCTTATCCACCACGTACTCCCACTGGCCCTCGGAATCCATCATGTCAACATGTTACACCCCACCCACACTCAAGTGCTTAGCCAGAGCTCAGCGCGATGCGGGCACCCTCTTCCACAACATCCCTCCACTCTCCCTCACCAACCCTATCGCCTCCACAATCCGCGCCCACTTCGCCACTCAAGACAACGCCCTCCTCGCCTCACTCCGGGACAAAGCCACACACATCACCGACCCTCACACATACAAACAAGCCTACTGCGATTTCTCTCCCCGCAAAACACACGCCTTCCTCCTCCCCCGCCTCACCCCCCTTTGGAAAAATAACATCACCACGTGGCCACAAGTCCTCCTCAGAGCCATCTCATCCTCCTTCATCCTCAAATCATGCAAGTCCGTCACCACACTCGCGGGGTCCACCACCCCACTCTCAGTTCCCATCCGCCTCCTCGCCGCAATCCTCACCGAACCCCTCGATACTATCCACAACCGCCTCCCCATCACAAGCCTCACTTCCAAACAAGCATCCCCCCCCACCACTATACACCCCTCATGGATTCCCCTCCTCTCCCCACACCTCCCTCGCTCACCCCCCACCCTCTCATCCGGCATCTACACCTCACGCACCAATCACCCCACCCCCACCGCACCCACCACACACTTAGACACAGATTACCTCACCCCCTCCAACCACCACTACCCCCCATGCGACGTAACGCGTATCATTTCCAAACACAAGGACACAGAATACGGCCAAACGCAGTACATAGATGAATGGGCCCCGGAACACCTCACGGAATGGGACATTCAGTTACAACTCGACGACGGCTTCCGCCTCGGCTCCTCCACCCCCACATCGGCATGCCTCCCCACCCCCTCCCCCACCGCCTGCTCCATCTGTCATGACCCACTACACACATAGCCCACCTCCACTTGCTGCACATGCCCGCACTTTGCCATACATTCCCAATGCCGCCCAGCTCAGGGACCCGCCACATGGCAGTGCGAGTGGTGTGCTCGCGGTCAACAACACGACCTCACCCACCTCCACGAGGTTCAGTGGGCCCCATGCCTACAACTACACGACACCATTAGTGAGACCCCCTCCGGCCCCACCGCCCTCACCGCATTTAACTCCGGCTTTGTCCCCTCCACCACACCCATTCTGCCCGAACCCGGACCCCCTCCCTGGTCACACCCCCTAATCACATTCAACCACGACCCCATCAACCCCGACCTCGACATGCTCCCTACCGGTAAATTCGCCATCCACGCACACCCATCACTCCACGACACCACCGTACTATGCACTCCCGACGGCCGCGCGTTCACCACCCTTAACGGCCCCCGCGTCCGCCACCTCTTTCAACTCTTCACGTGGACCTCACGCAGCATACGTTCGAAGAGGAGGTCTACCACCTCCTCACCCGCCTAGGCTCTCGCTCAGAAATCCACTCACCCACACCCGCCACCACCACCCGTAATAGATGGGCCACTAGAGAAGACCTACTCACAGCTCTCCGCCACACATTCCACATACAGACATAACTCTATTCCGACCCCCTCAATAAATCCCTTCACTCCCACACCTACCACTCCCTCTACCCCAAAGATACAGTCTTCTCATCTAGCGGCAGCAATGCCCCACACACATGGCAAAGCACCAACATAGCCAACCCCGAATACGACCAGGAATGCATGCGACGAGCCATGAACACGCAATCACCAGCGCACACCTCACAGCCCCTCACACACCCAGCGCAACCATCCTCATCCTCCCCCGCTGGGAACTGGAGGGGTTGGAGGTGGGATTTGAGTAGGGAGGTGAGGGCAGGGTGACCTGTACCTTTGGTGGTGGTTGTTTGAAAGTCCCCTCCCCAGAGGGTGCGGTGGTGCGGGTGGGCGTCCGCCAGGCGGAAGCCCCATGCTGCAACTTTTGCGGATAGGCGGGTCAGTTTGGGGGTGGAGAGCTGGGGCATGTAAGTACCTATAAGGAGGTAAGGGGTGCCTGAGTGGGGAACGATTTTTAGTCCGGCGGTATGGGGGACGAGGTGGGGGGGGGCGGGGTTAGGACAGTGGCAGACTGGAATGAGGCTCTGCGGACCGCGGAGAGAACGCCTGCGTTGGGTAGGGGCACAGGTGAGTAGAATGGTCGGGAGCTTTTGAGGTGGTATTGGGGGAGGGCTATGCGCCAGCGGGATTTGTGGGTGTCGTGGTGGGTTTCGGTGAGGATAAGGACGTCCGGACGGTCTGAGGTGGAGAGGTGTTCAACATCCATAATAGAGGTGTGGAGGCCGCGAGTGTTGAGGGTGATGAGATGGAGTGGTTGGGGTGTGTGGTGTGGGAGGATGGGGGAGGGGAGGGAGGGAGTGGGGCTGGGGGGGGTCGTCGGGGGGGCGTACGACTGGTGGTGGTTGGAAGGGGGGGGGGGAGAGGAGGGGAGGGGGGAGGGGGTGGGGAGGGGGTGGGAGTTGAGAGGGGGAGGGTGGTGTGGGGGGGGTGGAGGGCGGCGAGAAGGTGTGGGCGTCCTTGTGGGAGGGGGGCGGAGCGGAAGGTGTGATTCCATAGGAGGGTGTGTAGGGAGTAAACCGTGTTCCGGGGGTCGAAGGAGGGGGGGTTGTATGTTCGGTCCGGGGGGGTTGTTGCGACGAAGTAGGTGTGTAAGAGGGCATAGATTCCGCACGACCACGCCCCGTATGAGTCGGTTTGCCGAGGAGGGTTAATCAAGCGGAGGGCGCCGACGGGGGGGGGGGGGGAGTTCCAATCTGAGAGAAGAGCGAGGGAGCGGGCGAGGAGTTCGGGCGGGGGAGGGTGATGCAGAGAGTCAACCCATGTGGCTGAGGTGTGAGTGAGGTGTAGGAGGCCGAAGTGAGAGTGCTGCCATGTGAGGACCAGGAGAGAGTGGTTAGGCGTCCCCGGACGGGGGGGGTACCTCGGTTGGCTAGGGTAGTCCATTGGCTGGGGTATTGGGAGTTGTGGTGGTGATTATCGACTTCGGTGTTGGTGATAACATTGTACGTGGCGGAGGGAGTGGAGTGGAGTTTAGTTATTGTGGTAGCGAGGCAGGATAGGTTGGAGAGGTCCTGGTAGTTTCCCCATTGGAAGAAGAGGACAACAGAGATGTCGAGGCAGCCGATGGGGGTGGGGAGGCCGTATTCAAGGTTGAGGTCGAATAAGAAGTTATGCAATGCTAAGCTGCAGGCGCGGGAGTTTAAGTGGGTCGGGAGAGTGAAGTGAGTCGCGGTGTTTACAGTGTGTCTGCGGATGTCGGGTTGGGGGGCGGGGTGGGAGGTGTGGGGTCTAACCTCGGGTTCGTCCTTAGGGGGACTAATGATGACAATCGGCCGTGTCGGCCGGGGGTGACTTGTGGGGGTTGTTGGGACCGGGGGAGGCGGTGGCGGCTGGTGGGGTGCCACTGGTCTCCTCTAAGTCTTCCTCCAGCAGGTCGTCCGAGTCGCCGAGGTCTAGTTCCTCTTCTCCAGGGGAGTAGGGTGGAAGGGGAAGGTGGGTGGGGTCAGCGCCTCAGCGGGGGGGGGGGGGGGGTTCCGAGACCGGGGGGGGGGTGTGGCCTGGGGGTGTGGGGGGGGGGGTAGTGAGGTCGTGGTGGTGTGTGAGGGAGGGGTGCGGGGGGGCGCGGGGTGGGGGGGGTGGAGAGGTTTGCTTGCGGGAGGGGCGGGAGTGCTTGGTAACGCCCGCAGGGGGCGCGGGTTTGAGCGAAGGGTCCGTGGGGGGGCGAGGGTGGGGAGGGGAGTCCGCATGTGTGGGTGGTGCGGAGGAGGGGGGGGGGTGGGGTTTAGGGTATGAGGAAGAGGGGGGGTGAGGGTAGGTGTGGGGTTTGGGGGAGCGGGGAAGAGGGAAGGGGGTTGTGTGTGGGGGTGGGGGGGGGTGGTGTGGAGGAGGAGTCCATGGGCTCGGAAGAGTCTTCTGTGAGGATGGGGAGGGGGGAAGGGTTAGTAGTGGGTGGGGAGGCTGTGGGGGGAGCTGGAGGGTTGGGGGAGGGGTGGATGTGAAAGGAGGAGGTGGAGGCGGGGTGGGAGACAGTGGGTTGGTGGAGGGCCCATGTGTTGGGAGGAGTGTGGGCCGGGGTGGTGGAAGAAATTTGGATGTCGGGGAGGGAGGAGAGGTCGAGCGGGAGGTCGTCGTCCTCTTGCATGTGGATGTCGGAGGGCTCCAAGTGCCACTGGTTGGTGACGTGGTTGTCCGTGAGGTGGCGGGACCATTGGAGAAGGAGGGCGGGGGGGGGTTGCGTTGGAGGGTGTTACGTTTTGTGATTGTGAGGGGAGGCGGAGAGGGGGTGGTGGTGAAGATAGGGTCCGTGAGACGGGCCTTACCAAAGGTGGAGTAATGGTGGGGGGTGATTTTGAGGGTGCAGGTGGACTGTATGCGTGCTCCTCTGTGGGTGTATGTGTGGGTGAGGGGAATGGTGACGGTGCCGTTAGTGGAGATGAGGATGCAATACATTTCCGTGCTGAGGGATAGGATCTGTATGCTGGTGGTGATGGTGGGGGAGGTAGAGGGGTGTGAGCGAAAGTACGAGCCATCAGGGAATTTTTTCAGGGTTGTGTAGTGATAGAAGCTGAGGGAGTGTTGGGGGGGGGGGGCGGATGTGGGGGTGTGTTGTGTGAGATATTCTGTGGCTGTTTGAGATAAGAGGGTGTATAACCAGTGTGTGGGGGGAATGGTGCCGTCAGAGTTGATGCAGGGAAGGGAGAGTGAGTGGCGGGATTGGATGGGGACTGTGGTGAGGCAGGTGTCAGCCCAGGACGAGCCTGGAACATGGCCTGTGACGGGGGGGGGTGTGATGGTAATGGTGTGAAGGTGATGGTCGGGGTACGGTTTCATAGGGTGAATATGAAAATATGTGAAGGGATACATGGCCGGATTGTGAATGAATGGGGTTATTGGGCAGGTGGAGGATATTTACCCAGAAGGAGGATGGGTCGGACTCGATCGGGATGGGAGTGTCCAGCGGTTGGAGGGCGTCCGCGAACTGGAGGGTGAACTGAGCCTGCTCAGGTAGATCTTCGAGTCTGCACTGGGGGTGGGTCGAGGGGGCTGATCCGGCCGAGGTGAGTGCGGTCGCGAGGTCGGAGGTGAGGAGGTCCTGCAGGAGAGCGACTGCCTTTTGGCCGGTGATACCGGAGAACAGGGGGGAGCGGATATTCACCCTTCGCCCTGAAACTTCAGGAGTTGAGGCATCACGTAGAAAGTGAATTTTCCGCTGACTTAGTTTATTCAGGAGCGAAGGGGAGGAGGTTGCAGAGGGGGGCACTAGACCGGCCGAACTGAATTCACGCTGGCGTGAAGCGAGTTGGTACATGAGGCCTACCGCTATACATGAGGTGGGAATAACCAGACGAATTTCTTGAAAGCCCGTACGCAGCTCGATTGGTAGGGGTGTGGTATCGTCGGATTTCGGGGCGGTGGTGTGGTGTATGCGAGAGGTGTTCGCGGACCATCGCGTGTGGTGGGCGAGTTCCCGTCCGATTACATTTTTAATGCGGCTGGGGAGATCAATGAGGTCGTTGAGGCATTCGAGGAGCCAGCGGCGGGCCACCGAGCAGGCCGACGTGATCGGATCGGGGTGGGTCGGATCCGGCAAGAAGACGCCGTGGATCCAGAATCGAGCAAGGTAGGAAGGGGTGGTGGAGTACTGGCATGTAAGGAGGAACGAGTCGACCATACGGGTGGAGAAGTCGTCGGCCTGTCCTAGGGCCACGGTTGACCGTGGGGGAGTCAGGACCAGGGGGGTCTGGAGTCCACGACGGAGAGGGAGGGGGTCCAGAGCTGTGCCCAAAATCTGTTGGGGGTGGGTGAGTTGGGGGGCAGTGAGAAACGGGGTCACCGGGTGTCATGCGAGTTTGTTCCTGGGGTGGTAGAGGTCCGTGAAGTGGTCATGCGGCGGGGGATCCCTCAGAAGCGCCTGCCTGTAGGTGGGGGGGGGGTAGGGGTCGAAGACATGGCGATCGAGCAGGATTCCGAGTGGTGGAGATAAGTAGAGGAGTTGAGTGTGGATTTTCGAGTTGGTTTTTGAGAGTAGTGCGCGTGTTGGCTGCACGCGACCAGGCCCGATGGGACCTGGGTTTGGTGGATGTTGGCGGCGGAAAGGGACGTCCGGACGCTCGGAGGGGCGCGATGTGGCGCGCCGCCTACCGGGGAAGAGGCTTTTTGTAAGCGATGTGTTTCTTTGGTGTGTCGCAGTACTTTGACGGGTACATGTGTGGTATTCGAAGTGGATGGCGCGATAGCTTTCGGGGGGATGAAAATCAAATCCCTTGAAGCTGCGCCTTTGAGTGTGTACCGTCTGGTGTCGCTACGGATCCACTGACCATTTTGAGCTAGGCTCGGGTGGGGTGAGGTGAATGGTACACGCTGTTCAGCGGCCCTGTCCACCAGTCCTGCGCTCGATGGGAGGCCAGGCCCAGAGCGAAGACGATCGGCGTTGCTCATTCGAGCTACCGACCCATCCCCGTTATGTGGTTCAGTAGTACTTTAGTAGTACTTTGGATATTTTTACAGTCTTTAGTGACGGTAGGATACGTTTTTTAGGGGTCGAAGACATAGCGATCGAGCAGGAATTCGAGTGGTGGAGATAAGTAGTGGGGCTGTTTGTATATATGCGAAGAGGGACGCGCTTTGAGCGCCAGCTATGATAGCACCGTTAGGGCGGTCAGGGACATGCAAACGTGCGATTCGGGTACCGCGTCAAGGAGAAGCGCCTACACGCATTCCTGAGTCCTAGTAATTGCTTCAGTACATGAGCTTAGACCACGGAGGTCTGCCTCGCGGCGGCCTCACAAACCTGTCAAGAGGGGGAGGGTACGAGTGTGACGAGTACAGACCTGCAACAGTACATTGCATGACATTGTACATGTACTCGTTACTAAATCCAATTCGTGCTTTTTCATCGGACGGACGTACAAACGTGGGTACGTCGCTACTTCAATATTCATAAGGGTACTGATGCATACTGTACGACCAATACCTCCTGGTACGTACATGTACGCACAGTCAATCTAACTAGCTAGATGACGCGCCTAAGCGAGTTCTCCGATGCATAACAAGCCGCGTCGTGATTCTCAATGCTAGACGAGCCGCGTCTCCGGACAAATGACGACGGTTAGATAGCCCTAACGCCGGACACGTAAGCGAAGCAAGCATGCGTAAGCTATCTGGGCAGAAAGCTATTTAAGCCCAGTGCAATAGAGGGAGGTGACAAAACCATTTTAACAATTCCTTTGTTCACTTACAAATATATATTGCTAAAGTACAAGCAATGAAACATCCTCTCAACATCATCTCTCGACAACATCATTTTGCCATCTTGCAACCCAAGACCTAGACAGATTAGAACTGATTTGTGCTAGCGTTTAGCTTGAGGAGGCTAACCGTCACACGGGGCTAGATTAGCAAGCGTTGCCATGACGCTTAGCTAGTCTAACCATCCAAGCTAGGTTTTACAAGCGTTGCCTCATCAATAAAACTCACCCCCTATATATGACGCGCCGCAAGCAGTGTTATTAGACCACCTTCTGCCTTTTGCGCGAGCACAGCTCACGCAACCTCACCCTCTCTAATTCCATATTTTTCCAGTCACATACCCCGGGCCGGGGGCGTTAAAAAAAAGCCCATTGCTGTATTCGGCCATAATGTCAGCCAATAAATGTAAAATATCTGTATTGTATTTGACAAACAGGTGCCCCCCACTTCTTTGTAAACGCTAAATACAAAGCGGAAAGTACATATACGAGTAACATTCTACGCAGTACACGATGAGCGTGCTGGGTGTGACAGGTGACGAGAAAAGGCGAGGGCGCGTCCGGCGGTCTCTTACGGGCAGGTCCGAGGCGCAGCATTCCGCACTCCAGCCGCCTCGTTCCGCACCCTGCGGCTCCTCCGTCCACAGTCTGCCTCTACTGCCCAGGCTTCACTTCCGATCGAACGCCTTGGGGTCAGGGAATCGATTGAATTTTTTTATATCCTCTAGGGTTTGAAGCGGCTGGAGAAATGTGGGCAGCGACCTCAGTTTTGAGCTCCTCCGCAGGCGTCGCCCAGCTCTGCTCCCTCACCTCCGTTGCATCGTCAGGAGCAAGCGGTCACGGTTCTCTTCTTCTCGGCAACCATTCCCATGCCGGACTATTTTCATCCCATGGGGCATCAGGAAGCTGTGGGATATCGACTTCTCGCCGGCGTCGCGCCACCCTAGTTGCCGGCACTTCAAGGAACAGCAACGGCAGCCCACACGGCGATCCTCCGGCTCGGCCGTGTGCCAACGACCGCAGCGTGTTCGACCTGCGCGCGAACGGTGACACCTGTAGCTTGCAAGAAGCCAGGTAACTTTCCGTTCCTACTCTACCTCACCACCGAAAACCCTATGTGCACGTACCTCTAATCACGACCCTGAATTATTTACGATAGCGGGTCGGACTGTTCACACGGGTTGACGCGACGCGCTCTGTTGGAACTAGAACAGTATATCAGTAATAGAACTGGAGGCTGCGCAGCGGCTTTCCGGAATAAGACTTTAATATGTAGATTTCAGTTATTTCGGGCAAGCCAATCCTGTGGCTCTCTCCTCACGTTCCAAACTAGAAAGTGTGTATGTGTCAGTACACCCCTCAACCCTATGAGCATCTCATGCTATGCCCCACCGTCGCAGCACGGCTTCCGGTATTTCTTCCCCCCCCCCCCCCCCCCCCCCCCCCCCCCCCCCTTCTTTACTTCCACTCGTCGTGGGCACTTGTCGTGGACACTCGGGCACCTGGTCCAGTTGCATTGTCTCAAGTCGCGCGGCAGAAAGGCGCAGCGCCACTCGTCTGTGTATCGCTTCCGCACGGACAAAGAGCCATATACGCGCTTCCGTAACTTTTTTGATTTGATAAACTAATAAGGGCCAAGAGAATAGTCGGTGCTGTATGTCCACGTCTGGGAAAGGAAGAGAGGGACGGGTGGCTGGACACAACAACGCTTCAATTGCACATGATGCTCGTGGGTCGCAACCGAACGAGCCCTCCCTGTATGGCCCTCTTCAGGGAGGCCCACGAGACGTGCTCGGCGTTGGAAGGCAAAGCGCGCGACGACTGCTTTGCCAGCTTTGGTTGCAACTCATCCGCGGTGGACTCTTACCTCGAGGATGTGGTCAGGCTGGAGGAGAAGCTGCCACAGGGCCCAGATGTGGCAGGTTGGCGTCTATAGCACTGTCCCTGTTTTTATGCTCCAGCCACAACCTCGCCTCCCAACCACTGACCTACCTACCTATCACAAAACGGCAGCTGACACAGACGAAATTGGCGATTTGTTTATGTGTTTGATTCAAGTATGTGTTTTTCTCTCGTGTGTGGTCATGGCTGACAAGCTGTGATTGTGTAATGCAGGCAATGCAATGAAGTTGCTAGGCCGCATGCTCATGGGCGCCGCCTACGCTTGCTTCGTTCTGGTTGAGCTGATCTGGACCGTCGCCTCGTCCTTCTCCATGAGCATTCAGGCGCTGTTCCATATGTTGAGCGACGCGCTGCGCCGCGCGCGGTCCTCCTCGTCAGATGGGACCAGCAGCGCCGAGGATGACGACAAGATTTACACCTTTGACGCGGAGCACCTGCGCTTTCGTGAGTACCATGGGCAGGGGGAGTCGGAGGCCGGCGCGGCGCGGGGCGAAAAGCACTGAGAAAATTGCACCCAAGGACATTGTGAGGCTCAAGACTGTCTTTCGAAAAGGAAGGGAAGTTGTGAACAAGTAGTGTACAAGTATAGAGAGTAGCAGCAGGCGCAGAGGGTTTCTTTTGCGTGTCATTTGAGTGCGTCCCCACTCGGCCAACACGTCCGCCCACCCCCACCCACCCCCCGATATGCGCACATACACACACGCACCTGCCTGGGCAGCTGCTGCTTCTGATCGAAGTGAATATGAGCCGAGTGACAGGGGCTCTTGTAAGAATATGTTTCTTTTAAGAAAGAATAGCATTACTTAACTTGCACCTTAACATACTATAGCCGTGACTAGGGCTCGGCGTGGACTGTAGCGCAATGGCGATTACGGCTGCCACGCGTCACCAAAGCCGCTGACCGCATTGTGTTGGTCGGCCACGTATCCTCCGTCCATCAGCTCCAAACCGCTGCGCAGCTGCCCCGTGAGAAGCCCCGCATGGATGGCGGCGCCCAGCGCCACCGCGTGCTCGGGGTCGACGGTGTAGGAGGGCGTGAGGCCAGTGACCGTGGCCACCAGCTCCCGCACCGCCGGCATCCGTGTGGCCGCGCCGACCAGCACCACGCGGTCCACCACCCTCGGCGGCGGCGCATACTTGTCCGGCACCGCGTCCACCAAATCCCCTTTGCTGCGGCTCCCCACCTGCTCCGCTGCGCTCTGGGTTGTAACGCAGGACACCCAGCCGTCCCTCAGCGCCGCGGGAATCGGAAAGAGGGGGGCGAGGACCTGACAGGGGACCTGAGACGCTGATGATGGTGATGTATGACTTTAAAAAAAAAGTGCGACATTTTCAAATTACGAAAAATATACAAATATTTGAGTAGCATGTCCTCAATGGCCTATGCCCCGCTGCGGGAGAGGGTGCTTCTCCCCAGGACGCATGAGCTGCCCAACAACATGGCGTATCGCTTCCAACTGCTTTATGCACGGTTAATGGCAGAAGGTGCCCAGTACATTCAACCACCAAGATCTTGCACAATAGTACAATGCTGCTGGTGGTGGTGGAACAGCAGAAGAAACTTCGAAGTGTCACTTCATTGCGCTTGTTTCTTAAGAGTAGGAAAGCAAGTTAAGTGACATTTATTGTCAATGTTCATTCCTGCGCAATATCAAGACCAGTCATTTACCCGACTTCACCAAAAGACCCCATTCTCTTGTTTTGGAAATTACTGAACCTACATTCCGGATCAAGTGTTCATTCGGTTCTCCTTTCAATAGCCTGATAAGGGGACCAAGAGGGCAATAATAGAATGATGACACGACAACTACACAAATGGCCCTACCACCCCTCCCCCCCCCCCCCCCCACGAAAAGATACATAAACGTAAGAATAATAATCATAAGACAATGAAACAATCCCTTATGTCGGTGAATAGACAACGAAATTACATCCAAAAAGTCCATTGGTGCGTCTCTATTTTACACACCAATGTAAAGTAATCGGTGGCAGGCAACAAGCTTTCGCAGCTCCGCGCGTTGACTAACATTCCCCGCCATGATAGTACTCACACAGGCACTTCCTGTCACGTAGAGCTGACGATACATGGAAAGGGGTGGAGGGGGGTTGGCACCAGAGTTCGCTCGCAGGATGAGGCCCATTCTGGCTCCCCCGCCCAGTGCAGCATCACCGCCGCCGCAATCTTCTCCAACGGGGGCCACAACCTGCGGAGGAGCGGCGCGGTGATCTGCAGAAAGTCGTCCCGACTGAGGCAGACCCCTTTGCCGCTCTCGCCGTCCGGCGACAATGGGATCATGACCTCCTCATCCACTGACAACGTCTCCTGCGAGCATGTTCATCCCCGTGAATACGCATATCCTCCATTACACCCCTCATTGCATGCGTTGTGCTGAGATGCTGTATGTTATGCTGCATCGGAACATATATGGAAGTGCAATGAATTGCCATGCAATGGAATTCAACATAGTGTACTACAGTGAAATGTAATGCAACAGCATAGAATGTGCTGACTTGGTAGTTCATGGAATCCTATGCCATGAAAGGTTATCATCTGCAATGCAATTGAATGGACTGTGCTGCTTTGAAACTTAATGTGCAAAAACTCAAACGTAATCAAATGAAATGAAATAAAACATTTCGAAAAGGAATTGTGATGCATTGCAGCAATGAATTCCAAAGACAAGCAATGCAATATGGTCCAGTTAAATGCATTTTAACCGAATGAATTCCCAGGCAATGCCGTAAAGCATACTTTAATGTTGTGTTTCATGTTACTTGATACAAATCGACCATATCAAGAAACAAAATAGTCAACCAATTTAATGTAAAATATATATTGAAGCAACACGAAAATTATTACCACCATTCATTCATGCCCACGTCACACTCATTCTGCACTGACTGCTACATTGGGTACCTCTCATCAAGAATGCACGAGCGGCCCACCTACTGCTCGCACTGCACTTACCTTTGCAGAGCGGACAGCATTTCTAATGTCAAAGGACCATCGACCCTCAGCCCCGCCGTTAGAGGAGGCCCACCCCGCGAGCGCCTCGTCCCAGTTATCACCTCCGAGAAATGCGTCGCCCCCCGTCTCCAGCACCTCCATGATGCCCTCAAAGGAGTCCAGAACGCTGACGTCATAGGTTCCGCCGCCAAGGTCGAATACGAGCACCTGCAGTACAGAACGACCCCACACCCCACCACCCACCCGCAGTCGACCCTCAGCCCTTCGCTTCACCGTCTCTTTGCTCGGGTCAAGAGCGAAAAGGGGAGAAGCGCGCACTGTGTGGGCCTCGTAGGGGTCGTCTCCGATGCCTGACGCCATCGCAGCTGCGACGGGCTCCTACGGGGCAGCACGAAAAGCGGCGGGCGTGAGTCGGCGGAGAATCGCACAGCACGTCGAGGAGGAAGACGAGACTCAGATGCAGACCTGTAAAAGTTCCACGTGACGCAGCCCCGCTAATATCCCCGCTCGCTTTGTGGCCTCCCGCTGCCCGCCGTCAAAGTGAGCGGGGACGGTGATGACGGCTGAGTCGACAGAATGCCCGACCGCCGCCTCGGCGCGCTGCAGCAGTACCCGCAGGACAGCCGCCGATACCTCTTCTGGAAGAAGGGTTCGCCCGTCATTGCCCGCCACCACCAGAGTTGTTAGCCCATCCGAACTCGCTGCCGTCCGGTACGCCAGCAGCGCAACGACCTCGCTAACTTCCGCCGCTCGCCGTCCAATAATTCGCTTCACCGAGTAAAACACGTCCGCGCCGCCCTCCGACCTCGCCGCATCCGCCTCCCATCCCACCAGCGGCTCCCCGCCTGCACACCCACAAATACCGGGCATTTACGCAAGATTTCCCTCCCTGCTTGGGTTCTCCGCCAAGCCACGCTAACTCAGGCAACCGCCCCCTTTCCGAGGAACAAAGACATTGGCGAAGCGCCGCACTCGACTGCCAGATGTGTCAGGTTGGCACATATTAGGAGCCGAACGTAACTACGTAGGCCAAGCGCCAGGACGGATGTTGTTCAGCGCATGGGTGGTGGGTAGATCGAGCACGAGCTGCCTTGTCTGTGTTCGTGTGTTCGCACCATGGGAGGGGTAAGCTACGATGGACGGCAGACTGCTGCGCCCGAATTCGTCCTCCAGCACCGCCAGCTTCCCGTCCACCACGACCGCCACGACACTGCTCGTGGTACCCAGGTCGATCCCCACTGCGGGCTGAACGGCTTCGCCCCTTCCCGCGGCTGAGCTCCCACCCACTGCCCTCAGTCGAAGGGGATGTAGTCGTGGCATAGACTTCAGAGGTGAAAGACGGCTACTTCTATCACGGAGGGGGCCCCGGCGTGGCACAGTCTGCGCGGCGGCGGTGACTGTTGTCGCCGCTGAATTGGTCGGCCGCCGACCGCTGTCCCGATGAGAAACGGATGGCGAAACCGGACCGCCCCGTGACCGCCGTATCGATAGCCTTTGCATTGGGAAACGGGACAGCTGAGGATACGGTGCCAAGTCCGCTTTTTTAAGCTGCTTTGCTTGGCTCTGTGTCTCTACCAGCGGCGCACTGGAGTGATGGAATGGGCCGCCATGTAGCAGTATATCAGCGCGATGGGCCTGCCATTGCTGGAGGTTGTCCTGTAAGAAAATATTTCTTACAAGAAAAAAGCAGTGGAGGCCACCAAGCAAAAAAAAAAAAAAAAAAGGAGGAAAAAACCTAAGCCCGAGGAACACGAAGGCATGCCACAGCACCAGCACTGCCCTCCTGTAAGGTTGTCCTGTAAGTATTTCTTACTGTCATTAGAAATAAGAAAATTTGAGATTTTTAGAACTACATAAAGTACATGGACCGCAATAGTTGCCTCCCAAGTATACAATACAAACAATTGGCTGCGATTGCCCCGAACGCATCCGTTGTCTGCGGTTATTCTGATGATGGTCACTTCCTGGGACCCCCATGCGTCTCTCGTGGCTATTGGCGACGCTATGCCGGAGGCGTATGCTAGCGTCGGCCTCACAATTACCCCCCGCAAAACTGTTTGTATTCTCCTTTGGGTGTCGGTGATGCTTTCGATAACTTACCCAACGGCCACATTATGCGGGGAGTAAATGTCTCCACGGAAGGGACGAAAGTATTGGGGGGGCCAATGGGTACATCGGATTTTGCTCGAGACGTGTTTGAAACGGCCTTAAGTAAGTATGAGGGCTACGGCGAACGTCTAAGGGGTGTAGCGGCTCATCGGCACTCTCACACTGCGCTTCCTATCCATCAACATTGCAACCGCCGCTTCGGACACTTTGCCCGTACAGTCCCCCGAGGTCTTGGTAGTGGCGAGGGCTACGGCGACACCGTCGTGACCTTCCTCGAGCGCGCTGACAATGCCACCCTAGATGTGGCGGCTGAGATATTGGGCCTTCCCGCAGCTAGCCTACCCCACAACACTCGCTCCAAGATGTCTCTTCCCATACGTTTCGGAGGCATGGGGGTGGGGGACTTGGCTGCCTTGGCGGATGCGGCCCATGTCGGAGCGGGCGGTTTGGCCGTGGGCTCCGCTATCCGTTTCCTTACATCACAAGATGCTCGCATGCGCGGGGATTCCCAAGACGAAGTTCCGATGGAGCCGACCATGTATGGACGGTTAGCGACTGGTATGACCACAACAATATCCCAAAGGCATGGTACACCGGACGGAGACGACGGCGACAACGAACCCATGTGGTCGTCAGAACTCGCTTCGTCGTGGGCGCGCTTCGATGCTGCGTGCGGTTCTCACGCTCTCGCCGAGTCTGAACCCTTGATAACCAGAGCCTTAGCGATGCTCCCCCCGCAACGTCCAACGGTGACTCGCGCTAGCTGCGTAGCTGAAGCCCCATCGAACAACGAGCAAATTTCTCGGTCCCTTGATGGCCTGCCCTCGCTCGTACCCCTTTCTGCGTTTGCCACGGATATTTTTCCAAAGCTACAAGCCGACATCAGTGAGCGCGTCAACTTGATTCGCTTCGCGAAGCTCGCTCCCACGTTTTCCAACCGCGCTCGGCCGGAGTCTAGGCGTTTTGTATCTCGTCTCGGCCACGGCGCCCTTGCGTTTTTGGCTTCGGACCCGCCTACTTCCGGTCGCCCGAGCTCCGTGACAAGTTCCTTGAGCACTTCGACGCAGTTTTCCGCGTCGCGGTCGGTCGCATCTCCGGCCTACCCTCATCTCGCATCCTCTCTACTCTACGCTCCCCCACTGCTTGTGCTTCTTGCCATCTCTCGGTTCAAGCTATGCGGGGTGCGTTCTCGTCGGCGGGTGTTGACATGTCGGACGATGCGTGGGCCACTATTTTTGCGGACCATTTGGCTCGATGCGGCGGAGATGCTTCGGTCTACACCGCTCACTCTTGGGTAGTGACGGCCCTTGCAGAAATCATCTCCGAGGTTCGTGGCGCACTCGGGGTTGGCGGGTTTCTCACAGATCCCACGATGTTAGTTCGACTTCCCAACGGCAAGGACGGTCTCCCCGCGGATGTGGGTGTCTTGCACTATCACGGCATCCGAGGCTCAAAACTTGCCCTTGATGCCGTGGTTTCCGGTTTGTTCGTTTTTCCTAGCCCCCCGTCACCCGAAGTCGCTATCCGCCATGCTAAGAAGACCAAGGTCGAGAAGCAGTCGGAGGGGGTGAGGAGTCGCCCCGACATCCGTTTCATTCCCTTTGCAGTCACGGAATTTGGTGCTCTCGGCGGCCACGCCACGGCTTTCTTGACAGAGCTAGCCAAGCAGGAAGCCGCATCTAAAGGGATGCATGTGGGGCAAGTTGTTGGCCTCCTTGCGTCGAAAAGTCTCTCTCGCCGTCCATGTTGCTCACGCGGGCAACGTCTTGCGCGGTTTGTCCGCCGCTGCGGACGGCGCGGAGGCCGCTTCTTCCTCGGATGGGATGCCTTCTCCTGCCACGGCGCTCTTCACCCGCGCCATAGGCCGCAAGCGTCCCCGTGCTTCCTCGAGCGGCACGTGAGGCGCCGCTTGTCGCCTCCACGAGTTGCATTCTCGGCGTGGCCTAGGAGTTTTTTTAGTTTAATCTGCTAGGTTTGTACACAATGTAGTGCTTTCTTTTGCCGTGCTTTGAATCCCGTGATCCTCTTGTCACTTTTGCCCTTTTGTTTCCCCTCCCACTTTTCATGTCCGTGCTCATCTTGTTCTTCTTGTAGCCAATAACTACCGATAATCGGCTGCTGTCGCAATGCGTACTCAATACTGCCATCTAGGACATTTTAGGGTTAGAATTTTACACCGGCGGGGTCTCCTTGTCAATCCCTCTCCGTCGGCAGTCATACAACATACAACAAATACACAATAAAATATATAAAATGAAAAAGGGACAGACATGGTCTATCGCTAAGAAAAAAAAATGAAAATACGATGTCGTCATTAGTTTCCACGATGCGCAGCTCGCGCCTACCGCTCGAGGGCGCAGATCATCCTAGCACGTCAGCATGTGTTGGTCGAGTGGGGCATGCATGCCCCAGGCTCATGTGCTACTCCGGTCGTGCCGGAGCTAGGGGGGGAAGGCAGGCGAAGAACCCCCTCATTCATTTTGTCGAAGGCTCCGACTCGATCAAAGCACACCCCCGTCCGAGATAATAGCCGCTCCTCCCTTTGCAACTCTCCTCCTAGCATAGGTTGTCCCTCCCTTCGGGGGAGGGGGGAGAAAACCATACCCACAAATGGTTGCCGAACTATAGTGTCTATCCTCTTTAAAATGCGCAATCACTATACGTATGGCGCATTCCCATAAGTTCTATAGTTTGAATCGGACTCGGTGTTCGGGGTAGCAATCACTCGTCGGGTGTGCGGAAAGTTAGGTGACGGCATTCATGTCGCTGCACCGTATGCACACTACATGTTGGGCATCGCGGAACGCTCATAGCGTACTATCATGGATTGCGGGTCCACTATGATGCACAACATGTCCGTCCCAAACTCCTTGCAGTCATCCGCGGTCATCACAGTTGTGTACCTGCATAACCGAACGTTAAGCTGGCATGTAGGGCCGTCCGGAGGTTTTCCACTAACCCTCATGACATTGGCTAAACCAAATGACTCCGTCTTTCGTGTTTTTTATTGCACAATCATCATTGCGAAAATACCGGACAAGTTGCGCCGTTAAGTCAACGACAAAGCGCTCGGGGGCGTCTTGATCAGCTACCCAAGAGACGCACCGGGCTATTGTGCTAACATCACGGTACCGCGCCGCTTCACCAAGTCGGTGAATGTAAGCTTTCACGAGACAGTCCTAGGCTTTGGGATTTCCCATGATACAAACTATCTCATTACTACCATATCCACTACCGATAGTGATGCTCTGCTCCTCTTTGTTAAACCGTGCACACACGATCAGTAAGGACGATAACTAACGCACACGTAGTTACAATCACAGTCACGCAAAGGGACAGTCACAGAGACAACCAGTCCGAGGCGTGGTGTCGGGACAACATAAGTGTTAGAGCTCTAGCCTAGCGATAGCTATGTATAAAAAACAAATAGGTTATCGGTATGTCTGATCGAGACATGTACTAATCATATCTCGAATAGCTTACAATAGCTATTTGTAACTAATAACTATAACATGTATTACTTACAACACCCCCATGAAGGTAGCTACGAGACGAAGCGTTGCATTGGGTATTGTCCTCCAAGGATTGCACTTCGATGTCTTGTCAGTGCAGATCATGGGAGGGGCTTGGTGAACATGTCAGCCACCATCTGGTTAGTGGGGAGGTACCTCAACTTGATGGTTCCCTGCTCCACGTGGTTTTTGAGGAAGTGCCAGTTCACACCGGTGTGCTTGGTCTTCTTGCTGACCATGGTGTTCTGGAAGTACGCAATGGCGCTTTGGTTGTCCTCCCAGATGGTGGTGGTTTCGGTGATGAGGGCGTTGAAGATCTCCCCCATAAATTGCCGGAGATGGAGTCCCTCCTTGGTCGCATCAGCCGCAGAGTAGTACTCGGCTTCACACGTGCATTGGGCCACACATGTATGTTGTTTGGACTTGTAACTGATGGGCCCGCGTCTGAGGGTGAAGATATAGCCCGAACGGGATTTGCGGGTGCTGCTGTCGTTTGCCCACTCAGCGTCGGCAAAGCATGTGAGTTGGAGACTGTGGTCCGTGCCCCCCCCAACGCCAGGCGCATGTCGATAATGCCATGGAGGTATCGTAGAACCCTCTTTAGAGCCTGCATGTGGGCGTCCGTGGGGGAGGCTTGGGCGGAGCCGAGGATGCTCAACGCCGTGGAGACATCGGGGCGCGTGCACACGGCCGCGTACTGGAGATTGCCCAGGAGGCTGGGGTAAACGTCATGGGGCCACGCCGGTGAGAGAGGGCGAGGTCATGTAATCGAGGCCGGCGAGGAAGCCGGGGCCCATGAGGAGGGACGTCGGTTTAGAGTCGGTCATGCCGTACTGGGCGAGGATGTCGCGCAGGTACTTGGATTGGTCCAGCAAGATGGTGCGTGCCGAGCGATCGCGGGTGATGTGCATGCCGAGTAATTGGGAGAGGTCGCCGAGGTCCTTGATCTTGAACCGTGCTCCGAGCTGGGCCTTGAACGATGCAAGCCATGCGGGATCATTGTAGGCTGCAAGGATGTCATCGACGTGTAGCGCGATCATGGCGAAGACGTGACCGGTGCGGAAGATGTAGATGCACGGGTCGGAAACGCATTGTTGCCACCCATGGTCTACGAGCCATGCACGGAGGAGCACGTTGAACTCGCGGGGAGACTTCTTCAGGCCGTATAGGCAGCGCCTGAGGTGACAAACTTTGGATGTGCCATCGGTGAAGCCGAGGGGCTGGCGGATGTACACGTCTTCCTTAATGGGTGCGTAGAGAAACGTAATGTCGATGTCAAGTTGGCAGAGCTCAAGGTCGCGGTAGGCTACGATGGCCAGGAAGAGACGCATGCTGGCCATGCGGATGACAAAGGAGAACGTCTCTGTGTAATCTAGTCCAGCGCGTTGGCTGAACTCTTTTGCGACGAACCGCGCTTTGAAGCTGGAGACGTCACCGGCGGTGTGAGATTTGACTTTGTAGATCCACATGATGTTAACGACCATGTGACCCGGGGAAAGGTCAACGAGTTTCCATGTGCCGTTGTCCATGAGGGAGGAGTACTCCTGCTGCATAGCGACTTGCCATCGGGGGCTTGGGCGTTGTCCAAGGCAGCCCGGTACGATTTCGGTTCCACACACTCCCGGGCGGACAAGAAGGCGACGTCATTAGGCGATGTGCCGGTATGTGCATGGTGGGGACCATTGATAAGGTCGGGAACGCGAGGGTGCTCGAAGATGTCCTCTTTAGCTTTGCCATGGTCAGGGTCACAACACGCCGTCACGAGGGTCGGGGGGTAGTCGGAGACGTGGGCAACCATTTCGCCGTAGCGTAGGAGATGAGAACGGAGCCGAGCTTGGCGAGGGGCTGCATGAGGGGTAGGGGGTCTAGCAATGTGACGTCGATGGGGTGGGAACGGGGCGAGGGGGCATGTGCGTCATCCGAAGGGTCGATGATGGCCGAGTCGACGGAGAGCTCTGCGCCGAAGCCCGGGGTGTCTTCCTGAAAGACAACATGGACTGAAGTTGTGATGCGGCGTGTTTCCGGGTGGTACACACGGTACCCGGGTGCGTCAGTGGGGTAGCCGACCATGACGCCACGAAACGCCTTCTCACTGAGTTTTCGACGCACTTTGTCGGGCACCTTGGCGAAGACGGTGCACCCGAAGACGCGGAACCTGCATGCGTCGGGCACAAACGACGTAAGGAGGGTGAGGGGGATGCCACCATTGGGTCCAACGGAGCGACTGTACGTGCGGTTGCGGAGGTACACAACAATGTTGATAGCGCATGACCATATGGAGTTGGGAACGGCCATATTGTGGAGCATCGCCGACGCATTATACCGGATAGTGCGCCAAGGACGTTCGGCTTTGGCGAGTAGGTCGTGGGCGTATGGGGCAGAGAAATGGACCCCGACGCCGAGATGTGCACACATCTGGCGGGTGACTGCAGCTTCAAAGACAGAGTCCGAGTCAAATTTTATGACTGGTGCGAACGCGCCCGATTGGGAGTGTTGTCATGCATGCAGGTGCTTGATGTCCAAGAGAATGGTTTCCAACTCCGAACACGCATCGTCTTTGGACTTGAGGAACCGCACCCATATGTAATGGGTGTGGTGGTCAATGACAAGCAAGCAGTAGCGGAGGCCATGTGGAGAGGGGACATTGACTGGTCCCCAGAGGTCAGAGGACATGTTGAGGAGGGGACGGGAAGGTTTCGCGCAGGCAGCGGCGTTGCGCAGTGCAAGTGTGGCTTTGTGTAACAAGCACGAATCGCAAGAAACATTTTTTGCACAGCTGGCTAACGCAAGGCTATTCGGGACACCGTGTGTGTGTTGGGCCTGCAGGCTTTGCATCTTCAGGTGTCCAAACCGATGGTGCCAGAGTACAGGGTCACACTGGGCAGCAAGGGCAACACTAGGGGAGGGGTCATTCACTGGCGTTGCGGAGGGGCTTGGGGGGAGCTCTAGCTAGTGGGGGAGGAGGTAGAGTCCGTTTCCGGACGGCGCTAGCACACCCATTCATGTGGGAACCACAAGCAGACTAGTGTCAGAGTCAGAGGGGAAGATGAATTCACAGCCGTTGTGGGTCTGCATCGAGTTGACACTAAGCAGTCGGCCGATGCGCGGAGCAGAGCGAGAGGACAAGTCAAGAGTGTACAACGCATGGATAGTGCGGTGAATAAGCCGGCCAGAGGCAAGCCTGACTGAAATCCGGACGGAGCCACTGCCCTTGACGTCAACATCAATCCCTCCAACGCGCGAGGGAGCGGAGGGGGGTGTCAATCGTACGAAGTCACTTTTAAACGCGGTGAGGTTGATCGAGCAGGCGGAATCAAGTACCAAGAGCTGTGAGAGGTTACGGCCAAGGGTGAGGGAAGAGGAGAAGGCTACGGAGCTGAAGGGGACACTCACCTCGGTGTCATCGTATTCATCCGTGCACTCCTCGAGGGTGGGCAAACTGTCCGAGTCATCGGCGGGGACGTCGCTCAGCACAACGGCGTGCGCCGAGTGAGAGCCACAAGGGGCGCCGTACTTCTGGATGATCATCTTGCGCTTGGCGAATGTCCACCGCAAGAGGGCGTCATCCGGGGTAGTGCAGGAGCCAGGAGGACACGATGTGGTCCAGGCTGCCGCAGGCGCTGCACTTTTTGGGTAGTCCGCGACCACCGCGAGGACCACGTGGAGGGTGGCCTCGACCGATGTGTGAACCACGGCCACCAGCGAGAAAGGCGGAGATGGGAGGTGGTGAGATGCGGGGAGCTGGTGTGTCCGGGGCGTCGTCCTCGTCCATAATGTGTGCCAATTGGAGGATGCTAGCCATCACTGCATCAACGGACATCATGTAGTCTGTGTCGAACGCGTTGACGACGCACTGCTTAGCCTGACTGTGTGGACCGTTGATGGAAATACCGCGCAGCATGAGGAGACCGAGGTTGTGAGGGTGGATGGCAGCGGAACCATCAACCATCTGACAGGTCTCGTTGTAGTCGTCGAGCGTATGTCGCATGTAGTGGACATAGTCACTAAGTGACTGTCCAGGGCGCTGTTTGACCATCAAGTTGCCAAGCAGAGACATGGAGCGAGCAAAGGACCGACTGTCGAGACGTTCACACAGGATGTCCCACGCGGCTGCGGCGCAGTCATGACGTGATGGGGAGACGCACTTCATCGCCTCGTCGGCGCGCTGGTTTGCGTTGGTTGCATGAAGAAGCAGCGTGTAGGCGTACTGTTGCGCTTGTTCGTCTAACCATACGCCCGAGTCGCGGATGGCCTGCTGTGGGATGATGTATGCGGCCTTGATGGAGAGGAAGTTAAGGAAGTTCCGCTTCCACTACTTGAAGTCCGTGGTGGGCCCCATGGTAGGGACCGACATCTTGATGGACCGGTTGAGGGCGTCCTTGTCGAGACCGGTAGCCTCGTGGGCCGCGCGGCCGATGACCACCGGGTCAATGGTGGGGCGACGGCCGCCACGGGTGGTGTGCCCACCACGCTGGGTAGGAGGCGCATGCCGGCCAAGGAAGGGAGAAGGTGGTCCGCCAGAGAAGGGAGGAGGTGGTCCGCCGGGGAAGGGAGAGTGGCCGGCCATTGTAGTCGGCGGGCCCTACGGGTGCGGGTGGCCACGGGAGGCGGGGACGCGGGGCGGCGGCGCCTACGGGGAAAAAGGTCCGTGGGTCGGGATCGCAGACCCTGCGGGAGGGTACGGAGGAGGTGGTGGGAGGTGTTCCACGGGCAGTTTGTGAGGCGGTTGTGCGGTGGTGCGGTGGTGCGCATCGTGGCGGTGGTGTGCGACATGGGGGTCGCCAACCGCAGCTCCAGCGACAACAACAACGTGGGCCGTCTGCGCGTCCAGCCGAGCGCCGGGGAATAGGGGTCCTTGTGTGGGAGAGGCGAAGCCAAGGGGGTTCAGTGGGTGGCTGTCGCCAAGGGGGTCGAGCTGCGCATCGCGACGACGCACAACGAAAGAGGGGTCCGCAGCGGCAGCAACAACAGCAGCAATAGCGGCAGTGTCGGCGGAATGCGCGTCTAGGCGGGCGTTTATGAGCGGCATTTGCTCTAGGACTAGCACGAGGGTAGGTGGGGTGTGAATGACAGAGCTTTGTGGAGAGGCGGGATAAGGGGAAGCATGGGGCGAAATAGGTGGAGAGTCAACAGAGCGAGTTTTCGGCGCAATTTCGATAGAGGACGAAAAAGAGAAAAGAAAAACATGCAACGATAAAAACCGCTAGCCGGACTTGTGCCTAACAACGGTTTCAGATAGACGGCATGATGCCCGCCGACCCCTCGGCCTGATGCCCTGGGTGTCTCAAAGCTCCTTTTCTGTGTCCTCAACCCAATGTAGGGCACAAGTCGAGGCCACGGCCACTGCAGGTGAAGACATGCGCGGGCGGCTGAGTCGCTAATAAAATATATTAATAAATTAAGCTAGGGTTGTCGTGCACTATGTGTATGCGTATTCACCCGATAGTGCGCCCCCCCCCCCGTCCCCAGCTTGGACATGTGTGCACCATGTCCACACACGACGAGTGCGCCGGTGTGGGTGGCTGTCTGGCGTCCTCGAGCGGCTGATTTAGGTGGGGTGGATGGTGGGTTTTAAAGCGCAGATTATACTGGCAATACCGCCGACTTAAAGGTGAAAGTACTAAGTATCTATGTAAACTTGCCTTTTGCGGGAGAGATGGCGATCGCAGCTCGCCGAACCAAGTTGTCGCGCGTGAGTGACGTCAGGCGGGGGCCCATAACATGTTAAACCGTGCACACACGATCAGTTAGGAATATAACTAACGCACACGTAGTTACAGTCACATTCACGCAAAGGGACATTCACAAAGACAACCAACCCGAGGCGTGGTGTCAGGACAACATAAGTGTTAGAGATGTAGCCTAGAGAGAGCTTTTTACTAAAAACAAACATGTTATCGGTATGTCTGATCTAGATATGTACTAATCATATCTCGAATAGCTTACATCAGCTATCTGCAACTAATAACTATAGTAAGGTATTACTTACAACACTATCACGTAACGCTCACGCACCACACCGGTGCCTACCCAAGGGGACGGACCGCCGAAGATGGACTATGGTCGCCCCTCGCGACTTAGGTCTCATCCGATACACCTCGATGACTATATTGCTCACGTGTCATCGTATCCCCCGGTCCTCGCCACAACTTGTTGTGTGCTTGAGCTTGGTGGGGATGAAGAGCACATCATCGAGCAATCCGACCACACTCGGGTTGCTGCTAGCCCGTCTCACCTCTCTACATGGATGTCGACCACCGTAGCTACGCAATAGCCTTTTTGTCAGCGCGAGATTGCGTGGAACTCGCCTCTTACCGTGATGCGATTTCAAGTGCACAATCGAAGGACTGGTAGTCAGCGATACAACATGAGCATGACTCCTTAATTGATACTGGGCAGCTCGACGACCTGCCTGAGGGTCGTGTGGTCGCCAACAACACATGGAAATTTTAAATCAAGTATGATATTGAGGGATAGGTGTCCAAATTCAAGGCACGTAGTTTTGTCGCAAAGGGATGCATAAAGCGATCCGGCCCTTCTCCCATTTGATCGTGATGGCCCGCCTTCGATTGATCCTACTTGTCATTGCTGCGGCTCTGGATCTTGAAATATGCAAGATTGACATCGACAGTATATTCGTGTATGCCCCTATCAAAGACGATGTTTGCATGACGAAGTTCATTGGCTTGTCGGACGGCTCCGTGAAAATATACCACATGAAGCTTTGCCTTTACGGGATAAAAGAGCCCCCGAGAGTTTAATACTTTTCTACGTGATTAGCTCGTTTTACACGGGTGGCGACAATGCAGGTCATACCCATGCATGCATATCTTCATGACAACGATTGTCTTCGCGATGATTACAGTGTATGTCGATGATATACGTGCATCTTGCAATTACCTAGATTGGATGCTCGTGTTTAAGGCAATGTTTCAAAATCAAGGACATGTATCAACTTTTGGGCATGTATGTTACTCGTGGCATGAGCGCTCGCACTATGTAGATGGACCAATTGAAATACGTTAAAAATATACACGTTGTGCTTCAGTCTGACGTCGGGTTGCAAGCCGCCACCACTCCCGATAGACCCCAATTTTATGGCACGCCCATCGGCCATGGACTCGCCCCTCTCCACAAGTAAATTATTGATATCTTCCCAACCTTACTTGGCAGCATACATACCTCGGCAGTCCGCGCCGGACCCGATGTCTCAATGACCCTCAACATCATGGGTTTGGCTCCTGTCATCCCCACGGAGGAACAACTCTAGGTGTCGAAGAAGGTCGTGCGCTACTTGAAGGGTTTCATTGAACTACGCTTGATATTGGGGGTGGGGGGGGGGGGGGGGGGGGGGCTATGTCGAGAACATTTGTATGTCGCTACATCACTTTACTAAGACATAACTATCAAGTGCGATGCAATAGCTATTTGAGGCTATATTCAATTGTGACCGTTGGATCATAGATCTAACGGTCCAATAAGTATTTTGAAGAAAGCCGCAATATTATCAATTTTAGTATGTATGGTTTTAAAGGTTATAAATGTGGAGCTTATGCACTGTATCCATCCTTTTTACGCTCGAACCTTCAATAGGTCATGGGCCCTCCACTACTCCCACGCACCTCCTTACCCTTGTTGATTGAGCACTACTTTATTTACTTCTATTAAGGCAATACTACAACACTACATGTACTACATTACTCGATAGTACTTCTAGTACTTGACTAGAACTTCTACCTTTACTACTACTCTTCCAAGTCGGGAAGATTGCCAACGAGGAGCTACTACATTACAAGTTTCTCGGCGCTTCGACTACAATTTGTGTGTTGGAGCTGGGTTGAAGGATCGATTTCGTATTGTTATACGGAAGATGTGGCCTCCATATTTTGGTGGTGAGTACAGCTCGGGTCGCTGCGACGTGTGTTACATTATATCGTTGGTGATACCGTCGGTTTGCGGAAGTATGAATGAGCGTGTGGACTATATAATTTTATCTATCCTAGCGCAACCGTTATCACTGGGTCGACTTGATGTCGACGTACTTGACAATATTGTTGGGACTGTTCCGTTTCGCTTGTTGTTTTTGGTGGTGGTGTTTTGGATCGCTTGACCTCGTTCGCGGCGTGTCGGAACCTGATTTTTCCCCATTGTCGACGAACCTATCGAGTCGTGGGGACTGTTCTATATCCCCTCTTATTTTCGTGGTCGTCGTTGGACTGCTTGAGCTCGTTTGCGACGTATCGGAACCTTACTATCCGCTGTCGACCGACGTGTCGAGCTCTTGGCGACTGTTACCGCGTTGCATGTTACTTGCGTGAAGGTTCCTTGCACCACTTACGCTTCGTCGAGACGTATCGGAACGTGCTTTGTCAATTGTCGACGTTCTTGTTGAGCGCGTTGCGAGTGTTGCCGTTTTACCCGTTACTTGCGTTGTGGTACTTCGCACACATGGGCATGGTCGCGACGTGTCGGAACCTTATTCCTTTGTTGTTGGAGACTTGTCGAGCTCGTGGAGATTGTTAGTCTTGTTACCTGATACTTGCTTGGGGGTGATTGGGTCGTCTACAATTGATCTCGTTGTACGTAACCTTGTTCATCTACTATCGACGCACGCGTCAAGCTCGAGACGGCTTTTGCTGTGTCGTCTGTTACTTGAGTTAGGGAGCTTGGCCCTAGTGAGGTTGGTCGGACGAAAATTTCTGATTTCTGTTGTTCTTTTGACCCCCAATTCGTTGTCTGCTGGCGTCTCGCTCCATGGCTGAGAGTGTGAAAGTCCCTGCTTTTTTCCGGCAAATCCGCAGACTTTCTCTTCTTCCGAACCCGATTCATAGCCTTCGTGGATGTAGTGGATTGTGACTCTCCTCTGGATTCCGAAGACGAGGATGATGCTACTTAGCAGAAGAAGCTCTACAACTTGTTGGTGTTAGCTTTACCCGAGACGACGTTGCACCTCATCCGGAAGGTCGATCGGAAGAGTAAAGCATATGGCTTTCATGCTTGGCAAGCTTTGCTCCGTCGATTTAAGCACGATGGCGTTCACCGCCGCGGAGATCTATTGGATGCTCTGGACGAGAAACAACGTCAGGACGAAACTTGCGTGGACTTCTTCGGACTTCTTCACTCGTCTTCTCGATGTTCATGCGCAACTTGCTGGAGTCAACGAAGTGGTTCCGGACCGGCGCATCGTCATGAATGTCGTTCGGGGCCTGCGGCATGAGTATTCTACCATGACATATGCTCTGAATGAGCGCGACTCGATTTTGACATTGGACTTCGTTGAGAACCTTCTCGCTACCAATGGAGTGCGCATCGAGCGTCGCTTGGGCGAGCAGAAGGAGTCGGAGCCCGGAAAGACTGCTTTCCATGCAGTGTGTCATGTTGACAACTTGCGGACAATGCTGCAAGACTTGCATCGAGAGGTGGCGTACTTTAAGGGTGTCCGCGGAGAGAGCATAGCGAGAAATAACATGGGCAACGGAGGGCGACCAGCTGTCAAGGGTATTTGCTTTACGTGCGATGAACGCGGCCACCGGCGTCAAGACTGTCGGGTGAAACGGCCACCCCGGTTGAACACTGTTGATGCAACACCGTTCGGCCGGTATGTTGCTTTCCCCGCTATCATGTCGACCTCGATTTCCGACAGTGATGCTTTCTGGCGGCCACTATCAACGTGCCTCCCTACCTGCACGATGTGGAGCCTGGGTTGTGGCTCGTTGACAGTGCCGCTAGCCATCATATGACCAACGTCATGAGGGATTTCTTGGCCTATCGCCCGATTTCTCCGATTTGGGTGAAAGGTATCAATGCATATGCCAAAGGTGTGGGAAGCGTCCATGTCACACTGCGCTCCAAGGACGGCGACGTTGTCCCGGTCACGTTGCATGATGTCTTGTACGTACCGGATCTGGCAGCTCGAGCATCATCCAACCATTAGCATCGGTTTAGTGTCTCCCATGCGCGGGCACCGCACCGTCTTCGAGGACCCATGCGACGTACTTTGCGCCCATGCGCCACATGGTGGTGGTGTCACCATTCCCCTTCACCGTACCCATGGTCTTGTTTGGCTACCCACTTCGGATGTCCCGTATGTCTCTACCTCGCCGGCGATGGTACGACCCTCCAAGTTTTTGTGCCATCTTCGGCTTGGCCATTTGGGAGAGTCATGTATGGATCGGTTTGTGCAGTTGGGTACCTCCGGTGTGCATGTCAGTAAGTCGAATCACCTTTGCTTAAGTGAGACCTGCGCCTAGTGCAAGTCTCGTGTGGCGCGTATCTCGCGTATGGTGTGTGCGGATCTTGACCGTGTATTTCAGAACGTCGGCGTATACTTATTATGTGGTCCTATTATGGGCGTGGCTTCTTTTGGTGGCTGCTACTACAGCCTCGCCGTTACGGGCCCCAAGTCTCGCTTCGTCATGCATGGCGTATTGTGAACCAAGGATGAGGCTCCGCAGTCGTTTCGGCGGTTTTCGGCTATTGTCCGGGCTCTGGGTCACAAGATTGAGCACGTGCGACTTGACAACGACTCCGTCTTCATGCGGCGCGAATTTATGGCCGTGCTTGATGACCATGGCGTGCCGCACTACTTTTCAACTCCGTGCTCGCGCTGGCAACACGGTCGCATGGAGCGACAGTGGGGGACTTTGTTGCCGGCTCCCAAGTCCATGCTTCACACAGCGGGCCTTGACCGTTATTTTTGGAGTTTGGCCATCAACACTGCGGTGTACGTCCGCAACCGTGTTTTCTGTGAGGTTGCTGGTGGAGTGCCCTTCGAGCTGGTCACTGGTCGTTCTCTTGACCTAAGCCACCTCCGGGTCTTCGGCTGCCAGGCGTGCGTACATGTTGACAAGTCTTGCCGTCGAAAACTTGATGACCGGGCGTGGAAGGGCATCTTCGTGGACTATGCGCCGGACTCCCCAGTGTGGTTGGTGTATAACCCTCGCACACGCCGTGTGGAGCGCAGTCAGAACGTGGTGTTTGATGAGTCGAAATTTACTAGGTCCGTTTGCATGGGGAGGAGTCGTCGGCTGTCTCGAAGCCAACGCCGAATGATGACGAACTCCCATCGTTCATGACTTCTTCTGGGTTTCAGGATTCGGGGGAGCACGGGGATACATACGGAGACGTTGTTGAGCCAAACGACACAGAGAGCGGGAGTCAAGAGCATGGGAAGCAAGGTATTGTGCTTGGTGACCAAGATAGCGGGAGTTACGAGCCGGGGGAGCTTCTTTATGGCGATGGCGTTGCTTCGAGGCGCAGCACCTGGTACTCTCGACCTCCGGGGCAGTGGTGGATGGGCAACATTCGTTCTGGTGATGTTGCTGCCAACATGGCAAAGCCTCACCAGCCTCTAGAGTCAACATCATATAAGCAAGCACAGCGCAGTCCGGACGCCAAGCAATGGCGAGCGGCTATTGACAGCGATTATACGAGTTACTGATAACTCGAAAGACCTAGAAGCTACTTCTTGGACCTGCGGGGCGTAAGTTGGTGGACTCCAAGTGGGTATTCAAGCTCAAACGCAACCCTCATGACAACATTACTAGGTATAAGGTTAGGCTTGTGGCGCCGGGCTTCAATCAAGAGCGTAGCGATAACTACAACGATACTTTTGCTCCGACTATATAGGTTGCTCAACTACGGGTCATTATGGCTATGGCTGCACACTATGACTAGGAAATGGAACAACTCGATGTCAACACATGCTTTCTGGAGGTTGACCTCTCTGAGACAACCTACGTACGACAGCCTGAGGGTTACATGAGGCCATTGGATGAGAACGGCCAAGAGCAAGTGCGTTTGCATATGAGAGCACTTAATGGCTTGAAGCAAGCCCCACGGTACTGGAACAATACCATCACCACGTGGCTCGTGGAGTATGGTTTCCGCCACTCCAAGGTAGACCCTTGCATCTTCGTCCATGGCAGCGGCATGTGTCTCTACATCTTGGCCTTGTACGTTGACGAATGCATCTTGGCCGGTCATGGTGGAACCTTCATTGTCGGCTTTAAGCGGGCATTTGGTCGAAGGTTTAGTGTGCATGACTTGGGACCAATGGCATGGCTTCTAGGAATGACCGTGGAGCGTGATCGTACTGCGCGAGTCGTCAAGTTGGGTCAACGTCAATACATCTTAGACATGTTGGAGAGGTTCAACATGTCGGACGCTAAACTCGTGAGCACACCAATGGCACTTGGCTCTATGGAAGAGATCTTGCTTGACAGTGGCTCAACTTTGTCACTACCATAACATATAGATTCACGGACACACACACACTTTCACTCAAATACACACACACACACACACACACACAAAACGCATCATACAAAAATGTGCACACAGACTATTGTGTGTGTGTGTGTGTGTGTAGGTGTGTGTGTGTGTGTGTGTGTGCGTGTGTGTGTGTGTGTGTGTGTGTAAGTGTAGTTGCGTGTATGTGCGTGGTTTGTATATGGTGTGTTTATGTGTTGTGAGTGTGTGTATGCAATTGTTTAAGAGTGAGTATGTGTGCGTGTATGAGAGTGCGTGTTTGTATTTTTGCGTGTCTTAAAGTGTGTGTGTGTGTGTGTGTGTGTGCTTGAGTGAAAGTGTCTGTGTGTGTGTATGTGTCCGTATGTCTGTGTGCACATTTTTGTATAATGCGTTTTGTGTGTGTGTGTGTGTGTGTGTATTTGAGTGAAAGTATCATATGTGTGTCCGTGAGTCTTTGATCGGGAGTTTGCTATATGCCTCGGTGAGCACAAGGCCATACATCACCATGGCAGTCAACCACCATAGCCGACACATGGCGAAAGCGTCAGTGGTGCACTGGAAGCAGGCCAAGAGGGTGCTGCGATACCTGAAAGTGACATTGGATCGCAAACTGGTGTACGGTGGCGGGCGAGTGTCGGTAGCCTTGTAGGGTTATACCCATGCAGACTACGCAAGCGTTTTTTATTGCCGACGCCCTCGAATTGGGTTTGTGTTCATGCTCAACGGTGCGGCAATCAGTTGAAAGAGCCAACGCCAACATACGGTGGCATTTTCCACAGCGGAGGCGGGGTACATGGCGCTCAAAGTAGCAACACAAGAGGCCTTATTCGTGAGGCAACTCTTGGAGGAGATGGAACAACCTCAGGCCTCCGGGACTGTTCTGCACGAGGACAACTAGAGCTAGGTCGCACTCTACAAGAACACCATGACGACGGGGGACAGCAAGCACATCGACGTGAAGATGCACTTCTGCCGTGAGAAGTAGGAGATCGGCGAAATCGTGGTGAAGTATTGTCCGACAGAGGTGATTCTCGCGGATGCACTAACCTCTCCGTTTGGAGAGGACGCGGACGACGTCGCAGGGAGGGTAGTCGGACTACGAGGGAGAGAGGTATTCGATTTCGATGTGTGTGTAAGGCGGAGCAAGACGAGGGGCCGTAGTGGATCGAGGTCGTTTAGCGCCTAAGATAATTGGGGCTTGGGGCATTTGGTCCAAGTGCGGGAGGAGGAGTGGTATCCATGAAGGATCCATAATGGTGAAGGGGAGGTCGTGTTTGGAGGTGTCGAGGTGTGGAGGTAGAAGGGTAGGCGGTTGTGGATAGAAATTAGAAATTAGATTTTTTACAAGAAGTACCGATTAATCGGGTGTTGTCTCAAGGCATACCCAATACTGCCATCTAGGTCTTAGGAATAGGGTTTTACGCCGGGCGGGGTTTTACGCCGGTCTCGTTTTACGCGGGGGTCTCGTTGTCCACCCCTCTCCGTCGCCCGTCGGCACTAACAAAGTAATACAAATCATTCATGGACATATATGGTCTATCACTACGAAAAACAAATTAAAAACAGTTCGTCGCCATCTCCATGATGCGCGACCCAATCCCGCCGCTCGAGAGCGATGATCATCGTAGCTTGTAAGCATGTGTTGGTCGAGTCGGGCTTACTTGACCTAGGCTCATGTGTGGCTTTGGTCGTGCTGGAGTTGGGGGGAGGGGGGGGGGGGGAGTCACGCGAAAAGACCCCTCACTGAGGTCATCAAAGGCCCCGACTCGATCCACGCACACCCTCGTCCGAGATAATAGCCGCTCCTCCCGTCGTTGCCCTCCACCTAGCATAGGCTCTCCCCCCCCCCCCCCCCCCACTTCGGGACAAGGGGGAGAACACCGGAGCCACAAGTGGTTGCCGTTTGTCGCTCCTCCCGTCGCGCCTATCATGTCCCGGTCGGCTACCCATTATTTCCGGTTCCGGCTGATCCGTACAATACCGCCCGTACCCTCCCCTTGTGGTTTACGCTGCCAAGGGGTCGCCAATTTGGCATGCGTGTTTCACGATAACCCTTGCAAAGCGTCGAAGGCACTCCTATCGATGGCGGGTGTCCACGAGGGGAGAGGTTGGGTTAGAAAATCAAATTGGGGCTCCGACCTCAAAAGCTGATGGGCGCGGACATTTTAACCGAAACCCTCCGTACATATTTTTTTTCCGGCGGCGGCCGATCTAAAATCATCGCTGCCATACCGTGCCGCTCCTCTTGCCGCGGCTGTCTTCTTCGGTGATGGTGTCATGCTCCACCCCCGTGGTTGGGTATGCTCGACCCCATGAGCGTTGTTTCCCGGTTGCCCGCTGCCATCTCCAAAACCCGCATCCCGCCGCTGATCTGACGGTACCCTCCTCGCCAACAAATATTTCATAGACATATGTACCATATTAATAAAAACTCCTAAAAAAGTTCTGAAATATTTGATTAATCAACCACGGTACATTGCATTGGAGTTATGTCTAGCTCACAACAAAGATCTTGTTGTCGTAAATGGTGAGGGCACAATGCAATTAGTCCTCAAGGCTGAGAACAGTGTGCATGTTGGAGACATGTCGCATTATGGCGCCCCCTCTGGTCGACCATCGACTTCCTATGGTAGACTCTCACCTGCTCGGTCAGACATCTTCGTCTCGTCTAGTTGTTTTAGGGCTCCAAAACCACATGTGAGGTGCTACATTGGCTAGGCTAAGTTGGCAACCTTAGACTAATAGTAGAACCTAATCTTTGGATCTTATTATACAACGTAGAGCGAATTAATAAGATTGTCTTGGGAACAAGGTTTCTTACAATCTGGGTGTGGCGTAATTTTGGTATGTAACATATGTCTATGATTAATCTGGTACACAGACATCATGGGTTTTACCATGCCCATTACATGTTATTGTGTTTGGGATCATTGGGGTTACATGAATTACGTAGTCGATCAAAAACATTAAAGAGAAAGTCTAATGCGGGTGGGTACGGGCACGCGGCTACGGTCCCCACTAGAACCATGTACCATGTACCTTTGTTGCTTGTCTAACAGGGGGGCATGAGGATATAAACACTATAGCGCGAAGGCATGAGCGCTAGCCTTCCCTGTCTGGGTGTCTCGCCTCCCCCCCCTCCCCCCACCTGCTCTCGAGTCGATGGGGGACCACGACGTGGAGGATCGTTGCGCCGGGAGGGGCGGCGACGACTATAGGCGAGGTGATCGAGGCAACGGCCGGATCAACGAATAAATGCGCGAAGAGGGGCCTTCTACCAACATTTCTCCTCTTCTCTATGGCGCGACATGAATGACACAAAAGAAAGATAAGGTTGGCATGTCGGCGATTCGATTCCTAAGCGTTGGACTAGCCAACGCCTTGTCTCGGCGGGAGTAGGCCAAGAACGTGGGAGTCAAGTGACAGATTTATTTTGCTTTTTTGACAGCAAGTGGATTTTTTGTGTGCTTTTATATTTTTCCGATATCTATATTGTTATTACAGCTTACGCGGGCGGTCGTTTCAATCACTGTGGCTTAATAACAATTGCGTAACCCCCGACGTAACCCCCGGCACGTACTGCAGCATCGCGTGTCCCCGTGTGTACATGGGCGACAAACACCCGGTCACCCTTAACGCAAAACTCCTACTTCAAGGGGCGTGATTGCGTGAACATGGGTAGCGAGAGACTCCAGCCGGCCCCGTTAGTTGGCATTGTTTAAAACAGTTATCAATTTTGAAATTCTAAATCAAATTCAAACCATGGAACGATTTAAGGACATTGACTTAATGACAACATGCCTACGTGGATAACATCTTACGCGTTGTTGCACAAGGGTAGGTTCTCCAACCCAATCTTGGGGGCCCGCCGGCGGCGCAGCGGCGGCGGCCCCGGAGGGGGGTGAGGTGGCATGCCCGTCGTCACTCACCCTCACCTCCGCGTGGTGGGCGTTGGTAACCCTATAGCCATGCTAGGCTTGGCACGGTTAGGGGTTAGGCGAGGTGAAATCCAACAGATTCGATCCGCGCGATCATCAGTTGCCGGGAAGCCTCGGAACGGAAGGCTTGAAAAAATTGTTTGTACATTATTAGCACCAAGATCACCCGCTCGGCCCGTCCGATATGTTTTTTCGACACCCTATCCTCCTCATATATCGTCCCATTTGGGGACTGGGGCCTTTATATCACGAGCGTGTGAAGGCGAGGAGGGAACGGCCGGATCAACAATGTTGGAGCTTGCGGCGGCCGCCTGGATTAGCGCCAAGGTAGGGCGGTCGCTAGCAGTCGATTGGCCATGTGATCTTCAAGACTCCATGGGAGGGGAGTGACGACGTGGAGTAGGGACGAAGGCAATCGCAGTCGGAGAAACGACTCGGTTTGGCGGTGGCGATCCTTAGGATCAGCCGCCGCCGAAAAACCATGTACGGAGGGTTTTTTGGAAAATAGATAGTGTCCTTACGTGGCGCAGAGATTGTTGCCCTACCCTACTCCACGGATGTCCCGTATTTTCCCCAATAGAGATCGACAACATATGATAGGATACGGGAGTTGTTACCGTCATGTTTGCGAATGATACGAGTGGGCCCAATGTTTTTTGGGGAGGCGCGAGGAGGGTACGGGCGTAGCTATAACGCCGGATCTAAGGCAGCTAATCCGGAAGCATCACCATGGTAGGGCGCTCACAGGATGTCGACTACGTCGCCAAGCTACACCTCCCGGGGGGGGAAGTACGCCTTAGCGGCAAGGAGGATGGTCGCGACCGGGGGAGCGACACGATCTCGTGGCGATGACCCTAGGGGTCGGCTGCCGTCGGAAAACCCGACACGGAGGGTTATGAAAACACTTCCGCCGCCCGCGGCCCGTCGGATCCGGCTACGGTGACCAACGCTCCCTCTTTTGTTAACTAATAGCTCTCGGCATGACAAATACTTGAGAGTGTGGCCACGGGATAGTACGGAGGCCCACACTCAAAACATGAATGCCCGTTAGACGAGCGAACGGAGAGGGGAGGGTGCGGGCAATGGGCCGAGTGTTCGATTGGTACTTGGGTGTCAACACAGAAACTGCCGTCGGCTGGGACAAGATGGGGGAAATAGCATGCGCAGCGGCATGAGCGCTAACATTTTTTGTTTGACAATTTGGGACACTCCAACATGTCCTCGAGGCGAAGGGGTCCCAGACCAGGTGGTGCCACGTCGAAAGGAGCGGCGGTGACCTTGAGGCGGGGCGCACGGTATGCGACGGCGGGGCGCCCGCCGGCGGCGCAGCGGCGGCGGCCCCGGAGGGGGGTGGGCTCGCATGCCCGTCGGCACCTACCTCTATCTCCACGCGGTGGGCGATGGCAACCCCGTAGCCGTGCCAGTCCAGGCACGGTAGGGGGCTGAACGATGTACCGACAGCTGCGATCCGCGGGATCAACAGATATCGGGCAGCCCTGTACGGAGGGTTTTGGAAAAAACATACTGTCCGTACACCAACACAGGGATCTCCCGCTCGGCTTGTCCGATATGTTTTTTCAGCAACTAAATACTCACAGATACTCTCCCGTTACGGCGGGAACGATGTCTGCTGTGAGGTGCTACTTTGGTTAGGCTAAGTTGGCAACCTTAGACTAATAGTAGAACCTAATCTCGGGATCTAATTATACAGCGTAGAGAGAATTAGTAAGATTGTCTTAGGAATATGGTTTCTTACAATCTGGGTGTGGCGTAAATCTGGTCTGTACCGGTCTCTCTCCCTCGACCAGTAAGTCCCCGTCATAAATATTCACGCCTCAGGTGTTCTAGAAACAGCCTTAGAACGTGTAGCTTGTGCTGTGTGCTAACTAAACCAAACTATTACTAGTGATACAAATTATCTGAGATTATTTGTACCGTCTATCTAACGTTATCGCACAAGCTCTCAGAGCTATCTAGAAAAGAACTATCTAGAAGAGATACTGCTAGTAACTCAGTATTGTCTAGGGAAAGTACGGCGATACAATGGTACTCCGTGATGACAATAAAAGAGTCTCTGAATATCGCTAAGATACAAGTACCATTTAGAGGAAATAATTAATGTCAGATACTAGCACTTAGCTAAATGGGCTAGGATATGAAACACTCTACTCCCCTCCTTAAGCACCACCGTCCTCGCTGTGCAGTACTCAGGGTCTTGGTTTCTTGGGGGTTCTTGCAGGCCAGCGATTGCGAAATCTGACAAAGTCAGGGGTGCCAAAAAATTCTAGATAAACATCCGTTCGAAGAAATTCGGAAAAGATGTTTAAGTGGTTGACTCCTCGCATGGGTTCCCAAGTGTCCTCGCTAGGTACGTTGAACGGTGCTGCCTAGCGGACCTTAAAGAAAAGTCCCGTGCCGTTGGAGTTAAAAGCCACGTCGAGTATTTGATCGACTTCAAATCGCTTCGCATCGTGCACAATCGGAACTGGCTGCGCACTGTTGGCATTATCTGAGTCTGAATTCCATTTCTCCATTAGACTGGCGTGTACAACATCGTAAATCCGTACTCCAAGGGGTAGCTTAAGCCGAAATGCAACCGGGGAAACTTCCTCCGTAATGAGAAACGGTCCAATGTAGCGGTCGCGTAGTTTAGAACATGGCTGTTGTACAAACCGTGGATTTGTCGCCTTGAGCTTAACTTTGTCACCAACTGTAAAAGGTACTGGTAACCGGTGCCGATTTGCAGCATCTTGCATGTGTGCATGGGCTGCTTTGACGCAGTCGTGGACAAATCTGTGCGTCTCGACCAGAATCTTTACTTGCTCCGGTAAAGTACGGCTAGGCTCGTTATCTTCAAATGTAGCCGTCGTTGGAGATGTCGGCTCGAATCCTAGCGTCGCCTTAAATGGAGACATAGTCGTTGACGTAGAAACCGCTGCGTTGATCGCGAACTCCACGTTGGTAAGGTGTTGAACCCAGTCGTCGTGCAAGGGGTGCACATAGCATCGTATAACTTGCTCCCATGTCTGGTTTACTCGTTCAGTTTGGCCATCTGTCTGGGGATGATAGCTCGTAGAGATATTAAGCTTGGTGCCAACAGCCCTAAATAGGGTTTTCCGTAAGTCGCTCATAAACCGGGGATCTCGATCGGATATGAATTTCCGTGGTGAGCCAAAATGCCGAAAGACAGCGCGGTGCATAACTTTCGCTAATTGTTCCGCTGTAATCGTTTTCGTAATTGGCTCGACAATCGTCCGTTTCGTAAGCATACAAACGAATACCACCACAGCATCATACCCATCGCACTCAGGAAGGTCCGTAATCAGGTCAAGCGATACATGCTCAAAGGGCCTGGTCGGTACCTCGTGCGATTGAAGGAGTCCATAGGGCTTGTGTCGCGCTGCATTGTTGCGTTGGCAGGTAACACAGTTGCGTACATAATGTTGTATTGTCCGCTTCATGTTAGGCCACCATTACGTCCGGGTCACTGTTGCAAGTAGTCGAATAATACTTGGGTGTCCCGCGGTCGGTGCGTCGTGTAGTTCGTACATTACTCTTGATCGCAATGTAGAGACGTTCGGCACATACAGTTTTGTCCCGTAGGCGTACAAGAGTCCAGTTGATTGACGTACCAGCCAGGTAGGCAGAGATTTCCGGGTAAGCAGGTATTTATCCGAGTCATAAGCGTTTTGATTTCCGCATGAAGTCCATAGTCAGGATGTAACCGGGATTCCAGGGAAAAAATCTCCGCGTGTAACTCGCATTCTCCTTCGTCGTTGGTCCAATTGCGTAACAGTTGCAGCTTCTGTAATGAGTCCTTCAGGTGAGGTCGGCGAGACAGAGCATCTGCATGGTTGACTGCTCCCTTCTTGTACACGATGTCCATCTGTCGCTGGTAAGGTGCTAAAACTTGAAGCCACCGCACTTGTCGAGTAAACAAATCGCGCTGCCGAAAGAAGTGTCGCAACGTGTCGTGGTCCGTAATTTCTGTAAATCCCGCAGCACCATCTAAGTAGCAACGGAATTTTAGTAGAGCGTCGCGGACTGCCAGTAGCTCTTGTTCGTGGACATGGCAGTGTACCGCATGCTTGATAATCTTTCGAGCATGGTACGCAACATGTTGTAATCCAATACCTTGGTCTTGTAACAACACAACTCCTACAGCAAATCCAAAAGCATCCGTGTACATAGTGTACCTTGCATTAGGAGAAGTGTCAGGAATTACCAAGACTGGTGCACGTACCATCGCGCCTTTAATTTGCTCGAATGCTGACTGGGCTTGAGGGGTCCAGCGAAATTCCGGTGTCTTCTTGGTCAGATCCGTTAATGTGGTTGATAGGGTTGCGAATTTGTTGATAAATCTCCGGTAATATCCAGCAAGTCCAAGAAAACCACGTACTTATGTCACAGATTTCGGCCGGGGCCAATTATGTACCGCCTCCACCTTGTCGGGGTCCATTCGGATCTGTCTAGCTTCCACCACATGTCCCATGAAGTTGACGCTCGATCGTCCAAAGTAACACTTAGAGAGTATGATATGCAACTGGTGTCGCTGCAGCTCGTACTGAAATTGAAATTGAAATTGTTTACAACATGTACCGTATGCGCCGGTTTTTCGCCAAAAGGCCGTATGCGCCGGCTGCTGTCTCTGGGCCCTCCCAACTATGCCATACCGGGAACTTACAAGTCAGGGCTAGACCGTGAACCACCTATGTCCAACCTCTCCAAGGGTGTTCGGGGGTTTTACTCCCCACCGGGGAGGGTCTGATGCGGGGTGATGGTGGTGTGCATTCATGGGCGTGCAAAGGGGCAATGTGCGGAGGCGCGGCGGGAGGTCGTGCGGGACTTGATGCGGTATATGAGTAGGAGGTGATGCAACCATTGGAAAGTATGCGTATGGAGTTGTGCAAGAATGCGAGACGTGTCGAGGCGTGCTTTGGAGACGAGTTTGTCAGGAGGGTAAGTGCGGGCGGTGAGTAGGGAGGTGAGACTCGTGATGGTGGAGGAGTGCGGTGTACCTCTGCGGCTCATGACGATGGGAAGGATGTCAACCACTGTGCCTGGCCAGTGGCTGCGGATGGCGTTTGCAAGGGGTGTGTATTTGGCACGTATGAGGTTAGCCGTGTGGGAGAGGTTATTGTCCGTGCAGTACTTCCATTCCCCTATCTGAATCTTTTTTATGGATGCGTAACGTCGGCGACCGTTTGAGTGACCCACGAATTGAGGTTCGAGGATGCGGATGAAGTCGGGTTTGTGTGCGGGGGGTCGTAGCGCGGGGGGGAGAATCTCAGGTGGGAGGACGGCGGGACACGAGGTTAGGGAATCGGGCGAGAGACCTTCGTCAGCAGCCACAAGGCGGGTGGGCATGTGGGTGGGGTGAGGTGGGTGGCAGTCAAGTGGAGTGTGGGCAGGAGTGGGGGAAGCAAATGATTTTATGGGTTTGTTACCGAAGTTTGCAGTGATGGTCTCCCAACGACCTCCGTTGTGGCGCTCCATGAGAGAGAGAAGGAGTTGTAGCGCGCTGTTGTGTCGGTCCTGTCTTAGGCCATGCATGGTGGGGCAGTTACCGGCCATGTGGCCGTTGCTAGTGAATTGGCCACATAGGGGGCAGCGCAGGGTGGGGTTATGAGTAAGAAGGCGGGTGTTGTTAGCTCCCCACATGAATTCTTGCTTGTGTGTGAATTGGATATTTGTGAGGGTTGAGTGTTTTTTGTGGAAAGAGAAATCGGCGCCGTCCTCCGCGGCGCGGGCGAGGAGGGCACCGTGTTTGGTTGATTGCTAGAGGGGCGTGTGTGTGTGTTTGGTGCTGTAGGTGTGTGCGTCAGCTTTGAGGTTGGTGTATCTGTAGGGTAAGGGGTCCTGTAGCTCTCGTAACACGAGTCGAATATGCTCGAGGTGTCTGTCGGCCGTCTTACTGTAGATCAACACGTCGTCCAAATATACCACGCAGAATTTGCCAAGATACGTGGCCAAAACTCGATTCATCATCGCTTGGAATCCAGCTGGGGCGTTACAAAGTCCAAAGGGTAGAACGCAGTACTCGAACAATCCGTAATGAGTTCGGAATGCTGTCTTATGTATGTCGCGCTCCTTCACTCGAACTTGGTGATAGCCCTTATACATGTCCAGCGTACGGAAATAATGAGCCCCATATAGCGAGTCGAGTAATTCATCAATCCGGGGTAACGGTGTTCGGTCTTTCCTCGTAAGGTCGTTGAGTTTCCGATAGTCTACGCACATACGCATGGTACCATCCTTCTTGCGTACAAATAAAATCGGGGCACCGTACGGAGACTTAGACGGACGAATCCAGCCTTTTGCGAGTAAGTCTTGTAACTATACTTGAACCTCTCGGAGCTCTGCTGGTGACATACGGTACGTTCGCTCCTTAGGTGGCTCATCGCACTCCAAGTTAATCTCGAAGTCGCACTCGCGAGTTGGCGGTAGACCGTCAGGCTCCTTGATGATGTCCGTAAACTCATTCAGTGAATCTCGTAACGAAGTCGTCCACTCATGTTGTTGATCAATATTGATGTCGTCGACCACATCTTGTACTTCTCGTAGTCCAATCACGAAGAGGTCTGCTGGTTGTTGCCTAAGCAACTTAACCATCGCATCCGCCTCCAAGTGATGTACTGCCACAGGTACGGTGTACTCGTCGCCAGACACCATAGCTTTGCCAGTTTTACGGTCGCGAATCGTTTTAGTACACCAATCTATATCCGGGTTGACGGCTTGTAACCAAAGTTGACCGAGAATGATGTCGACTTTATCCAATTCTGTCATAATTGCGTCCAAACGTATATCCAGGGTTCCTACTGTAAGCACTTCATTCCGTAGTCGCTGGCGAGTCGTAGTTGTACTACCATCTGCCGATTTTATTCTGTATTTCTCTCCAGACACCGTCGGAATGTGATGCTCCCGTACCCACTCAGCCTTGCAGAAATTTCCCGAAGCGACAGAGTCAACCAAAATACGGCATCGATGTCCGCGTAAGGTGCCTCCCAACACAAACAGACTTGTTCTAGACCGGGTTGTGGATACGTGCAGCGTCGCAGGAACATTGTCTTCTAGTCGGACGTTCTTGTTCATCCACCCGTCGATCGGTTTTCCAAAAGTCTCGTAACGAAGAGGGAACTGCTGATCTCCACGAACTAGATAACCCGTACGCCGTGCCGAAATTAATTCCTTCTAGGTAGCTCATACTGCCCGAGAAGTTGACGTAGCGTCCGGTATCGATCCGGGTCGAACGCGAGCAATATACACGTAGCGCTTATTCTGTCCGGAAGACTCCGTCCCTAAAAGGCGTAAATTTGTTTCGCTCACCTTAAATCCAGTTGTCTTCGTAAGAGCTCGCACTGTTGTGCATTCCGGGGTCACGTCTTCAATCTCCCGCTTGCCACCAAGAAACCAGACCATGCCAATATCCTCTTTCGCAGGTGACACTCGTCGGCCATCGGTAACAAGAGTCGTCGAGTGAGTCTAGTAGGTCTTCGGGGGGTTTTGTAGGTTCTGAGGCAGAAATCGAACTCGATCGTTGTCGTCGACGTAGACTTTCGTCGTCCATCTTGTCGGTCCAACATCTTGCCTTCTTCTATTCCGTCATTCGTAGGGCAGGTAAGCACATGTTCTTTCGCCGCCAGCTCGTCGACAAGTCGGAAATTTCGCAGCAGCTTGAACCATGGGTTTGCCCTCCATTTTGGAACCACTATAACCGCTCTCATGTGGGGATGGAGCAGTGTACTCCGGAAATAATGGCCAAAAAAATCTCCTAATTCATTAAATGGCGCATTTAGCCAAATTCTCCGGTACTTATGTAAATCTCTCTCTTGAAATGGGCGCGCCGGACAGCAAAAATCCTCCGCCACTTGAGAATTAAGTCCGTCATTATCGCTAGCTCCATCTAAGTCGAAAGGTCCGTAGGTCTGAGAGTACTTCCGGAAATACTCCCTATTCATCATCCAATCGCTAAAGTCCTTGTTCCAAAAGAGTGCCGTCAATGTCGTTTGAGGTAACGGGTTTCGTACTTCTTCTGTCTCGGTCTCTTCCTGAGTCGCTGAAGGAGACGAAACCTCATCATGCAGCTTGCCGCGAGCTGCCGACTGAGGTCTCACTTATCCGGCCGGGATTTTCTCGTTTTGTCGTTCTTCTTGTTCTTTCTCTGTGGGCAGTCGATAGCGATGTGTCCCTTCTTGTGGCAAATGAAGCACTCGCCCTCCTTCTTAAATCTGTCGACTTCCTCTTGAGTGAGGCGTCTAATCTTGTACAGCTCCCGCGGCTTCTCTTCGGTCGCGCCATGCGAATCGTCCTCCGACTCACTGTCGAACTCCTCCGCTGCCTCTGAAAAGTCGTTGTCTTCTTCGATGGCGTTCGGCCGGCCTGTTGAACGTTGGGTCGTCTCAATCTTGGTCTGCGCTGCCTCCGCTCGCAGGGCTGCTTGAATCGCCTCGTGTAGGGTCTTATAGTTTTTCAGGGCAACCTCCTTATGAATCGAGGGTCTCAGACCGCGCTGGAAGTCATGTACGTCATCTTCTTCATGACGGTGAGGAAGCTCCAATAATTGTTCTCGGAAGTAGTTCGCATACTTCAGGACCGTGGTTTTCTGTCGCGCCTTGTCCAAATTCAATCTCGCTTGTTCCGCCGGTGTTCTTCCGCAGAATTCCTGAATTAAGGATTTCTCCATCTCAGAAACTCCGGGAAATCCTCCACCGACTTCATCTCTAGTCTGCGCAACTTGGGAGTACCACCACTTCGACAGCGGGCCTTCCAGAAAGCCGGATGCCCAGTACACTCCTCTTTGCTCTTCATGGTTAACGATGTGATACCGTAGATACCCTCGTGCATGTCGGAACCAGTTTCTCAGCTCGTTGATGTTAGTTGTAGCGATGCTCTTGATCTTGGCTAGTTTGACATCGTTTGGCATCACGCTCGGCATCTCTCGCGTCCTCTCCGATCTCAATTGTTCTCCTCGAAGAAAATTCTCCGTCTCTCGGCTTATGTTCACTCGTCCTTCAGAATGTCTGAAACCGTTGTCGACGTAGTCACGAAGTTGAGATAGCTCAATCGAAAAAGTGTCAACTCGGTTGCTTAGACGTTGTAGTATCTCGGTGACGTGTATCGACATAGGTTCCATCGTGGGACTCGATCCTTCTCGCACTGCTTGTCTTCCACCATCTGTCGACGTCGGATGTGTGTACCCAAAAGGCGCCCCCTCTGGTCGACCACCGACTTCCTCTTGTAGTCTCTCTCCTGCTCGGTTAGACATCTTCGTCTCGTCTAGTTGTTTTGAGGCTCCGAAACCACGTGTGAGGTGCTACTTTGGTTAGGCTAAGTTGGCAACCTTAGACTAATAGTAGAACCTAATCTCTGGATCTAATTATACGACGTAGAGAGAATTAGTAAGATTGTCTTAGGAACAAGGTTTCTTACAATTTGGGTGTGGCGTAAATATGGTATGTACCGGTCTCTCTCCCTCGACCAGTAAGTCCCCGTCATAAATATCCACGCCTCAGGTGTTCTAGAAACAGCCTTAGAACGTGTAGCTTGTGCTGTGTGCTAACTAAACCAAACTATTACTAGTGATGCAGATTATCTGAGATTATCTGTACCGTCTATCTAACGTTATCGCACAAGCTCTCAGAGCTATCTAGAAAAGAACTATCTAGAAGAGATACTGCTAGTAACCCTGTATTGTCTAAGGAAAGTACGGCGATATAGTGGTACTGCCGTGATGACAATAAAAGAGTCTCTGAATATCGCTAAGATTCAAGTACCATTTAGAGGAAATAAATAATGTCAGATACTAGCACTTAGCTAAATGGGCTAGGATATGACATTTGCGGATTGTTTTTTGACGAGGAAGGGTACGGACGGATTAGCGGTGGGACGAGGGTGTTGAAGCTGGCGGCGGACAACCAGGGAGCAACGCTAGGGCACGGCGCTCGCTAGCAGCCGCGAGCCCTTCAACAACTTTAATAAGTCTGCCCTGGGGGAGTGGCCTGAAGCTACGCAGGAAGGAGGTGGGTCGCGGTCGGAGGAGCGGCACGGTCTTGTGGCGGCGATCCTTAGGATCGACCGCCGCCGGAAAAACCCGGTACGGGGGGCTTTTGGGAAAATATTCCCGTACCCACCATCTTTTGAGGACCGGCGACTCGATCCATGTGTTCTACCAACCCCTCCCCTAGTCGGTACCCGGCTATCGATAGGCTGCCTCAGACAGTGTGCCTAGGGTTTAAGGGTTATCGTAACGGCACATTGCTCATAAAGGGGGCCCCCCTAACAACGTGAACCACCGGGGGAGGGCAAGGAAGGCCACATCGCGATCTGATAGGTGTTGTAAATAGACGGAACAAGGACATGGGACAAGAGAAAATCTGGCTCGGGGGCAGGAGATCCAGCCGGACACCGTCTACAGCCTAGTTATTTCCTCTTCTCAGCCCCCGAAGGAGGAGAGAAGACTAGGCTAGGTGGCGAGCGGCGTCGGGAGGAGCTTCTAATACCTCGGGCGGGGTTGAGCACGGATCGAGACGGGACCGACGACGACCTGTGCGAGGGGGTTTTTTCACCTGCCTTTCCCCCCTAGCTCCGGCACGACCGGAGCCGCACACGAGCCGAGGTAAGGCACGTTCGCCTCGACCAACTCACGCTGACCAGCCTCGCTGATCAGCATCCCCGCAACGGCTGGAGCTGGCCGCGTATCGTGGAGACTAGCAACACTTTTTTATTTCATAATGTATCCAAAAAAAAAACGTATAGATAAAAAAATAATGAATACATGGATAAGCGTATGTTTTAGACGGTATCGTCACTGCCAATGGAGAGGTTGGGATCAATGCTTCACGGTCTATCTTCAGGTTATAAGTCCAAAACTAATTGGCGTTGAACGGGGGGCCCAGAGATAGCAACCGGTTTATACTGGTATTGTTGTAAACAATATCAATATCAATTTCAATTGCGACGGCGGGATCGGCGAGCGGCTACATGAGCAGGTTTTTTGCAAGCCTTTCCTCTCCTACCTCGTGCAAAACTGAAGTCATGCGGGAGCTAGACGGGTGGTCCGTCGCCCCTCTCGAACGCCGATCGACCTAGGCCGATCGGCACCCCGGTTCAATGTGAGCGGGCCGTGCATCTTTAAGGTCTAGCAGCAGCTTTCATTTTGCATAATTGACAAATGGATTTATTTTTAGATATGGATTTTTTGATTACAAAAGTATTTATGGTGTTACAACTTATGTGGGGGGTCTGTGGAAATTACTGCGATTTATTACAGATTTTAACCTCCGAGGAACGTCGGCACACACATGGGAGAGAGGTGTGTCGACAGTTGTACCTAGTCGAAGAGTACCGGCCTAATATTTGCTTTGAAGTGTCCTCAATGGCTGAGCAATTTATGCCCGCTAGACAACAGCCTGTCCAACTTATTGGCATTATTGTAAATCATTGTCATTTTCACTTTCCAATATCGCGAGTTGAGAAAATTGCCGCATGCATGCATGCAAAGATTTGCATGCAAGGAAAATAGACCGCGCTTTTGCGTTGTCGCACAATCGCATATGCAAGCAACACGTTGTCGAGTGATTGACATGCACAACTAGTTATCAAAACCTTCAACCGCCACTACCCTAGATTGCTGCCCCCTGAAATACCTTTGTGGTGAGTGCATCTTGACTTATCTTCTTTGAGACCGTTGTATCGTATACGCAGACAACGACGTTATATGACCGAGCACGGCATGGAGAGCGTGTCACAGCGATTGCGCACATCTCCCTTTGTACGTAATAATTCCAACACTTAAGCAGCAACTTAGTACTTGGAGCAAGAATGCCAAACATTGGACCACTTAAGCCAAACACGCTGATAATCATTGCGTCAAGGACCACTTTTGAACCCCGGTAGCCATGGGTAGCCATGGTCACCGATATATGCATGTAAAAGACCGAAATTGAACCCAGTCGTGTTCGAAAGTTTGTAGTTCAATTTGTCCGAGTATAATATGGTCAAAGAGAATATGAAATGCAACAACGAGGATCTATGCCGATGCGAAGTAAAGCCATTTCGTGAGAGGCGTTGCCACTACGTAGTTTAGGCAGATGCGCTGTCCCCAAATCAAGTGATAACAAAGTAGTACGTCATAGACTAACCCGTTATTTTTTGCTGGATGGCATCTCGCATAGCTAGAAGTATATGACGAGTTGTGAATTATATGCTTTTGCGTGCAAGGGTGGAGATGATAAGAGATTACGGGCGTCCGATGGTGATTGTATGTCACACGGCGATGTTCGATATGCCACTGATTTCTTTGAGACGTCCCGTAGTATGTGGATTCCAAGTCACGATCGGAGGAGCAGCAAAGATGACAATTTACAATTTGCGTTCTTTTGCTAGGCGTGGAAACTCCGAGATATACTGTGCGGGTTAAGAATTAATAATTGGCAACGGGAAGCGAAATATCACGTTCACACATGTCGGCGTGCAGTGTGGGAAAATACAATCCGGACCAATTGCGAAGAAACGAAGGACCCCGCTAGTGTCATCAAGGGATTGTTGCGGTGTACATTGGGCATTTGTAGATGCAATTGACTTGATCAAACAAGAAATTTACGCATGCCGCCATATACATGAAATAAGCACTCTCTGATGGCTTCCTTGGCAAGTTTGTGTCGTTTGTGGCACCATAGATAGTCTTCACAATTTTTTTCCAAAGTGTGATGGATACTTCTCGCAAGCATAATATTTATCGCCGGTAACTAATGCAAGCAAAATATCCGAGCCGGTGGTTGTGGTGTTCATGAGCATTGAATTATGGATGCGGCAAAAAAGCACAAGTGAGTGGCCAAGGACTCCAGAGGCAAACAATGCATGCGAATAAGAAATGTGTTGTTGGGGACTTCGAATGTCGTCAAAATGTTTATCAAGTCAATGCCTGCAAGTGATAAAACGCAAGATAACACCACAGAAAAGTGCACATTTACATAATGCATAATTCAGAAATTACATACGCGATTTGGATTACTGCACGTATATAAACACCGGTATAGCTAACTCAAGATATAAAGTCCCGCATAGAAAGGGAACGGCCTAGACAAAAATATCGGCAACGCCCTATCGTATATCATGGGAATGATAGTATCATTTCCTTCTCCATCAACAGCAAATTTAAGGAGACTATATGGAGTCGTAAGGGCTACCATTTCCATGTCAAAGCTTGCTCATCCGACGGCATATTCAATTTTTCAATGCCTTATTTAGTCAATTCTTGTATTACGCAAATGTGATTATTTAAGGAATGTGTAGTTGCCTGGGCGTTGAGGAATTGTCAAGAAATAACACGGCCGTACTTGGTGGATATGCTCATATTAAACGCTTGTTGTAAACGGACTGCGTGCTTTGAACGTGCGTTATTTGTTCATATATGGTCAAATATGCGGAGTTTAACACACATACTAAAGAAATGTTTTTAGAGATGGCGATTTGTTTGACTTGATATTGACAGATTTTTGTCATATTCCGCTATACATTTAACAAAAAGCGTTTCTTGCCTGTCTGTGGCACATTAAGCAAACGCGAAGCAAGCTCTCTGCCCCTAATATCAACGAGTTGAAGCATCACTTGAATTGTGTGATGTGCGCGTCGTCATGCCGCGAGGGATGTTGTAGCTGTTGCGATCTTTTGAAGTTATAGCTCCAGGCCAATACTCGTTTTGCTGGGGTTGTGACATACCGAATCATGCTAAGGGCATGAAATATACCTATTGCGTCTCAATCGGGGTCTCATCGGCCTATTACAGCCTCGAGGAGATTGAAGAATCACCTGAGTGAGCTCGAGATATCTGCCTTGGGGGAATACTACTACAAATATCTGTATTGCATTGAGGTTATCTAGTTGAGACACCAGTGCCCATTACAGCTCTTGCAGTTGCTCTCCGAATCTCCACACCATCCTTGCGCATACCTTCCGCTGCATCCCGTATTCCAGTGGCATCTGTGGGGCGTCGGTGTTGTGGGGGGGTGCGTGGTAGTTGGAGCTGGCGGTGGCGCAGGTATCACGGCGGGCTGGCACCAGACACCTCCGCAAGAGCCACACACCATGCCACTCCGTGAGCACCAGCCACTCCAAGCTTGTCCAGTGCAGTCAGGGTAGGCACAGTAGTTCGTGGTGGGGGGAGCGGGCTGAGGGTTAGGGTCAGCTGTGGGCTGAGGGGTAGGGTCAGCAGTAACTTGGACTGTAGGGGCATGTGTGAGCTGAGAGGTAGGGGCAGGCGTTGGTTGAGAGGTATGAGCAGGCGTGGGCTGGGGTGTCGGGACAAGTGTGGGCTGAGAGGTAGGGGCAACAGTTACTGGGAATGTAGGAGCAGGTGTAGGCTGAGGGGTAGGAGTAGGTGTAGGGTGAGGTGTCGGGGCAAGTATGGGCTCAGGGGTAGGGGCAGCGGTTGGCTGCACTGAAGGGGCAGGTGTGGGCTGAGTAGTAAGGGTAGATCGTGATGGGGTGGTGGCAGGTGTGAGTTGAGGACTCGGGAGAGGTATGGGTGACGGGATGTGGGCAGGAGTTCTGACAGGTTTTGAGCACCACGTTCCACCGCAAGAAGCACAGCTCAGCTCGCTTCTTGAGCACCAGCCCGTCCATAGTGAGTTTTCGGGAGAGCATTGCTGGTAGGTGCAATAGCTTTCACTTGGGGGTGCTGGCTGTGTTGGGTTTCGAGTGGAGGACGGAGTCAAGGCGGGTATAGATGCTTGAGTGGGAGATGGGGTCGGGGCTGATGTCGGAGGCTGGGTGAGAGCTGGGGTCGGGGCTGGCGTGGGGGGTCGAGTTGGAGATGCGGTAGGTAGGGGGATGAGTAACTCGGTGGCTACCAGGGCTGAGTCCATGTCAAGGATCATCCCAGAAAGGGTGATGCCTTTCAGCGCTGCACTGGCTCTACCAAAGAACATGAGGCGGCCCTTGATGGTGTAATGGGGGAGATTTGGGGCACGCGACCTCAGGAGCGCGGCGGCACCGGTTACAAGCGGCACCGCCATGGAAGTACCCGTTAGCTTCTTATAACCCCCCAAGTGCATTGGGAAGGTTGACCAGATGTCTGTGCCTGGGGCCGCCCTGGTAATACCACACTTATGTCAGCACGGCTCGCCAACACAGCTGGCAACGGGTCAAGCATACTCTACAATGATATCCAATGGTTGCGAGGAGTGGGCATACATATCGACTGAGTAAATTCCAAAGTTTGAGGAAGCTCTCAGTCTATCCCTTTGATCAGAGTTTGCGACAGAGAGGACGACGCCATATGGGTATGAGGCCGGCCAGTGTGCGCTGTTTGCGTTGTCAATGCTCCGTGCCCCGTTCCCCGCAGCTGCGACGAAGAGCTGATCCGCATAATGGGCCTTGATCAACATCGATTCAAAGGCCCTCGACGAGGACCCCTCCCATCCCCACGAGTTGGCAGTGATGTCCGCACCGTTGGAGAGTGCGTACTCCATGCAGACGATGGCATCAGACAGCCAGCTGCTTCTAGGCCCCATGAAGCGGCACCCCATAATTTTCACGTTGTTGTTGTCACCAATAGCGCCAACGATGCCTCTGTCGTTGCCTCCTTTGGCGGCGATCGTACCGGCCACGTGCGTGCCGTGTCCGTCCTCATCGACGAGCGCGCCATTGCGAGCAATGGCGTCAATGCCGTGAATATCTAGGCACACCAAATACCATGTGTCAGTACGCATGCCAATTTAGTAAGTGAAAGAGACAAAGACTATAACTATCTAGATCTCAGAAAGTGTTTGTTGTTAAATGTAGAGTTTGTGGACCAACTCAAAACATGTGCAACGAGAATCATTTACCGCACCGTCGACATAGCCGTTGCCGTCGTCATCATGGCCAGGACGGCCATTAGCCTCCGCTTCATTTACCCAAAGATTAGGAAGGAGATCGGGATGGGTGCTATCAATTCTGGAGTAACAGCCGGTGTGTCGTCAGTCGTGCGTCTGAGTTAGAACTGAGGCGAGCGCCTTCACCCCTTCAGCTTCGGTAACTGTCCAATCGAGTGTACTTTGGAGGTTTAATCTTACCCTGAGTCGATGACGCACACCACGACATCGTCAGTTTCGCGACGCCGTAGGTCTTCCCAGGCCTTCGGTGCCTTGGCTCTCTCTAGGCTCCACATAACATTCGGGTCGTACAGGTCGGAGCTTCCCGATGAAGAGGACTCGGCGCCGCGGTCGTCATCGTCGTTACTGTCGAGAAACACACGGCGGTCGAGCTCAACGAACTCCACCTCTTCGTCCGCGTTAATCTCAGCCAGTACGGCGTCCAGTTCCTCCGGCTCCAGTGGAGCTCTAAGCTCGAGTAGCTCTATGTCGGCTCCAACGCCCGAGCCGAGTGAGCGCGTGAGGCCCCCGTGACGCGTCCTCGCCGCCTCGCTAGAGCCCTCCTTGAAACCAACGATCAACCTCACTCCTTCCTGCTCCACCGTCTCACTAAATACCAGGGTTATAGTGCCAGCGATAACCAGGGTCGTGAGCAATACCGTAACCGGACCCATCGCGAGGGTGGTGCGTCGCAATGGTCGCATGCTGGCGACTGTAAAACTACGCGCTGCGCTGACGACCCGAATAGTAAAGAGACGCTTCGCCTTTTACCGGTGTACCACTGTACCCTCGCTGGGCCGGAACGATCAAACGTCTGCGGAGGCGAGGAAATCGAGATAGACTAAATTGGAGCGGTATTTGACCATGCAGAGGGGGGGCTTATATGATAGTGGCGAACGCTACGTGATTCACGCGGCATTGTGGCGGCTTGTGGAGGCGCGTTGCAATAATGTAACGCTGATGGCGCATGTCGGCAGAAGGCTTGCCGCGCACCGTACAAGCGACGACAAACAAGCAGTAACTACAGGTACAGGTACAAGCGACGAGGTGAAACTCCAACACTGGCCTCGTGTGGGGTTAGCGCAGTACGGTACGGTTCTCGTACAATGGTACGTAATGGACTCACACGAGCGTCGCCTACCCGGCCGGGAGCATGATCGATGTTGAGTTGAGGTTTGCTTGTTTCGAACTTCTGCTCTCAGTCATGCTTGCAAAACGCCGCATGTAGAGGGTGCCGGTGCGGGTTCCCTGCCAGTCCCATATCCCGGGGGCGCAAAAAAAAATAAAAAAATAGCATGCAACGAGCAATAATCGCTGATCATGAGCGCACTGGCGAGGTTTCTTGAATTAAATATTAAATACTTTTTTACAAAACACCGTGTAAACTGGAAACCCCCAAGTACAGAATGACATTATACACTCTTTCACAAAAGTCCGGACATGCATTATGTTTAACATAAGCTAGTCAAGAACACGCTCCCCTCTCACCACGTCAAGCACGACGATACCCGGGCACCACTCAGTTGTAGGAGAGCCGAGAAGCAACCAGTAAGCCGTCATCCGGGTGGTTAGACCTCAGCTTAAAGCGGGTGTTGTCGGTGGAGTTTGTCGAGTTAAGCCCATAAACTCCCCGGGAATTGTCTTAACTACACACGTCGTTTTGAGCGCCACGCTTGGGCATTGCTCAAGCGCTCATACCAAGCTGCATGTACTCCACATATCCGTGTTTTGGGGGCCTTTTTGGAGGGGGTTTGGAGGCGTGGGTGCCGTGTTCAATGCGCGAGGTTTGGTTTGCGGTTGTGTGAATAGAGCACGGAAGTTCACGCCGTTGGCACGGGTGATGTTGTTGGAAAGCAAGCGAGCAAAAACGCACATTACGCAGGTTTGGATATACACTGCATGCTGTAAACATGCGAGGGCGATTGGCTTAGGGGAGGGGCGAGGTCCAACTTGGCCGTTAGGGGCGCATCACGCTGACGGTGGTGTTTGGAATGCTTGGGTATGTGCTTGTGCCAACCACACCCGCCCCACGCGTGGCACGCGTCGGGAATTAGGCTCGGACGTCAATAGGAATGAAGAATTGGTAAACATATATCTATAAACCCCGCACAATTCGCCTCATGAGGTGAGCCGAATTCGATGGGTGTTGCTGGGCACTGCGGCTCAGCTTGGCCGGAATAACATGTAAAATTCAATAATTCATATGAAATCAAATTCTGATGTTTGAACTCCGGAGTAGGTGCGTTCGACGCGCATTGAAAAGACGCGTCCAACGGTACCTAGTATAACACGTTTTGACAATATACGAGTAAGTTATCATCGCTTGAAAATTGTGGCCGAAAGCGGCTAGCCCTTGGGTTGTGCGCATATCGGTGGTATATCTACATACGCGGCTTCGTGCGTTTCCCCCACAGCGGCCTGCCCAACACCTCCTCCCTCAGTCGCCTATGCATTATATTTGCGCGATCGTCGCATCGGCATTCATATTGCGGCGTTGTGCGCCCGTTACTCTTTTCGTTCAACCAGCACGGCGATTATTTGAAAGAGCGTGCCGCGCGGGTGCGGGCGCGATAACCCCAAATACACAAGCCCGGCAGTGCTCGAATTCGCCCCTCGTAGTTGTCGTTGCATTCCATTTTGCGCGCAAAAGCATTGCCTAGGATTTCAGGAGATTTGTCAATAAAATCGACGCATGGTTACATTTTCTACTTGCGAAGGTGCGAAATCTTGTCCGGACTTTTGCGGAGAAGTGTAGGTTAGGTCACCGATTACCGAGTCAATGGCCACCGCTGACCACTTCTAGTGCCTCGGGCAAATTCATGGTATCATGGAATATAGCGAACAAAACCCTTATTTTGGACAACATTTCAGGTAAAATGGCATTACGTTATCATTACACCAGGGTTTGAGGCGCGGTTTCGTCCAAGAGAAAGCCCTAGTGCTAGCCTAAGTACGTGCAAAGTTTCAGCCACTGATTCCGTTTGTAGCGGTGCTGTCGGCTGTGACAAGATGAGTCGGTGAAGATGGGCGAAAACTGCCGGTGGCCCTATTTTGGACAACAACTCTTGAAGCTCACTACAATGACCTCACACGCCCCCCCAAAACACTCCAAGCTGCCTACAACTCTTCAAGTAGCTTGGCTAAGCCTCTGGGAGCACGTTCTTCAAAAGGAGGCTCGGCGGATGAAGGCGAAGACTCGCCACGGGAGCCGACACGATGAGGCGCGTCCATGTCGGTACTTTCCGCTCCCACACCAAGTTCCATGCTGTCACTCGCTTTTGCTGCTGACAGTAGGACACTTGTGCCGTTTTTGATAATTGGGGTAGGCTCGTAGATAGCGGGGCTATTGTTTTAAGTGTTGGTGACGTCCTCGAGAGCCATACGCTTGGGTGCTTGTTGGGTTGCCATTATAGCGTGTCGCTTGCGGGCCGCAACGGCATCGGCCTTTTTAGTAAGCGCCCGGTTCACGAGTTCCTCTTCACACTCCCCGCACATAAGCTCCACTTTAACCACAGCGGCCTCAATACGCTCCAAATCGATTGTTGCGTTGTCGCAAAGTGTCTCTATATCAGCGTATAGGTTAGGGTCCGTGTTCTTTGGGTGGTCCAATGGCTCCTTGCCCGCGCATTGTAAAAGGTAGTCGTACTTGTCGTGATAAGTATCAACAGTCGAGCGGGCACCCTCCACTGCATACAACAGGTCAGGAACGCCATCCATATGCTTGTCTGCTTCTGCCTTTAGCTTGACGAGTGTGCTTTTCTCTTTTGCTATGCTTTTGAGGGCGGCACGTACGGGACCGAGTTGTCCAGCGTCGGCAAATTCTTCTGCTCGCGCGATGAACCTCTCCACCTTTCCCCTGATCACGTCGGCTTGCCGCACCTTTTTGTGGACCGCTTCCCAAGTGGACTTCAACCGCCTTATTTCCATTTTCAGGGTAGTCACGGCGCTCGATAGGAGTGCCTTCAGGTCAGGCCCATCCCTTCTCAGTTTATCCATGTTCTCTGTTAGAAGTACATTCTCCTCACATGTGAAAACCTGTGCGTGTTGTGCCTCAGCGCGTCCCTTCCGGCCGACAACCAAAGGATCAGGCCGCAAAAGGTCTTCCGCTGTGGGCTGCCAAGTATCCATGCCTGACAGCGCCTCCATGTCCCTCTTTGCTTGATCCGCCATCCGAGTGTACATGAGGTAGCGCCTTGCTGCCTCTTCCATTGGAAGCTCTTGGGTTGGAGGAGCTTGGCTTTTTCCAGTGCTGTTGGCGAGGATATCTTGGGCCTCTGCTATAGCAGCGGCTCTTTCAGGCGCCTGGATTTGGGCTCTACTAGCCCCGGGGCCGTTGCTGGCCACATTGCTTCCGCTGCTTGTGGAGTGAAGGGAAGAGGAGCCAGGAGGTGAAATATCTTGACGGTACGCCAATCCCTTAACCTTGTTGTAGTCCAGTGGCCAAACACCAACGTCCTGGAAAGCAGACATTATATTGTGTGATCTTAGTGCCTTGCTGAAACAATTATAGGGCCTGCCTGTTGCTGATTTGCCATGGCACTCGTAGTACTTGAATAAGCAAATTATAAGGTCTTTCTCTTTGATGCCCCCTCCCCCCTCCAGGTTCTTGTACGCGGCGAGCGCGTTGTCCATGTGCTTCTTGAAGGGAAGCATGATGCCAACGTCCAACGCTTGAAGAAGGTGAGAGCTGTGGGGCGGTGGAGTAACCACTTTTACATGGTTGTCTACAAGCTTCCTTAGTACTTCATGGTTGATGTGCGCTACAAAATTATCCATTAGCAACAACAATGGCGTTTCCGCTGACCTTTTGCTTGCTGTATAGGGTAGAAACAATTCCTCAATCCACTTCAAGAAAATTGAAGTGTCCATCCAAGCGTTGCCCTGAACGGTTAAGCCTGCTTGGACTTGGCCAGCGGAACGGAGCGCACCCACTACAACAGGATCGTGAAACCAAGGTGGGGAGTACTTCTTTCCTTTGACGATGAAGAAGGGAGGCATGCTCGTCCCATCTGCAAAGATGGTCATCAAACATGTGAGACTGAAACGGCACTCATTCCCTTTAGCGTGGCTACGCCTCGCTCCTTTAGGCGCCCACACTTTCTTTTTCTTGGGTAATGGTTGTAGACCTGTCTCATCAAGATTGCAAATGTTGCCTGGCGGCAAGTTCGGAAACTCGTTGAAGATATTGTGGAGCTGGTCGAAGAAGTCCTTCACTGCTGACTCTGGCACCCGAGCGCGTTGCGGGTCGAGGTGGTCGACCACACGTGGGCGGAGGACGTCACGGTGTCGATTGAAGAAAAGACGAGCCCACTTCCTCGACGGGCCCACCCCATCGCGCCACTTCTTGGCGAGTGTGGTTTGGCAATATCCAGAGACGTGTTGTATTAATTGGTTTATTTTGTAAATGATATCATCTGTTGTAAGACACTGGCCAACTGAATGATGCACCACCACAGATTGCACAAGGGCATCCTCTTGCTCTTTCGTAAGTCCACTTCGTTTGTCAAGCTTAGGTTTTCCAAGGTCGGGGGTTTTCAGGGTGCGTCGGAGGGTCGGCCATGGGATACCGTGCTTTGCTGCGATTGCCGAGAGATAGTAACCTTCAGTACCGGCCTTGCCACTCGCAATTGCTCGACGACCTTCGTCGACTGCCTTGGCGAGGCTTTCTTGAGTGTAGGCTCGATATTTGCCTTGAGCGGGAAGGGAGCCGCTGCCCATAGCGGAGATCGATAGCGAATAGCTGGGATCGCTGCGAAGTCGACGTTGTTGTTGAAAAATTTGAAAATCGAAAAAAGGGGGGCTGTATGTACCGATACCCAAACAGCGGCAAGCGGGCGCACCATGAGCAGATACGCGCGACAACCGACAAGAGGCTCGCCAATGACTTGTATGACGGGTGGGTGGGTAGTATGGGGAGATTCAAGCCACTATTAAGTGATTTGCACGCTTCTCGAGTGGGTTGGTCGAAATTGATAGGTGCTTTTGGTGCGATTTGGTCAGCAGGTCCCATCACATGCGCTCTCTCTGCGGACCAACGCGACGAGCTCGACCAGCCGCCAACACAGCCCCATCAGAGGGTCTTTGAGGGGGTTCTATGATAGGGTTTGTGTCTTGAAATGACCTCGTCTAGGCGGGCTAGGGTAGGTCTAAACCGCTATTTGTTCAAAATAGGTCCATGTCCAAAATATGGGTTTTGCTCGCTACCACATACCAGTACAACATACGTGAAATATCTAATTTAGCCCTAATTTATTACAGGCGTCTAAGAAAATTGTAAGTGAGAAAAATTTGAGAACACCGCCGTCTGAAAACAGCATTTCCAGCACAAAGGTCAACCGCACACTGCGGAGAAGCAACCAGTAGGTCCCACTTTACTGCATAAGCTAACCAAAAGGTAAAGCATTCAAGGTGCGGTGGTTGTAAGCGCATTCATTTGCGCCGTGTCCGCGCGGGTGACTCCAAACTCGGCCAAGTCGGCGGCATACATGTCGCGATGTCGAGTCCAACAACTGACCTTCCGCTTCTTGATCGGGATGCACAGGGCGAGGGAGCACTCGGGGCACTTAAATGTAGAAGTGGCCCGATTTTCATCTTTGTAGCATATCACGCAGCGAGCTTGCTTTGTCTTCCCCGTTTTACCGATGCCTATACGAGACAAGCTATGGTGAAGCAGGGGTTGGGGGGGGGGCATGTTGGTCACATCGCGTAGTATATGTTGCGGCGGACGCCCCGAGCGGCGAGCAATGCTTGCCGTATCGGTCAAGCCGTTATGAATCAGAACCTTGGCCAAGCGGTCCGCAAAGGCGACGACTCCTTGGCATGCCATGGGATCGTATTCATGCATGTGGTGGTATTCATGCAAAGCTTCCAACAATCAGTGACGTTAATGCCGACAAAGGTAGTGTACAAACGGTACCAACAATGTTGCGTTAACCACAACTCCTATAACATTAGATCGTGCTGTCTACTTTGATTGTGATTGTCGACCTTTATACTCCTCGAAAAATATTGCGACACCAAGTCGGGACGAGGGATGTCACGGGTAGTCATATTCAAGTGTTCGTCGGCCCAACGCTGCTTGTAAGGTACACCATCGCGCAAGCTACCCACACCAACAGTGGCAATGAAAAACAGGACTCGACGCTTGTTGTATTTGCACCCAATGGCTTGCATGTCCACACCATCAATTGTAGCCGTAAAAATACAACGACTTCCGGCTGAGTCATCAAGAAAGCTTGGGGAAAGTGCGTGACTCGTCTTCACGCACCCGATGAAGTGGCGTCCGCGCTTCGACAATTGAACAGCGGCCTACACATTTTCCAAGAACAACAGGTAAGTTACTACCTTGAAAGTCGAACATCATAAGTACGAGTAAAGTATTTGCGAACCGATAAGGGAAACACCTTAACACATGCGAACCAGCTGTTGCCAAATAGTGTGGAGCCGTTGGCTGTTCCTTGCTCCGCCATACGAATTGTGCACGCACTGGTAACGCCAAACTCAAGACCACATTATTCAAACTCACGAACAAAGTAGCATATGGTTGAGCGGTTCCCAAGGTTGGCGCTGGTGTGCTTGAAGGAACGGACGTGACGACAAGGCGAGGCGGGGCGAAGGCAGCAATTGGATATGATGATGTTTGTCGTTCCGCCTGTTGCATGCGAAGATAACAACGACGTCATTTTCTGCTGCGTGTTTTTTGAATTTATTTTCAAAAGCTGTAAAAAATGCGTTTAACCACCCCGTCGGAAAATGCCAAGCCCGACCCACGCACCCTAAGACTGCCGGCGAAAATCACAAAACAGACTCACAAAAGCATGTTCTTAACATCCCAGCGGATGAAATTGATAAGGAGTGCACACATGGGGAAAAAGAGCTGCGTTGTTGGGTTGTAGCTTTAAACTGTGCGACTTTTCGGTAGATGCGGCGCCATCATCCCACAACACACGCCACTCGTTAAAATAGATCGACTCCGCGACACGACCAAACTTCAAGGCACGCCGTTGGCGAACCTTGCCAGGCTTTGGGTCTTCTAAAGGCCCGCGGTGAGCCGCTACCCGACTACCAACTCCTATTGTCTCTCGTATGGCTGTCTTCTGCGTGATTGGCGGGGGATCGAAGTCGTACGGCCGGTGAGCGCTCCCCCCAATGATATGACCGCAGGATTAAGCTCTTGGGGTCTCAAAGTACGTATCTTGACAAGGATAATGAATAAAAAATGAGTATATTCGGAGCAATGTCCATCCCATTTCAGGGTCTTTATGTGGTAAATACACCACATTTGTGGTATATATACCACACATTTGCCCGAGGCACTAGCAGATGCCATAATTTCACCAACTCATGATCTGCTACCAAACCCTTCTCATAGCATGTTAATTAAGGCTTAAACTTGCCAGAGGGACACGTTCGGCAGGAAATCTGTTAACATGGTCTTTTAGAGTGTAAAGTACAAGGGTGTTGGACGAAATGTCAAATATTTTTTCCCCTCCAAACCTTAAATGACGTTTCCATTCACAACTGCATGGCCGGTGACTCAATTTTGTTGATAAAAGAATCATCGCAAAGCTAGCATTGCATGCTCTCCTACAACGAAAATTTAAATGAAAAATGTCATCTCACTAGCCAAACGATGGTGTAAAGTAAAAGGTCGCCAAATTCCAAACCTATATTTTATCTCTTAGCAAATACATCAGTGCCCTAAAAGTGCAGATGTAGAGCCTAAACTTTTATAAAATACTCAAACATCATCTTGTGCATATTCAAATATGTTTTGACCGTTGTTAAGTCATGCAGAATTGTTTAAACTTTACAAATGTAAAAAAACGCAGCGCCAACCACGTCTTCCGCCGCAAATAGCCAACTCAACCCGTTACCAACGCTGAAATATTGACCTACGATTCCACTTGGCCTGTGGTACCCGATGCTGCCTTCCTTGCTTTCCACTTAATCCATGCTTGCATCATATTCACATAAAGTCGGTTCCTTGGCTGCGCATCGTTGACGTGGCGGGCAAATCAATCCGGGTTCGGGGCTGGCTGTAGATAAACATGCAGTCCCTCTTCATGCGCTTCTCCAATTTATCCATTCAGCAGTAGCACGGATGTCCCACTGCTCCAAGGTCCTTTGATGCACGCTATTTGTTCCATCACCACGCAAAATGGAATAGTTGCGGGTGAGTGTCTCACCCATGGCTGTGGTTCCAGGAGTTCTCAGCTAGCGTGCCCATGAATTGCTTGTCGCAATGTACCGCGGCCAATAGCTCCCACCCATGATTTCCCACCTCGAGTGTAGATGTCTATCTTGCATGCTGCCCTCTCTCCTTCGCTTTGCTGAGCAGCCTATGGCGCGGAAACTTGGAGTGCCCGCTCTGCAAGGTTCCAATCACGTACATGCCATTCTCAGCAAATCCACGCGCGAGATGCCCGCGAACTAAGCCACTATCCACAATCGCCGGGCGTCCGGTGTTGAACCACTGCTTGGTGCACGACATGGCCTTGGCAGGTTTCTTATCATGCTCCTTCTAGAAATCCTCGTTCGCCGTCCACTCCTCATATGGCTCCACAAAGATTTTGCGGCCCGTATCACAGTCCGCAGTGTGTGCAACTCACAACCACAGTTGGTTGGCCTCCTAGCCACGAACATCTAGGCGTGCATTCAACCATTTACCCGATGCTTCTCCCGTTTGCTCTGCACGGTGGAAATCGGAAAAACATATTAAAAAAATCCAGCTCACACTTTTCAGTAGTTTGTGTAATTTGTAACCTGCCCTGCGGGCATAGCCGCTACGCAATGCGGGGTCAACTGTTCGCCCTGCGCTTAACACCCATAACTGCCCTCCTACGTTTAGCACTCCATCCACGCTAGATCCCTCCTTGTCTTCCTCTTCCGAGCCCTTGCTCACTCCCTCGTCACCCGAGGGGATTACTTCCCCAACCTCCACACAGTGCGAGGATTCCAGCCGCACCCGCGTCCGCGCCCGCGCAAACGCCCGCGCCTACGCTGAGCACCACCCCACACTATCTATTCCATGTACTCTTGCTGCTACCCATCCTTATCACAAGATGTGTTCACGTATGAATCGTCGTCTCCATTATCCTCAGAAAGCGAAGTACACGAGTGCGATGGATGTACGTCATTTTCTGCCGCGGCTGCGAGGCTCGCAAGCGGCATTTCCTAATCCTGCTTTTTAGTCTTGTCCGCGGTCAAGCCTTATCACTACCACCAACGCCCGACCCACTAGCCCCACCATGTTCCTAGTAGTTATGGGCGTTGTAGAGCTGAATATCAAAATATGAGAGGGTATCAGCGGCAAGCTCTAGCTCTTCTTCGGGGACGGTTAGGCTGTCGCCATCCTCATTGCGCACGTCTTGCTCCCGACCTGCGCGCTTACGTACTACGCCTAGTACGGGCGGTAGGCGCTCGCCGGCGGCGCAGCGGCGGCGGCCCCGGAGGGGGGTGCGCTCGCAGGCCCGTCGGCATCCCCTCACCTCCCCGTGGTGGGCGATGGAAACCCCGTAGCCGTGCCAGGCTTGGCACGGTAGGGGGCTAAGAGGGCCGACAACTCGATCCGCATGATCAGCAACTGTCGGGAAAGCCATGTACATAGGGCTTTTGAAAAAATAATTTCTGTGCGATGCCGGCACCAAGATCTCCCGATCGGCCCGTCCGATATGTTTTTTCGCATACAAATACTCATGAATACAGTCTTACTTTGAGGGGTGGGGCTTGTACTACGGCAACGTTTGATGGCGAGAAGGGTACGGCCGGATCAGCGGTGGGAGGCGGGTGTTGGAGCTGGTGGTGGCCAGCCGGGAAGCAGCGCCAGGAAAGGGCGCTCGCTAGCCGTGGACAACCTTGTGCCAGTCGAACCTTCCCGAGGGGTGAGGTACGACATGGCATAGGCCGGTAGCCAGTCGCAGTCGGAGGAGCGGCTCTGTGAGGCGACGGCGATCCTCAGGATCAGCCGCCTCCGGAAAGCCATGTACGGAGGTTTTTTTCGGAAATTAAAATAATGTCCGTACCCGGCGTCGAGCTAGTTGGGGAGCAGCACCAGGGTAGGGCGCTCACTCGTGAGCCGCTACGTCGACGAGCTTTATCTCCCGGGGGGAGGAGTTAGCTTGGGCGGCAAGGAGGACGGTCGCGACGGGAGGAGCGACACGATCTGGCGGCGACGACCCTCTGGGTCGGCGCCGCCGGAAAACCCGGCACGGAGGGTTTTGTATAATTTCCGGGCGCCCGCGGCCCGCCGGATCCGGCTACGGTGACTTGCCCCCCCCCCCCCCCCCCTCTTCGACACCCACTGCCCCGATAGATCTACATAATCCTAGGATTCCTTCAGCGTGGGCCAGGGTGAGCGCGGAGGCCCCCGCTCAAGCAAAGGCTGCTCGGTGGACGCGCGATTAGAGGGGGGAGGGTACGGGCATAGGCCGGACTATACCGACAGGTACCCGGGTACCAAACAGAGAAAAAACCGAGGAAATGAGCGGGGAGAATTCGGGCGCGGAGGCCGGAGCGCCCATTTTTTCTATGTCTGTGTGTCTCGCCCCCCCCCCACGTGTCCTCGAGGTGACGGGGGACCTCGACAAGGAGGACCGTCGCGTCGGTAGACGCGGCAAGACCTTGGGGCGGGGCTTACGGGATGGAGCGGCGGGATCGACGAGCGACCGCGCGAAGAGGGGTTTTTTGCCAACCTTTCCCCTCCTATCTTCGGCAAGACCGAAGTCACGCGGGAGCTAGATCAGGCTGGACCGTCGTCCCTCCCGAACGCCGACCGGCCTAGGCCGGTCGGCACCCCGGTTCGGTGGGAGCGGGCCGTGCATCGTGAAGGTCGAGCAGCAGGTTAGTTTTGCATTTCTCGACAAGTGGATTTATTTTTAGATCTGTTTTTCTTGATTACAAAATTATTACGCTGTTTCTGCTTATGCGGGGGGACTGTGGCAATTGCTGTGATTGCTTACAGTTTTTCTTTAACTCCCGAGGCACGTCGACACACAATGAAGTTAGGTGTGTCGATAGGTGTACCTAGTCGAAGAGACCCGGGCCCAACTTGCTAATAAGTCCTGAATGGCGAAGTGGAGTGGCCCGAGAGATAGCAGTCGGTCCAGTTGCCGGCACATGTTGTAAACAATTTCAATATCAATTTCAATTTCAATTTCAATTTCAATTTCAATACGCGCGGTAGCCGCATCAGCCCTGAAAGTGGCCACAACCACGATGGACAACCATACTCGTCGAAATAGGTGACTCGTGTGCTGGTAGTGGCGCATTTTGAAAGGCAAGGGGCTTGTTCGGGACGCATCTCGGCTATTTCTTGTCATTAAGATTGTTATAACTAAACGGCTAGTGACTCACCATCAGAGTCACATTGCGAAGTGCACCAACATAAGATACGACAATATATATATATATATGTGTGTGTGTGTGTGTGTGTGTGTGTTCGTTTTTCTGCGACGCCCCTGAGTGTGAGGAATGCCTATGGCACGAGTTTTATTATTAAAAGCTAGTAAGCTAATTTACCCATGCTCGCCCTCTCACCACGCCCATTGGTTATCTTCAATATCTAGAGATCATTTCATTCCTATGGGGAGAGTACAAAACAATTTGGAACCTCATCTCCTTTGCTATCCCTTATTAGGCGCCCGCCGGCGGCGCAGCGGTGGCGGCCCCGGAGGGGGATTCGCTTGCAGGCCCGTCGGCATCCCCTTACCTCCCCGTGGTGGACGCTGGAAACCTTGTAGCCGTGCTAGGCATGGCACGGTAGATGGCTAAGAGGGCCGACAGCTCGATCCGTAGGATCAGCAATTGTCGGGAAAGCCATGTACATAGGGCTTTTGAAATTAACAATATACGTACAATACCGGCAGCAGGATCTCCCGCTCGGCCCGTGCGATATGCTTTTTCGCGGTCTCATACTACTGGGTACAATCCTACTTCAAGGGGGTGGGGGCTGTAATCCAGAAGCGTTTGATAGCGAGGAGGGTACGGCCGTATCAACGGTGGGAAGCGGGTGTTGTAGTTGATGGTGGATAGCCGGGAAGCAGCGCCAAGAAAGGGCGCTCGCTAGCCATCGATAAGTGCCATATTCTAGCCCATTTAGCTATGTGCTAGTATCTGACATTACATATTTCCTCTAAATGGTGCCTGTATCTTAGCGACATTCAGTGACTATTTTATTGTCATCACGGCAGTACCACTATATCGCCGTACTTTCCCTAGACAGTACAGAGTTACTAGCAGTATCTCTTCTTCACAGTTATATTTTCTAGATAGTTTCAAGATCTTGTGCGATAACGTCAGATAGACGTACGGTACAGATAATCTCAGAGAATCTGTATCACTAGTAATAGTTTGATTTAGTTAGCACACAGCACAAGCTACACGTTCTAAGGCTCTTTCTAGAACACCTGAGGCGTGGATATTTAAGACGGGGACTTACTGGTCGAGAGAGGGACCGGTACAAACCAGATTTACGCCACACCCAGATTGTAAGAAACCCTGTTCCTAAGACAATCTTACTAATTCTCTCTACGCTGTATAATCAGATCCAGAGATTAGGTTCTACTATTAGTCTAAGGTTGCCAACTTAGCCTAACCAAAGTAGCACCTCACAACAAGCCTTGCGCCAGTCCAAACTCCCCGGGGGGTGTGGCACGACATGGCACAGGCCGGAGGTCGGTCGCAGGCGGAGGAGCGGCTATGTGAGGCGGTGGCGATCCTTAGGATCAGCCGCCGCCGGAAAGCCATGTACGGAGGGCTTTTTCAGAAACTAAACTAAAGTCCGTACCCGGCGTCGAGCTAGTTGGGGAACAGCACCAAGGCAGGGCGCTCACTAGCGAACCGCTACGTCGACAAGTCACATCTCCCGGGGGGAGGAGTACGCTTGGGCGGCAAGCAGGCCGGTCGCGACGAAGGGAGCGACACGATCTGGCGACGACGACTCTCCGGGTCGGCGCCGCCGGAAACCCCGTACAAAGGGTTTTGACTAATTTCCGTGCACTCGCGGCCCGACGGATCCGACTACGGTGACTTGCCCCCCCCCCCCCCCCCCCCCCCCCCCCCCCTCTTCGACACCCACTACTCCGACAAATCTACAGACTCTTGAGTGTGGGCCCGGGTGGGCGCGGAGGCCCCCGCTCAATAAAGGCTGCTCGGTGGACGCGTGATCATAGGGGGGAGGGTACGGGCGTAGGTCGGGCTATCTGACAAGTACCAGGGTACCAAACAGAGAAAAACTGATGAGGAAATGAGCGGGGAAAATTCAGGCGTGGAGGCAAGAGCGCCAGTTTTTTTCTATGTCTGTGTGTCTCGGTCCCCCTCACTTACCCTCGAGGTGACGGGGGACCTCGACAAGGAGGACCGTCGCGTCGGTAGACGCGGCAACGACCTTGGGGCGGGGCTTACGGGATGCGACGGCGGGATCGACGAGCGACTAGGCGAGGAAGTTTTTTTGGCTAGCCTTTCCCCTCTTTTCCTCGGCAAGACCGAAGTCACGCGGGAGCTAGATTAGGCAGGCCCGTCGTCCCTCCCGAACGCCGAACGGCCTAGGCCGGTCGGCACTCCGGTTCGGTGGGAGCGGGCCGTGCATCGGGAAGGTCGAGCAACACTTTAGTTTTGCATTTCTTGACAAGTGGATTTATTGTCAGGTCTGTTTTTCTTGATTATAATTTTTTTAAGTTGTTGTTGCTTAGGCGGGAGAGCTGTGGCTATTGCTGTAATTGCTTACAACTCTTTAATACTCGAGGAATGTCGACACACAGTGAAGCTAGGTGTGTCGATAGGTGTACATGGTCGAAGAGACCCGGGCCCAACTTGCTCATAAGTCATGTATGGCTAGGTAGAGTGGCCCGATAGACGGCCTTCGGTCCAGTTTCCCGGCTCGCTCTGAACAATTATTTCAATTTCATACTCCCTT